>CAUYUJ010003880.1:353881-381381 GCA_963575745.1 Prorocentrum cordatum
TACGGCGTCTACTACGGCATCGACCACCGCATGAACTACAGTGCACGCGTTCACGGCCTAACGCAGAACGCCCAGGTTGCGGAGACCCTTGCCATCGTCCACCTTACGGCGTGTGCCGAACGGCCCGTGCACGTCTTCGTGACAACCAGGCGGTGGTCGATGGGTTCCAAAGCATCATCGACGGACATCCAGCGCCGCAGGGCACGCACGCGGAGCTCTGGGCAATGATTCACCGATGTGTCATGGCCAAGCCCGACATGTTTCGCGTCGAAAAAGTCGCCAGCCACCTGGGAGACCTGGGCATCGACCTTGGGCTCATCGGGCCCATCGCGGAGGAGTTCACCCGTCAGGCCGACGCCCTTGCCACAGCGGCGGCACGCACGCACAACCTCCCCGACGACATCGTTGAAGCTGCCAAAACACGACATCGCCAAGCGACCGTGCTTCACGGGGTCGCTGTCGCCATCTACGAGCGCAGACACAGTACTCTGCCGCTCCCACACCGCAGGGCTGGGTTTACAGCGGCTGAACTCAGCAAAATGGAACCGAACCCCCTGCTGTCGGACCAGGCACCACCCGCGGCTGGACCAGACATCCCGCAGAAACCGGACGAGCTCTGGGCCGAGGCACAACGGGCGATGTACGACGAACAGGAGGACGACCCGTTCGGCTTCGGCGGGGGACTAGACTTCCTGGACGACGGGCCAGCCAGCGCCAACCTTGCCCCGTCGGGCATCCGCACGACGCCCACCTCGACTCCGCCACCGAGAACGGCACCGCACCCACATGATGACGTCGCTCACCTCCAAGACGCCGACGAGGACTTTTATGATCCCCTCGGATTGGGTGGCAGCATAGACGACGTCCCGCCGACACCCCACGCTGCCGACGATGCCGCTTCATCGAGTCGCCACCCGGTCACCCGGCCGACCTCTGAGCCCTCGCACGGCATCATGATTGGTCCCTCCGTGCCACCAACCCCGTCCCCCCACCAGCGCCAGCCCGCGGGGGCGGCTTCAGCCCCCCCGCAGGGCACTGAGCCAGTCAGGCCGTCGCGCCCCGTCCACGCTCCTACTGTTGCAGGCTGCGAGGCTGCGGCTCTTCCGTCCTCAGGGGGCGTGGCCCCAGCGGCTTCAGCCCTGGGACCGCGCGACACCCTCCAGTCGCCTCGCCACGGCGACGGCCGCCAGCGCACGGACCGCCGCACCGCGCTGGTCCACCACCTGGCCAGGCGCACCGATGACCTCGTCCCCGCCGCGAGGCCCGCGGCCGCGGGCACAGAGCAGCCGCCCCGCACCGAGCGCGAAGCCGAGCTGTCCCAGTCTATGGCCGCTCTCCAGCAGAGGTGCGCAGCTCTCGCCGCCGACCTTGCCGCTGCCCAAGCCCGTCAAGGCCCTTTGCTCCAGCGCCTCCACCGCGCCGGTCGTGCCTTCGCCGAGCTGCTAACACCCCCGCCCGATGGTGCTGCGCCGCCACTCACCCTCCATGCTATGCTGTCATCGCTCCGCGGCGCTCCGCCTGGAGCCCCGCGCTAATCTCCGCCATTCTGCCTGCCCGTGTGCACGCGTGGCCCCGCGTCCACGGTGTCAGGGCGTGGGGCGGGGGGTGCCCCGTCCCTGCGCGCCGCGCTGCGGCCAAGCGCCCAACTGGCGGTCTGCCAAGCCGCCTAGCCACGTGTCCGCACGTCGCCTTTCTTGTTGGGGCCTTCTTCGTCACGCGGTCTGACACGTGAGATCTTCACAGTCTCTCCGCCGTCCGTAGCTTCAGACGCAATGCGCCGGGGGAGGGGGTCTGTTGCCCGCCCTCGTATCTTAAGGCTGCACCGCCGCTAATAGTGTTTTGCGGGTTGTCGCACCGCAGTGCGCCTCGCGGACGGACCCTGGTCCGCCTACTGGTCCGGTCTCTCTCTCTCTCTCTCTCTCTCTCTCTCTCTCTCTCTCTCTCTCTCTCTCTCTCTCTCTCCCTCTTTTTGGTTTTCTCTATCTCTCTCTCTCTTTCTCTCTTCTCTCTCTCTCCCTCTCTCGCTCTCTCTCTCGCCCTTCCCCTCTTCTTCTTTTTCTATATGTGTATGTATTTCTACATGTCCTTCTCTTGGTACACGCCCCCTCTCTCTGTCTATCGTTCTCTTTCCCTGTCTCTCCCCCCTCTCCGCCCCTCCCCGTCTCCCCCCTCCCTCTCCTTCAATTTCTGCAGAAAAGAATGGCCTCCTGTGTGGGAGGCCGCGACGCTGGGGCGCCGCGCCTTGCGATGAGGCGATCGCGCCTGGCTGGCCACAACAGATTGCCATAGCGCTGGTGCGGTCTGGTCCCCCCCCCTCCCCTCCTCGGGGCTTGCGTCTGGCTGGTTCCTTCCTCGTGAAGTCGGGCTCCGCGTTTGCGTCGGTTCGCGGCTCGGCTGGCGCGTCTCGTTCGCGGCTACTTCGTGTTTGGCGGACGGTCTCCTTCGTTTTCGATGCTCGGTTTCGGTTACCGTTGGTCTAGTGTGTAGGTGTGCATGGATTTGTGTATAGAGCAATAGAAATATTAAAAGTAGCAGATATATAGATCGATTGATTGATAGGTATGTTGATAGATTGATCGGTAGATTGGTTGATGCAATCAATAAATCGACCTTCCAATCCTTAAGGATTGGCAGGTTGATTGGTTGCTTGGTCGTCTGATTTATTGACTGATAGACTGGTGGATTGATCTGCTTTGCCTCGAACAATTTTGACAGCAAATTTTGTCGCGCAGCCACGCCGACTGCAAGGTGCCAGACGAGTGGCGACCTTTCGAGTTGCTTTCTCGACGGCTTCCGCGGCGCAGATGGCGCTGCTCGCCTTGCTCTCGGCAGTGGCGGCGTTGCTGCCGTCTCCGGAGGAGGGGCAGGGCATGGGCGGCATTGGCAGGGGCAGCAGCGGCAGCGAAAGTAGCCGTAGCAGAGATGTTGGCAGGCGTAGCAGTAGCAGTAGCAGCGCGGGTTGCGAGAATGCACGCGCGCGCGGGTCAGGCGATGATGATGGCAGCCACGCCTGGAGGTGACGCTCCGCCACCAGGAGGAGGCGACGACCGAAGGGACACGCGCCCTGATTTCCAGGAGGGGCCAGGCGAGGAGGAGGAGGAGGAGATGGGGTACGATGAGGTGCACTGGCTCATCTCCCAGAGCGACGGCTGGCAGCAGACAGAGGAGGGCCGAGCTTGGGCGGGGCAGCCCATGCGTTTGCTTCTTCGGAGCGGGCCAAAGCAGTGCAACAAATGCAGCTGTTTCGCTTATATGGGAGGCGGGGTTGGCTGCGTGTCTCCGCAGTGCCAAGCAGATCAACAGCGCGCCTACATGGAGGGCGCCGCGAATTCCCACGGCAGCATTCCAGCGGCGATGTATCCTGCAGCGCATTGTCGGCAGACTGGCCGGACCACCACCATTGAGCTAGATGCCATGTCAACGAACGGGAGCAATGCGCGGCCCTGGAAGCAGATCAAACGCAGGAAGCAGAACAAGGGCCAGGCGCGCGGCAGGCCTTTGGGCCCGCCAGACAATTTGCTCTCCTTTGTAGGAGAGCTGATTGGGCAACGGAGTGGAGAGTCGGAAATGCAGGATTGAGGCGGAGAAGGGGAGCAAGGAAGGAAGGAAGGGAAGGGTGACCAAGAACGAGGAGTAGTGATAGAGAGAGGCGGTGAGACAGAGAGAGCGAGAGAGAGAGAGAGAGAGGTAACGAAAGAGAGAAACAGGGAACGAGACAGAGAGAGCGAGCGCGCCGTCCCCCCCGCCGCAGGTGGATCTCGTCGATGAAGGCGATGGAGGGGCGCGAAGTGTTTTCTGCTGAACAGCTGGCCCCGCAGGAATGGCTAGAGCCTCCGCAAGCAGAGCAGCCAGCCCCCGAGCCCGTTCCGAAGCCGACGGGGGCGGCGGCTTCGGACCCAGGAGCGATCATGCAGCAGCTGCAGCAGCTTCAGATGCAACAGATGCAGCATTTTCAGATGCAGCAGCTTCATCAGATGCAGCAGCAGATGGCAGCAGCAGCGCCGCTCGCACCGCCGATCCCGATCCCGCCAGCAGCACCGCCTCCATTAGTGGCAGCGCCAGTTGCGGGACAGCAGCAGTTTCCACCAGTTGCTCCAATCGCCCCTCTCATTCTTCCGCCGTTGCCAGTGATCGAGTCGAGCGACGGGCTTCGCACTGCAGCGAAATCAGGTTCTGCCGTGAAGCGCGAAACCCATGCCGACGCCGACGAGAATTGCACCATCGTCGGAGGTTGTCTCCGTTTCCCCAGCAACGTCAAGCAGCCCTCAGACGAAGATAACGAACACGGCGGCAGCGGGAGCGGATCAGCGCCGTCTCGTAGGCGGCTCAAGGACAAGAGTGACGCCGCCAATTACGATGCGCCACGCCCCAAGAAGAAACCGAGGAAGGAGTGAGAGCTTCCATGCCCGTTTGCACTGAATCAAGGGGGCGCGCCCCTTGAATCTTCGCCACCTTCGGCGCCTGAAAATAAACCCTCACCCTTTCGCGATGGGACCTGCAGTGGGGCGGGGCAGGGCAGAGATAGAGTTGCAGATTGAATGGTTAGAGTTTTGCATGCCATATTGTAGTATGCCTCATCAGAAGGAGGCAGCAGGGCAACTGATCGCACAGCTTGAGTTGCAGAGACCCAAATGCGATTCAAGTGCGACGCAAGTTTTTTCTGAAGAAATCGCAGACGATTGACGGTAAATGCTTCGCATGATTGAAAACACATCGTTTTCATGAGAAGCAGTGCGTGGAATGCTGGATAGCTTCAGAATCTAAATTGCACGTTGCATTTTCCGTCGATCATGCTACAAACGAGTATCGTTTCTAGACAGCGCTTGCCGCTATGGAAACCGACCCTTTTCTTTCCAGAATGGTCGGTTTCTGCTCTGTCAGCAAACGTGATACCCTACGCGCCACCATGAGAGACCCAATATGCAAGTAAAAGATTTTACCCGTAAGAATTTTACTTCGCAAAACACGCATTAAAAAATACAGGTAAAATCTTTTCCCATGTGTAGTGGTGTGTGTACGCACGCCGTTTAGTTTATTAGCGACATGTAATATTCTATGATATTCTGTTTGGTATGATATGGTATGATGGTGGTGGCCCATTCGGCTTATATTTGGTAGGCCCGGCCCGATCGCCTTCGTCACTCGGAGTTTCGTGAACTTGGGTTTTGAGTTGGCTGATTGCTTCCTTCTCCATCCGCCTCCTCAACGGCTTACGTTGCGCGCAATCGGCAATCTGTTGTGGTCAGTCAGTGCGTCGTTTCGCTTGATCGCGGCGCTGGCATCCGCAATCGTTTTCTGAGCGATCCGACTTGTCTGTAGCTGTTTGCTGGCTCAAGCGATGACGTTATTTTCGCTCTGCATCTGCGCAATCGTTCTTCTTACAAGCTTCCCCGCCCGTGCAGCATCAATCCGCGTCGGAATTGCAGATATGGTGGCCAAGAGGCCAGCAGCTGCGATGCCTGAGTTTTACGACGAGGATGCGCATCCCCCAGTGCTGAAGAGGCCCGCCGCGGCTCCAGTTGAAGCAGCGCCTGCGCATCCCACGGCAACAAAATCTCCACCGCCAGCGCCGCCCCCATCATTGGCTCCGAAGCCAGAGAAGGAGACGGCCAAAACGTTCCAGCTGCTCCTGGCCAAACAAGAGAAGAAGCCATCTGACCACCAGGAACAGGCGCTTGCAGAGACCGATCAGGAGGTTGCGACAGCTGATCCCAGAGCGGTGAAGAGCTTCGAGAACTCGCGCCGCTACCATGCCACGAACCACAGGAAGGGCACCACCGAAGAGCCCCGCGCTAACGCTCATAAGGCTTTAGACTTATGGTTGGAAATGCCTGGCGGGAGCAGCGGCAGACGCAGTTTCATCGCTGATGTGGAGAACAACGGTGGTTTCAAGAATTTGAAATGGGTTCATTCTTGCACTAAGTCACACGAGAAGAAGGAGAGCGAGACGCATTCCCACCAGGAGGGCATGTTCACCAGGCTCTCCAGCCGACGATATCCAATCGTGCGCTCCCCCTTCTCTCCCACCCCCTCCACTATCGCGCCTCGTCCTCCGCCTTCCCGCCGCTGCCCTTTTCATCTTTCAGTCTCGCCCTTGTGCCCCCCCTCCACCTACGCTAGAATGAATGTGGAGAGGTTGTATCGCGATGGAATGAAGTTGATTACTTTGTTTTCAAAATGCCAGAGAAAGTGGATAAGCAAACCGCACCCCTCCGGCATGAATCAATCATTTTGGGGCGTCTGTTGTCGGCGCGCCATGATTCCTAACGTCGCCCAGGGCGAAAATCCTGGAGTTCAACGGCATCCACGCGAACGTGCTCACCATGGATCAGGCGCAACAGCAGCGCGCCAGCGATGCGTGCATTCGCTTGGTAGAACAAAATTACATCGCTCTTGGCCCGGGCCCTCAGATGGCGAGAACACACTGTGTCATCGACGAAGAGGAGCCGTTATTATCGCAGCACTTCTACAGGAACATGACGAAGACCATGACCAGCACCGACGAGAGGAAAAACATGTTGAGCTCGGTTTCCGCCCTCAAAAAGATCACCGATGCCCCTGGGAGCGCATCTTCTTCTTCGCGTGGCGCGATCGCTGAGTCAGTGGCCATCGAGACACTGAAAAAGGAGATGCATCCCGTCAGGGCCATTTCCTCCCTACTCATGCCCCCCCACCACCCTTCTCATCTCCATTCATGCCCCCCTTCGCCAACCTCTCCTTGCAGGATTATCTTGGCCACGCTGCGCAAGAACCAGGGCGCCCTCCTGCAGCTGAAGGCGAAAGCGTCGATGCTGCGCAAGAAGGACGGCCACTACGAGCAGCGCGAGACCGAGATTGGCATGGCGCAGAAACTCATGGCTGCATTTCTCGAGGATACGGAGACTTCGCTCGCAGAGGCTGCGTCCGTGGATGCGTCGGATGACGACGACGCCGCGCTGAAGATCACCGAGCGGCTGCAGAATGCGAAGAAGGCGGGTGAGCAACACATGGCGGGTTTCAAGGAGGGGAAAAAGCGTTGGGGGCGCCATTTCGAGGCGGCGTCGTGAAGTCGGTTGTTCACAGGGGTGCGATGTCTGAGCGCGCAGATTGCACTGCTTCTTTCAAGCGCATGCGTCTTGGTGCCTCGATGCTGGAGCGACGCAGCGTGTCATGTTGTGCTCCTTCGTATTTTCCATATTTCCATATAAATATTTTCCATGCTTTCCGTATCTGCCCGCCGCGCCGCGGAGAGGTGTTCCGGCGCGGCCGCCGCCGCCGCCGCCAGAAAAAGACCCCCTGCCGACCTGCGCAAAAAAAACGCCCCCCGTATAGGAGGCGGCGCCGCCGAGAACAGAATCGCGACGAGGGGGGGAGGAGGAGAAGGAGGAGGAAGAAGAGGAAGAAGACGAGCAGGAGGAGGAGGAGGGGGAGGAGGAGGAGAAGGAGGAAGGGAGATGGGGGAGGAGAAGGAGGAGGACGAGGAGGAGGAGGAGGAGGGGCGGGGGAAGGGGGGAAGGACGGAGGACGAGTTGGAGGAGGAGGAGGTAGGAAGAGGAGGAGGAGGAAGAGAATGTAGCGGAGCAGGAGGAGGAAGAGGAGGAGGAGGAGGAGAAGTGGGGGTTGGAGGAGGGCGGGGAGACGATGAAGAAGGCATAGCGTGACATTGGCGTTGGCAGGGAGGGGCGGGATGCGCGGCGCTGGCCGTGTCGACAAGACCAAGGGGGGCGGGCAATCCAGCTGTCGCTCGCTGGTTCTTCTGATCCGTAGCCGTCTGCTCAGGCCTCTTCCTTTTCCACGCCGCTTTGGGGTAAACCCATGCTCGAGGGGAAGAAGCGCCAATCGTGGGCGAGGCAGGACGACGGTTCCCCGTCGAAGCGCCTGCGCGGCGCCATCAGGGATTCATTTCTCGAAAACAGGCAGTCAGCACGGGAACTCGGGCATAAATTCTTGGCGCCGCTTGGCCAATTGCTCCCTGGTCAGTTCGGCGATCTCACCACCGCCGCGGTGCGACGCGGCGAAGGCAAGAACATCGCCAGAGATTTGAAGAGGAATTTCCTGAAGGCGTGCAAGTGGCCGCCGACATACATGGCCAAGGTGAGAACGTGGAACCCGAAACTGAACAGAGAAGTGCGTTCAGATATGTGTTTTTTGCTGCCGCACGAAATGTTTTCAGTCATTTGTTCGTATTCGGATGAGACGAAATTCTTTGTTACGGAAGGTTTGGACGTCGAGGCGAAAACACATCTGTTGCGATGCCAGGCGGCGATGGGCGCAGAGACCCTTTTGCCCGTAGGTCTCTGGGCTGATGGCGTGCCCAACAATTTCGACAGGAGCGATTCAGTCGAACTCGTTCAAGTAAATCTTCCAGGGCTGAGTGGTGACAACTCGACTTTGCGGGTTCCTGTGGCAGCTTTTCCCAAATCCCGCATGAGTTCAAACACGCACAACGACTGCATGGAGATCGTGCGGCGGTCGCTTTCGGCAATGGCACGCGGTGCCTTTCCGCCATGTCGGCACGATGGCGCCGCTTGGCAAGCGACAGATTCGTACCGCAAGCGTCGCTCCAACAAACCGTTGGGCTTCCGGGGTGTTCTGGTGGGTGTCAGAGGAGATTGGGCGAGCTACAAATGCACGTTCGGGCTCCCTGCTTGGAACGAGGGGGGCGGCTGTTGCTGGCTGCGCGCGTGCACGCCCGATCAGGCGCCGCGCCCCACGGTTTGACCGTGAATTGCTTCCTTCCTTCCGCCCGCGCCCTCCCAGCCCGTTTCTCTGCCCCTCGGGGCTGGGGGGCGGGTTGGCGTGGTGGGCGGGGCGCCACGGAAGGCGGCTGATTACGTGCATTTGTTTCCCCCGCAGGTTGGCGACGCGCGGGGGGGCGCGCCATGGCGGAGGACGCAGCTGCCCAAATCTGAACTTATCCTTCGGAACATGCGCAACGGGCGCGTGCCGTCGCCGTTGTTGTCGGCACCCTGCGTGGATGACCTTTCCTTGTTTCGAGTGGATTGGTTGCATTGTGTGGACCAGGGCGTTGCTGTGGATTGGTTCGGATCAGTGATGTGGTTCCTTCTAAGTGACAGGGAATCGGGAATCGGGCCGAACGCCTCAACAGGATGTGGTCGTCAATCCAAGCCTATTGCGACAGGAACAAGACGGACGACAGGCTCCACAAGCTGACGCTCTTGATGATCAAAAAGGCAAGCCGCAGGAACGCCCCGAAACTAAAGGCCATGGCGGGCGTGTGCAGGGCCCTGGAGGGTTGGGTGCGGGAGGAATGCAACAGACTGTTCAGCGGTGGCAGCGAACTGGAGCAGACAATTCTCGCAGCGACGAACCACCTCCATAATTGTTACGAGGCCTTGCGGACAATTGTTATTTTCAGGAGGGACACCATGGCGACGAACGGCAAACGCTTCGTACTCCTGTACGACGCACTCGCACAGCGACACCCTGCATTCTTCAGGTGCAAGCCCAAACTCCATCTTTTCGTGCACCTCACCCAGGAATCTGACCCGAAAGCTAATTGGACTTACCGCGACGAGGATTTTGGAGGGACCGTCAGCAGGATCTCACGGAGTCGTGGCGCCCCGATGACCACAAAGGCCTTCTCTGCCAATGTTATGGACAGGTTCCGCATGGAGCCTTTGGTTCGCGTGCGATAGCGCTGCCGCGAAAAAAAAACAAAAAAGAAAGCCGCCTGTGAAGGCGGCTGCGAAGACCCCCCCCCCCCCCCTAGCTCTCTGCCTCTCTCTCTCTCTTGGTTGTCCTGCTCTTTATTTATATGTCCTCGTTTCTCTCTCTCTCTCTCTCTCTCTCTCTCTCTCTCTCTCTCTGCTGGCCCTGTGTTCTTGCATGCGTGCCTTCGCGGGAATTATAGTTATGGGCATGGATAAACATCGCGGTCTTCGGCACCGCGCTCACGGTTATACAGGCGAAGAAAAGCGCGCGAGCGGTCGAAAGCGACGTCGTCCGCGCTAAACCACGCGCGCTAATTAACGCGTGCTACTCGCTAATTCAACTAGCTATGATTAGCGCGTGTACTTGCTACTCAGCGCGCGCCCGTTACTTTTAGAGCTGACTACTCGCTAATTAGGATTGACAGCGCTAATTAGCACATATTCATATACGTATCTGCGCTAATTAGCGATGGGGAACTAATTAGCGCAGATAGGAAGCTCATGGTTCCATCGATTGCCGAGAGCGAACCATCGACGGGAGATTTGTCCAGAGAAGTGACGCCAGGGAGAGAGGAAGGAAATCCCGGTCCCTCTACTGATGCTCCTGCTCCTTTGTCTTCCCCTCTCCCGCCTGTCGCCCCTCCTTCCATTGTTTCCCGTGTTTCGCCTCCCCCTGAACCTCCTCAGGCCACGGCGAGCTCGGCACCTCGGCCCCGAAGGGTGCTGACTCAGCCGGAGGACACGCCTTGGTGCATCCGCGCCCGGGCCGAGGCAGCCCGAGCATCCAGTTCGCCGCCAGAGTTCAAGCGGGCGAAGCTGGAGTCAGCCGACCCGTCGTCCTCGTCTCCGTCCGCCCCTCCGGTCTCCAGTGGTAGTGGTGGTCCTCCTCTCTCTCCTCCCCCGGGCCTCCCCGCTCCGTCTCCTACCCCGGGGCCGGGGCCCGGGGCCAGGATCACTGCCGGCTCCGAGCCGCGTGTGTCAGTTGCCGATAGAGCCCAGGAGATCGAGGCCGGGCGAGCTCGTGCCCGGTCACGCTCTCCCATGAGAGATGAGAGGTTTTCCGAAGGAATGTTTTGGGTGGTTCCCGGGGCCGACGGCGTCGCCACCGTCCCAGCTGAGCAGCAGGAGTCGACGAGAGCCGAGGGACAAGGCGGCGGCATCTTCGCCGCGAGCCGAGGCGGCGAGGTCTCGCTGAGAAATCTTTCTCCGGCCGACCGGGCCAAGTTTGAAGTGTCCGATGCTACAGAGTGGGAGGCCATGAAGGCGACAGGCGCGGTAGAGGTGGTGGCCCCAAGCAAGGCGCGAGTCATCAGTCGTGAGCAGCCAGACCGGATCATCACGAGCCGGATGGTCCGCCGCTGGAAGCCCCAGGAGGGCACTTTCGCCGCCCCCGACGCCAAGTCGAGGTGGTGCGCCCACGGGCATAAGGGCCCTGACTCCGGAGCCCTCGAAGTATATGCCCCCGCTCCTCAGACGTCGTCTATCATGATGTTTATCCAGATAGCCATGAACCTGGGTCTTCTATGTGATATCGCCAATGTCAAGAATGCGTTCTGTCAATCGGATAGAATGCATCGAGCACAGGGCGAGATCTACGTAGAGTTGTGTCGGTCATGCCTCCTACAGAGCGGAAACCTGAATCCCTTTGTTTTTTTCCCCGCCAGCCTTCCGCAGGAGTAAAAACAGACCCCCAGACATTTCCCTGCAGAGACCCCGCGGGGCATCTGCAGAGACCCCGCAAGGCCCTTCGGAAAAAAATCAAAACCTCCCGAAAAGCTATCTGCAAAGCAATGTTTGGAGACCCCGCAAAAATAATAAAAAAAAAAAAAAAACAAGAAAATCTAAGTTTCGGATCTTATGTATGAAGCACGTCTGTCTTGGTGTAGGACAGTGGGGTAGCGGGGTAGATACGTTAAGATATGGGGGGGGGCAGGTCGACCTTAAGGGGGGCAGTGGGGTAGATATGTTAAGACGCTGGGGGCCTCTGATAGGGGCAGGAGGATGTCTTGACCTTGTCTTGAGATGGGCGCATCAACATTTCAAAAGGTTGCCGTGATAGGGGCGCAGCATAATGACATCCGTTGCTATGAGTGGCATTCCCAATTGTAAATCGCACCCTCGTCCCACTCATCCTCCCCCTCACCGCGGCTCGGGACCTAGCGTTGGCCATCCGATGGGGGGGCAAGCTGCGAGACCTTGGACTTCCACTGACTTTCCTGCGCGTTCTCAGGGGGGGGGGCGATGGCCTCGAGATCTGAATGGCTTGCCCCTGGTAGGTGCCCCCGCTGGGTCGAGATCTGGTGGCCTCGAGATCTGGTGGCCCCTGGTAAGTGCCCCCTGGTGGCCTCGAGATCTGAATGGCTTGCCCCTGGTAGACAGCCCTGGCGGACCGTTGGATCGCGAGATGGGCACATCCATTCCTCCACCTCCCCCTCTGTCCGTAACCATTTTGGCTCAAACCAGCTTAGCCCGTTCATTCTATGACAATGATTTTGTCCATATGTTCCATAACAGTTTTGTTCTTGGCCGCCATCATGGCGGCAGACCCAGGTGAATCGCGGCTTTCAGCGCTCGACGCCGTTAGCGAGGACAACTCTGGTGGTGATGACCCAGGTGGTTCGTGGCTTTCAGCGCTGGACGCCGCTAGCGAGGACAACGCTGGTGGTGATGACCAGGCACAGGCACTTGGAGATGATTGGATGGCTGGCGTGGATGCGCTCTCTATCAGCGACTCTCCCATCGACGTCGAGATGGATGGCGAACCCGACTGTGGAATGCAGGTGGTGGCAGTAGAGCACGACAAGAACGTTATGTGGGCGTCGCATGCTTGCAGGAACGTCCCAGAGTCCGACCTCGACAGTACTTCGCTGAAAATCAGCAGCGAGGTACTGGATGACGACCCACTCACAGGACGGATCACCGACCTTGCACGAGCGATCGGGGATAATCGCAAGGACTACAGGAACACGCTACATCTCATGGCAGGGTGCGCTCTTCAGGTCTCGCAGGGCTTCGGAAAATCAGGGAGCCGCTGTGTTGCACATCGGTCGCTGGGGAGGGCGTGCCTCGATCCAGATCTCAACGCACCCCTCGGCAGCCGACGTGCGACGCAGCGTCGCTTCGTTTTTCCGAAGCCACCGCAGGTCGAGCGAAACATATGGAAGCACACGGAAGATCTATTGGTCCAGTATGCGAATTCTTCGAGTACGTTGGAGCTCTTGTGTTATGTGGAGTACGCCAGCTACGATAGCACAGATTTCGTATTGCAGAGTACGCAGAAAGTGGTGGAACTACTTGACGACGAACGCCCTCTTGTTGCCCACGGCTCGGTGCCTGGAGAGCAATGCGACGAAGCCGAAACCATCGAGCTCGAGGAGACCACGGTGGGCACTAAGAAGGTACTGCAGATGGACACCAGCGTATTGTTATTAGTCAAGATCGACGGTATCTTCGCGATTTTACGGGGAAACTTGTTATCGTGGCTCCAAGTGTGCGACAGAAATTCGGCGGCAAACTACAAAGCAGCGCTTGCAGAATATTCAATTGGGACTGCCACTGCAAGTTCGTTCAGGAGGCGGCTTCGCATAGCGTGCACTGACGGGTTTGGATCGAACCTTAAAGCTGAGCGCCATCTTTTGTCTGAGCGTGACAACTGGGCAGTGCTACACCTCCTATGCCGTGTACACACAGTGGCTGGGTTTCATTCCAAAGTTTACGACATGCACGCGGCTGACATATCTGGGCTTGTAGCGACGTCTCTTTCCTTGAGGCTGGCTGGTCAGATGAGTTTGTTCCGCAAGGCGGCCAGGAGGGTAATCAGGGACACATTGAAGATTGTGCCAAGCGTTGTGCTGGACTCCAAGGCAGTTTCATTCAGGAAGTTGGTGATGGATACTTTCTTGGACCGCTCTCCCGAATGCGTGGCTTTACGACTGTTGCTTGAACGGTGTGCGCCAGGGGATTGGAGAGACACGCAGAATTTCACTTACGTTGCGAGGCCGGACGAGACGCGAGCCGACGTCTTGCGACTGTTATTCAAGGAGTTCGTGCCAGCACTATTTCCCAGGGCCCCGTTCCTATTCCCTCGAAACAGGTGGACGGGGGCAGAGGTCACGTTTCGCGACGTCGGCCTGCCGATGAACGTCTACGGCCTTTTCAACGACACCTTTGTTAGATACCTGAGGGACGAGTACGGAGGCGAGCTTACCAGCGATGATCCAGGCGCGCCCCCCGAACATCCGCTGCCGCTGTTGGACGCGGAGGCTGTCGTTCCAGGTGATCAGGAAGGCGCCGAAGAGCCAGACGTCCAGGAGGGCGAGGGCCCAGAAGGCGACGCAGCGCCTGCGCCTGAAGCGAAGAAGCCCGACCACCCCCGAAAGGCGTTCGCCGAGCAGAACAAAGCCTATCGGGGCTCAGCGCGCGAGTGGCTTGCCACGGATCCATCCATTCGGGTCATCTTCTTCAGGGCGGTCTTGGGGCCCATCAAGGCGTTCTTGGAAAAGGAGTTGGAAATGGCGAGCGAGGAGTGGGAGATGAAGCAGGACGCTGCCCTCATCTCTTCGGACGGCAACTCGACGGTCTTGGGGGGGAGGGAGTGGCCTTTGATGCGCGTGGCGAGGCAGACATTGGAGGACCAGTGCTTTAAAGACATAGAGGCGGTGTCGAAGTTTCTCGAGCTGGACTGTCTGACAGCGGAATACATGACGCTCGAGAACCAGACGAAGCTGTGCAGGATGCTCTCCAGGGAAGGGTGTTGCACTTATCAGTTCGGGACCGCGATTGGTAAACAGTTTCCTTTCAGGTTGTTCTTGCTGCTCGACGATCCAACTTTGGCGGCGGACATCGAGGCTTCGTGCAGGTCGAGCCGTGATCAGTTCAGCGACAACTTCATCGAATACTTCAAGGATAAGCCAGGGGGGCTGACGAGCGACGAAGCTTTGCACGAGTTGAGCCTTGTCGTGATGGCTTCCAAGACGTCGACAGTGAAGCTGGAGACTCAGAATGCGCAGCTCAGGAGACAAGTGCTGGCCACGTCGTTGCAGTCTAAGAGGCCCGAGCTGAGCAGTATCAGCTCCAGGTTCATGCTGAGGAGGGCGTCTACGAGAGAGGATCGGATTCTGAAGCCCGCAGGGTGCTTCAAGAAGGGGGGGCGGAAGCCTGTGCGCCGAGGCGCGAGCGCCCCCGAGGCCGAGGCTCCATCGGCAAAGAGGGGCGGAGGGGGGGCTTGGAGAGCATACATCGCAGCTCGCGCCAAAGTCGTAGGGAAGGTTGTCCTGCAGGCGGCGGCGGCTGCCTACCGAGCGCTCTCCCCAGACGAGAAGGCAGTGCACGAGCGGGAGGGCAGACTTGGCACCCTCATGCACAAGGCTGGTCACAAGTCCTTCGGCACAGTTTCGAAGGAGCTCGCCGCAGTGATGAGCATCCAGGTCAGGCGGCGCAATGCAGAACAGCATTTGCAGGCGAGTCGCATGCCAGGGCGCGCAGCGAGCGCCCATGCGCTTGCTCTCCCACTCGACGACGTCACGAGGCACGTGCGCGAGCTCAAGGCAGATCAGTACTTGCTCAGGCGCATCAAGAAGCGCGCGTCCCACGATACAGCCATGCAGTTATCCAAATGGAGGGCGACCAAGGGCGCGACACATGTGAGCGATTTCATTTCCAAGCTCCCGTTGATGGCTCCTCTGGTAAACGGTCTCGTCGCTCGGCCTCATTCTGGCGGCTCCTACGTCCTGGAGTATTTCTGCCCCGTCAGGAAGATCATCCCCAGGATGGTGGGTTTACTTGGTCTATTCGAGTACGCAACGGTCAGAGAGAATGTCATCGGCTTCTTAGCAGGACTGCACACAGAGAAGAAAGATGCCTCTCAAACAACTTTCGAGGAGCCCAAGAAAAAACCTACTGAGAAACCAACGTGTCTCGAAGCTGGCGTGTGCCTGTGCGGAGCCAAGGGGGACCTCATTTTCAAGTTCAAACGTTGGGTGGATAGTGGAATCAAGGCCTATTGCAAGGATGCTTCTGTCAAAAGTGCCCTGGCGGATGGCTACCTAGTTGTCACGATTCATCGCCAGCCAGAGCAGGTGAGTGAGATCAGCGCCGACGCGGGGGAAGGCGCAAGTGACGAGGGCCCCTTGGGCGAGTTTAAGACTTACCTCCATGTCGGTATGATGTACTTCTCACCGTATAGGCCAACTTATCGCCAGTGCACGACCGCGGATAATGGCCTGCTAGATGATGGCTCAATCGTGCTGGATTGCTTGGACGATTACCTGACAAACTACGAGGTAGCCTCCATGTTGTACCTGTACTTTTCAAAGCCGAGCAATTGGACAATCTCCGTTATGCTGGCACAATCCACGTCGAAGCCCCAATTTCCAATCCGCCCGTCGCAGCTAGTGGTTGGCCATGTCTCCGACGACCGAGAGTTCACGCGCCATTGGCCAAACCCCAAACGAAAAAAACGAAAGCGAGAAGATGATAATGGGTGGGCCGACGAGCTCGACGACTTGGAGGACGAGGGTGACCAGGACGAGGGCCCCGACGACGACGGCATTGACGGTGGCGAGGGGGCCGACCCAGAGCCTCAGAGCGACCATGGTGACGAGAAGAGCTTCCTTTCCTCTCTTTCTCCTTCGTACAGCTGGATGAGCCCGTCGAGAGCAAACGCCGACGAGCCAGCCCTGAGTGACCACGGTGAGGACGTGCCCTCAGACAACGTGGATAACATATCAATCCATTGCGGAGGAGATGACGGTGGAGATGGAGGCGACAACGAGGACGGTGACGGCGGGGGCCCGAGCGGAGGCGGGGACGACGACGACCCACCGCCTCCAGGGCCCCATGGCGTGCCTCGCGGGCCCAGTGAGCCAGCCGACGTCACGTTCATGACGCCCTGCGGCGTCATCAGATACTACGCCAAGAAGGACGACTTAGTTGCCCATTGCCACGTTCATGGGTCGAAGTGCCGAATGACTAGGACGTGTCGTGGATCAGATCGGCCGAACAGAGCCGCTCAAGGTCGGCCTCTCGGGGCCCTCATGGCGTGGCTGAAGCAGAGCACGGAGCCTTTCTGCGACACGCAGGCCACCCACGTGCATTTTTGCCCTTTGCCGCTTGCGCTAAGGCAAGCGTCGCGCGACGAGCTGCGCGCAATGCCTGGCAGCGACTTGCTGTTCAGGTGTGAGCGTGCGCTCAGGCTCCACGAGCCAGACGAGCCGCTGGAGGCTCCGTGAGGACTGATGAATGTTGCGGTTGAATACTTGGTTCGCCGTGGCAGAAAACAAGAAAAAGCCACTGGATAGGCCCTCGGGGAGGCCCCAAGAGATGCCCTCAGGGAGGCCCTCGGGGAGGCCCCAAGAGAGCCCGACGGAGGCCTTAAAATGCGCACTTAGGAGGGCCCTAATGCGGCCCCAAGGGAACCCCAATGAGGCCCGAGGAGGAGGAGGAGGGCGGAGGAGGAGGAGGGGGGAGGAGGAGGAGGATGAGGAGGAGGAGGAGGAGGAGGGGGAGGATGATGAGGAGGAGGGGGAGCAGGAGGAGGAGGAGGAGGAGGAGAGCAGAGGGGGAGGAGGAGGCAGGGGGGGGGTAGGGGGTAGGAGGAGGAGGGGGGGGAGGAGGAGGAGGAGGAGGAGGAGGTGGAGGAGGAGGATGATCAGGAGGAACGCTGCGCGGGGGGCGCGCGCTGTGCGGGAGCAGTGAGGCTCTGTGGCCCAGGCGTGTCCTTTTTGCGGGTCGTTCCCGAAAGTGTATTTCCTCCGCAACACGCACGACGACGCGGGGGGGAAATCTGTCGTTCTGTTTTTCCTCCTCGCAAACCACAGGGGCCCGAGGGGGAAAAAACAACACAGCAGAGGGGAAAAACAACAACAGCAGAGGGAAAAAAGTAAACCAGAATTTCCCTCTCTGGAACCGAGTACGACGTGCAGGCAAAAACAACATAACAACATTTCCCTCTCTGGAACTGATAAGAGTACGCGGGATGGCACGATTTCCCTCCAGGTACCTCGTGCGATTCCTCCGGTGGGATGAGGACGCCGCGGGGGATTCCTCCGGTTGGATGAGGACGCCGCGGATGTGCCCACCCCCGTGTCTCGGGCTTGGGCCTCTAGGAAAATTCCGAAGGGGTCCCAGGGCCCCGAAGAAGGCTCCCAGAGGAGCCCAAGAGGGCCACATGAAAGCCCCAAGAGGGCCCCAAGAAACCTTTGGTGGGTCTGATCAAACAGCGTGTTTTGATGAGACCCCGCAGCGGTCTCTGGGGGGCCCTCTTAGGGCTCTCTTGGAGTTTTCTCGGGGCCCACTTGGGGCCCTTTTTGGGCCATCTTAGGGGCCGAAGAGGTGCCCCTAACATCCCTTAAACAACCCCTGGCCCCACGAACGAAAAACGCATAGAATTAGCAGGTTGGTGGGCTCCTCTCGGGCCCCTGTTGGGCTTCTCTCGGGCCCCTCTTGGGCCTCTCTCGGGGCCAACTTGGAACTATTTTTAAAACCAATATTTGCGCTGGCTTGGGGGCCCAAGAGGGACCCTAAGAGGGCGCCCATTAAACAATACCTGGCCCCACGAACGAAAAACACACATCATAAAAAATAGCTGGTTGGTGGGATCATCCACGGCCTTTCTTGGGCTCCTCTCGGGGCCCTATTGGGCCTCTCTTGGGCCCTTTGCCCTTGGCCCCATCGCTTGCGCGACATAAATTGCACCGCATGGATGTCACATCATTGGTTGCACTACGCACATTGCACCGCACAGGTTGGGTCACATAGATTGCGCCACATAGATTGCACCGCAGAGCTTACACCCTATGGGGTGCCCGCATAGATGCCACCGCATAGATAGCACCGCATAGATTGCGTAACATAGATTTCGCATTGTATATTCGAACACACTGTTTGGGGCCCGCTCTAGCTAACCATCTTGTTGTTCGGAAGTGCCGATGGGCCAGCTTCGGCACACGAGGTAGCCAAAAGAGGTAGCTCCGACGGTCGACTCAGGGTGTCAGCGCGAGGTCCTCAGTGTGAGGCCGTGGGGCAGCTATGAGGCTACATGGTCTGTCATATCCTCCTCCTCGTCCGTCCACTCTATCCTCATCCGTAGCCATTTGGGCTGAACGTGTTTTGAGGTTGACACGGCCACTTACTCGAGTGCCGAACGGGCCCACACTGAGGGCAGTGAGCGGCCTGACACAGAGCCACTTTAATGGCAGCCGATGCGTACTGCTGCAGGCAGCGTGGTGAGAAAAGGAGGCCGAGGCAAAGCAACTTGCGGCTTCTGCGAGCTCGTAGTGCCCCAATCGCAATGCGTCAAGTACCAGGAGCACTGCCTGTGCAACGAGTGCGTGGAGTTCGCCGACGAGTCTGGCTACGAACCGAAAGTGCTGGCAACGATGAAGGCCAAGGCGCCAGGAAAATGGAAGGAGAAAAAGGCAACCAAAGAGGAGTGGAAGGCTGGCAAGCAGAAGGCCGAGGACACGAGGGGCTTCCCCACTGAGGAAGTCTACGAGGAGACGGTCCAGGAGAGCTCCTTGACGGAGGAGTACACGTTCCAGCCCCGCGACGACTTGTATTTTTTTGTTTTTTTTTTTTTTTTTTTTTTTTTTTTGTGTTTTTTTTTGTTATTTATTTTTTTTTTTTTCTTTTTTTTTTTTTTTTTTATTGCTTTTTTTTTTGTTGTTTTTTTTTATTTGTTTCTTGTTTTTATTGTTTCTCTTTTTCAAGGATGAGCCACGAAACTTTTTTTTGCATGACAGGACCAGGCGAAGGTGATGACGTTGCGCGTGACGAACGCACAGGGCGAGGACTCCTTCGGCGTGGTGATCTTGCAGGACGCGGTGAAGCCCCCGACGCCGGTGGTGAAAACGACGAGGAGGCTCGTCAGGAGGACGCCTGTTATGACGAAGGCCATGCACTACTACAAGAGCCAAGCTTCCACCCTCTTCGAGAACATGTCGGCTGATCGGGCGCGCGCGTTCGGCCAGAGGTTCGGGAACAAGTACCAGCCGAAATCCAAGAAGTTCACCGCCTACAGCAGGGATAAGATCAGAATGCTAGTCAAGAAGAACTTGGCGAGGCCCAAGGGCTTGCGCCGCATGGTGCGCGACGGCGTTGCAGGTGGCGACTCTGCTTCGGATGGGGCCTCCAGCGATGCAGGGAGCGGGGGTGAAGAAGAACCATCCAGCGGCGCCGCCGCAGCGCAGCTGGCAGCTAGCGCGGCGTCGGCGGCGGCAGCGCCGAGCCACAGCCCAGAGGAGGTGCCAGAAACGCCTAAGGCAGCGAGGAGCGCGGCGGCAAGGGTGGCGGACAGTGAGGCCAAGGCTCAGGCCCCTCAGCCCTCGCCAGGGGCTAGCCCGAGCACGATAGGGCCGCCGCCGAAGAGGGCCAAGTCGGGCTCGTTGGCCGCGCCCTCGGTCGCCGAGACCTGCGCTGGTCTGACGGAGAGAGAGGGCCGCTTGAAGCCGCCCGAGCACTGGCACGAAACCCTCACGCCGTCGAAGGTGTTCGCGGGCAGCCCCTTGAAGAGGCAGGTGGGCTGGGCGAGGGACTGCGTCAAGCGCGTGGCGGGCCAGGGCGAGGCCGTGAAGGCCAACCACCTCGAGGAGCACATCGACCGCATCGACATCTGCATGCAGCTGATGATAGACCTTGGCAATGAGACGACGACCTTCGACGACCTCAAGTGCAACTTGCAGAAGCTAGCGGCTGCAAAGGTCGATTTCGATTCGAATATCAAGAGCAAGCTCCTGGGGAAGAGATTGTACTCGTCGATCATAGCATTCTCGTCGGGTGACGTGGACGATGCCTGCATCGCCGATATCGTGGATACCGTGATGCCGTTCAAGTTCGACAAGCCTGTGACGGCCGACGGGGAGATGGTGGATGGCGAACTTGATGTGGAGATGATAGCCACCGAGTACCAGGAGTTCGACCCCATGAATGTCTCTATGTCGACCATCGATGGTACGATGCAATCCAGGGCCGCGCTGCTCTTGAACGTGCTCTTGAAGGAGATCGTCCCTGCGACGCTGAAGGTGGACGAGGGCGGTCAGGCGGCATCGGCTCGCCTGTGCGGGGCCATGCTGGACCACTTCGAAAAGGCCGTGGAGGACTTGCCCGAGGTCCCGCCCGAAGCCATGGAATCGCTGAAGGTGCTCCGCGTCATGTGCGCCGTCTGCGACACCACCTGCCAGGTGGACTTCGAGACCATCGAGGAGTTCTTCTTGCAGCAGGAGAGAAAATGCAAGGGGGGGCTCGCGGACCTGGGCGTGCTCCTGAGGATGAATGGGACGACGGGAAGCAGTCTAGACATGGTTGAAGAGCACCTTTTTTTTGTTTTTTTTTTTTTTATTTTTTTATTTTTTTTTATTTTTTTTTTTTTCTTTTTTTTCTTTTTGTTATTCTTTTTATTTGTTTTTTTTTTTTTTTTGTTTTTTTTTATCTTTTTTTATTTTTTTCTTTTTTTCTTATTTTTTTTTATTTTTTTTTTTTGTTTTTTTTGTTTTTTTTTTTTTTATTATGGATAGCCCACGTAGAGGGTACGACTTTTTTGCAGGACGCCAAGAAGTTGATGCCGAAGATGTTCAAGCAGGCCAGTGTGTTAAGAGACCTCCAGAAGAACGTGGCGACCATCGCGCTGCCCAACGAAGCCATCAACGAGGCCTTCGTCATCATCAAGACCTGCCGCGAGCTCTTGAGGCCAGGCTCAGGGCACGTGTTGGAGGTCGCTTGCAGCGGGCTACTCGGGACGATCTACGATGTGATGTTCGACAGGGGCGGCGTGGTCAAGGGGGGGGCTGACTACAGCAAGGACGCGCTGGTGGCTGCGGAGATCATGTTCAAGGAAGGCGTCAAGCTCAAGGCCATGAACGAGGAGTTCGGCGAGAGGGCGACGCACGACATCCAGGCCGTGATCGATCAGATCGGCGCGAAACAGCTCATCGATGACATCAAGCATCACTTGGCAGGCGGCGCCAAGGACGACACGGGGAAAGTCGACATCGAGAAAGTGAGAATCATCAGTGGGGAGTTGGAAGCCGTCAATGAGACCTCGCTCGACGACGTTGCCAAGGGTGATATCCAGGCCTTCTGCGAGGACGTATGGAACAACATCAAGGCCGACGATGCCACGGGCACGGCAGCGATTGCAGATCTCATGGTCGGCGTCGCTGAGTTCACGGACGGCGGGATGAAGAACACCTTCAAAGCTTTGTACGCGGCCTGCGAGGCGAAGTCCAGCCAGGCTGCGCACGCCGCGCTCTCTGGCGAAGGCGAGTCCACCGGCGCCGACGATACGGACCCGAAGAAGATGCAGGCCATGAAGACCCTCCTCTTGAAGAAGCTGGAGCTCCAGAATGCCGCGGACACCATTGGCCAGGCCAACATCGATCCGCGCATCGCGGCCGCGGTGAACGAGGTCAACGACTACGTGACCACCAGCGCCGACAAGGCCATGACGACGACAGAGACGCAGCTCGGCAGTCGGTTGGATCTCGCTCAGAAGTGGGCCAAGGGCGGTGCTGATGGAGAATCGTGGTGGGAGTCCGTGAGCGACGCTACTGACCTCGACGAGGTGCTCAGTAAGGGGGCGACCACCGTGTGCAGCAGGAAGTCGGACAGCTACAAAGAGGAGATCGACGCCATCAAAACTCTTCAGAAGGCATACGAGGAGACCGCCAGCTGCTTCACGAGGATGGTGAACCCAGACATCAAGAAGAAAGCGACGGATATCACCAAGAGCCTCGCGCAGTCTAACGTCGAAGGCCTGCTGTGCACCCTCTTCGCGACGAAGTACACGAAAGAGGAATACAAAAAAAAACCCACGCCCTGAAAACGATCAGCACCAAGACGGGTGCATCGTGGACGACGATGCCGCAGGCCCTGATCGACCGCGCCGCGAAGGCCTCCAAGCTGCAGTAGTAAGAACGCACCGTGAACGGTGCTCAGTCGGATGGGGGAGTTAGAAAGGGAAGAGAACACCATACAATCATATATTGTCAATCACGGTGGGCACAGGATAACAAGTAACGCACAAGAAATCAAACATAGCACCATCATCACGTGTCTTAGCCTCCTCGTTCTCATGCTCATCCTCATCACATTCGTCATCACCATTGCCCGCACTAACATCACCCTCATCGTATTTATCATCATCGTCCTCATCCTGTTATTCGTCTCCCTCATTCTCAGGCTCAGCGTAGTCCTCTTAAGTGCCCTCCCCCACTCTCTCCAGTATCCTCGGCACTGGCCTCATCCCCCTTATCATCATGCTCCTCGTCGTCGGGGGGGGGGTCGTCGTCGTCGTCGCGCGGTCGGGTGGGGCCCTCGGGCCCGCTGGGCGACGTGTTCGGCCTCGTGCCAGGACCGCCCGCTGGACCGCGGGCCGAGCAGGGGGATGAGGCACGAGGTGAGGAGGACGAGAAGGAGAGAGTTGGGGAGGGGAGGCATGAGGCAGGAGGTAGGAGGAGGAGGAGGAGGAGGAGGCAACGTGGGAATGAGGAGGGATATATGATGGGAAGACGACAGAATGAGGGGAGGATGAATCAATGCGAGGAGGGTTTGATGAGGAGGGTGGGGAAGGGGGCTACTAGGCTTGCAGCGAGGGGTGTGAGGATGGTTAGGACGAGGGGGAGGCGAGCAAGGAGGATGAGGAGGGTGAAGAGGAGGAGGGGAAGGACGTGGACAGGGGAGCAGGAGGAGAGGGGAGGAGAGGAGGAGGAGGAGAGGAGGAGGAGGAGGAGAAGGGGAGGAGGTGGAGGAGGAGAAGGAGGAGGAGAAGAGACGAGAGGAGGAGTGTATTTTTGGAGAGGAGGAGAGAGGAGGAGAGGAGGAGAGGAGGAGAAGAGGAGAGAGGAGGAGAGGAGGAGGAGAAGGAGGAGGAGAGGAGAGGAGGAGACAGGAGAGGAGAGGAGGAGGAGAGCACGAGAGGAGGAGAGGAGGAGAGGAGAGGAGGAGAGGAGGAGGTTGCCATTTTGGCTTGATGCAGAAACGCGCCGTATTGCGCGAATGGCTCGGGTGTAGTTGCCCGTCGTGCTGGTAGCGGAGCTCTGTTGTCCTCGCAAAACTTGTTGCATTGTTGGAGATAGCGGTGCCCGTCGCGCTGGTAGCGGAGCTGGTAGCGGTAGCGGTGGGCTGGTGCCCGTCGCGTTGGTAGCGGGGCTCTGGTGCCCGCGCCGCGCACGCTGGTGCAATATCGCACGCAATGCGCGGACATGCGCACGCTTCGCAATCGCGTGCGTCCACACACGTAGTCGCAAAAAATGAAAAAGCAAAGCGGAGAGGGAAAAAATGCAGATGAAAAAAAGAAGGGGTTTTGGGGAAAAAAAAAAAAAAGTTTTCCCAAAAACCCTCTGCGGATGCCTTGCGGGGTCTCTGCGGGGTCTCTGCGGGTACTTTTGGAAAACCTGCGGATGCCTCCTGCGGAAGGCTGGCGGGGAAAAAAACAAAGGTTCAGGTTTCCGCTCTGTAGGAGGCAAGACCGACACAAACGTAGAGCCCTGCGAGGGGATCGTGCTGGAGCCCGGGTCCCTGATTAGGCTGTTGGTCAATGTCTATGGCTTGGACGATGCCCCCATGGCCTGGAGGCGCACCGTTGTCAAGTATTTGGAGGCCCATGGGTTTGCGAGGTCCCTGCTGGAGCCCTGCTGGTGGATGCGCTACGATGACAAGGGGCGCATCGCCAACATGATGCTGCTGGAAGTAGATGACCTCTTGATCGGGAGCTCAGACCAGGTCTCCCGGGACTGGATTAGGGGGGTTCTGGAGTCCAGGTTCAAATTCGGGAAGTATCGGGATTGCCAGGCGGGCGCGGTGGACTTTGCAGGCCGAAGGATCACCGTCGCCCCGGATAAGGCAGTGATCGACATGGAGAAGTACATCTTAGAAGAGATCCGCCCTCTGTCCATGTCCAAGGGGCGCCTGGCTCGCAAGGACTCCCCCCTGGAGCCTCAGGAGTTCAAGGCACTGCGGTCGCTCGTATACAAGTTCAACTGGTTGGGCCGTGAGGTCCGACCCGAAGCCGCAGGTGTAGCCAGCATCCTGGCCAGCAAGCTGAACCAGGCCAGGACCGGGGATGTGATCGCGGCCAACAAGTTGGCTTGCCATCTGCGCTTTACGGCTTTCAGGGGACTCACTGTGTGGCGACTCGACCCAGACAGGATGGCCTTTTTGTCTTTCTCGGACGCCGGTGGCATTGGTTCCACCGACGGCCTGGATGACGAGCGTGGGCTGCCGGTCGATCCCACACAGGGAGCTTGGATGGTCCTGGCGGCCGATCGATCTGTGTTGGACAACCGTGCAGTCCGAGCTTCGATTCTGGGTTGGAGGTCGCCCAAGCTAAGACGAAATGTGCCATCCACACTGGCGGGAGAGACGCAGGCTTTATCCGCAGCAGTTGCAGAAGTAGAGTTTTTACAGATCATGTATCGGGATGTGGTCTTCCACGATGTGGACACTCCCGATTGTCGTCGAGCCTCCGGACCATTTACGACCGTGCTGCGACGAGACTGCTCTCTCGGATCTCGTGAGAAGCAGGTGCATGTGGTCGACGCCAAGTCGATCTACGATACGATGCAGAAAGAGGGCAATGCGTGCGCGCGGGACCGACGCACGGCCATTGACCTCGCCATCATCTGTGAGTCCCTGGAGCGAGCTCGTGGCCATGTTCGCTGGATCCCACACGGGCGTATGCCAGTGGACGCTCTCACCAAGGAGGACGTCACGAAGTGCAATGCCGCTTTGTTCGATTTAATGTCCCATGGTCGCCTGATTTCGGTCGACGAGAGCTCAGAGGTGGCGAGACGCCGCTCCGAGCCGCAGCTCAAGAGTCGATCACAAGCAGCTTCGAGAGAAGAACTCGCTCGGGAGTCTCAGCCCACATGGATCCAGTTCCTGTCGGGGAGTTTTGCCGGTGGTGGTAGTAGTGGTGGTGTCGGTCCTCCTCCCCCCTCCTCTCTCTCTCTCTCTCTCTCTCTCTCTCTCTCTCTCTCTCTCTTCAGCTGAACCATCTATGCGCAGTTTGCCCTTGCCATCTCCGCTCTTTCAGTAATAATTTTATCGTGTACAGTTTCTGTCCTTTCTTATCCCCTCTCCGTTCAAGTTGAGAAGGGGGCCGTTCCAACACAGGAACGGATAGTTGCTTTTAGTTGAGCCCAAGAGGGTGCTGAACCTAGGAGAAGCCGGACGGGTGTGACTGATCTCCAGAATTTACGTATTAGGTTTAGCATTTGAGATCTTTACCTTGGTAGTCCTACCGAGTTGCAGAGTGTGCTCGGTGTACTGTTACCCTCTGTGGCTCAAGCCCAAAAACGTTCATCCAATCCTGTGCTGCCACACGGCGCCTTCCAAGAAGCAGCCTCCTCCTAAGAAGCTGTCCCCATCCCCCCACAGGGCGCTGAAATACGGAGCACTCTGGGCACGGAAGGGGCTCCATGCGCACTGGCTCGTCCTGTGATCGTTTTTCTGGCCCTCCTCGTGCACGCAGGCGCTTTGAGGGCCCAGAAGGCAGCTCCGTTCCTTACCTACTGGTCCTGCTTTCAGCGACCGGCTTGTACCCCCCTGCGCGCGCCTCCAAGAAGGGGTCGAGACCGCCAGGGGCCCCCGTCACGAAGCAGGGCGGGGTCGGAGAGGGTGATCGTTTTCTTCGTCAGGAGTGGATCTGGGATGTTCTTGGCGAACAAATAGACCACCGCTGTCCTGTAGAATGCTTGATCGGACAGTGCTCAGAGGGTCCGTCAACCTTCTCGCACAGCTGGCCCCGAGTACGGTTGGAGGCATCCTCGAATCTAGCATCCCAAATCGAATCGCCGGCGCCACGTCGTCCGGAACAGCCGTCGTGGCGCAAGGTCTCGACCGCGTCATCTCTCGACACGGGAGGCTTGGACGCACTGCTGCAAGCGGTCGCGTGGAGCAGAGGTTCGGAGCCAGGATGCCTCCCGCCCCCCCTCCTCCCCATGGAGTGGATCTTGGGTGCTTTCGACGCCCGTGCCGAGCAGGCGCCGAGCAGGCGGAGTCTCCCCCGGAGGGCGCACTGCTGCAGGCGGTGGCGCGGAGCAGAGGTCCAGAGAGCCCGGAATCCCTCCCCCCGCATGCCTGCCCGCCCAGCGCCGAGGCGCCGAGGAAGAGAACACGCGCTCTCACGAGGGGGGAGGGCGCAGGCCCCCCGCCTGAGCGACTCGAGAGACGAGTTCGGGCCTGTCCCTCCACGGGAGGAGTCTTCAAGCATCGTCGAAACAGAGCCTGGGGACGATGCTTTCACCATGCAGTTTTGTTGATTGTCCAAACTGTGTGGGCGTTGTTTTACTATCTGATCATTTCTCGACTATTCTCTTTAATTTGGAGCACTGTGGGGTACTTCGAAGATGAGTATAGTTGGTGTTCTTTGCCGACCATCTTCAGTTCTTCGTCCCGAAGCCGCCCGCAGGGGGACACGCCCGACCCAAGCCTCGAGAGACGAAGGCCGGGCGGGGCAGGCCTCGCCCTCGGCCGCCTCTCCGGGGGTTGGGCCGCTCCCGAGAGAGGCTCGGGCCGTCGAGGCTCGGCGAGGGAGGCGAGGCGAGGGAGGCGAGGGGTGGAGAGAGAGCCTCGACGCTCTCGGGCCTCGGGCCGTCGAGGCTCGGCGAGGGAGGCGAGGCGAGCAGGGGCGGGCCTGCTCCCGAGGCTTAAGTTCGGGGGTGGACAGAACCCCCAACAGTGACACGTCGATTAGTGAATTGTCCTTTTCGGTTCTCGAGAGGGCGCCGCGGCCGTTATTTTCCAGGCTCCCGCCCGCCAGGTTTGGGCCTCAGGTCGTTTTCACTAAACCACGTTTTACTAAAGGGAGGTCTGTCCATCCCCGATAAGTCGGGCCTGTCCCTCTACAGGAAG
>CAUYUJ010003880.1:383881-577952 GCA_963575745.1 Prorocentrum cordatum
TCTACAGGAGCTGTATTCAAAAATAGCCATGAGATAATATGGAGGCGATTTCTGGCCTATCTTTGAATATGCTTGCATCTGTTTTCTGATTATTTGTTACAGTTCATCCAAAATCCGCCGGTAGGGGGGCATGCCCGACCTAAGGGTAATGTGTTTTTAATTCAGATCCATGCTTGGGGGCCCTCGGGCCCCACAGCGGCCCCATGAGACCGACATGAACGAGCAGCGCCGCGATGGAATGTCTTGAGCCTCCCGGAGCCCGGGGCCCTCTTCTCCCCCCTCCTCCCCAGGACGGCTGGGAGGTGTCGCCGCTGGACGCGTCGAGAGGCCTCTACGAGGCCCGGCGCGGCTGTCGCGCCTTGCCCTGGTCTGTCCTCGGAGTCCTCGTCTGCTGCTCTCCTTGCATGGCCGCCGTCGCCGTCGTCGTTGTCGAGGTTATCGAGGTCGTCGAGGTCGTCGTCTTCGTCGTCGCCGCCGCCGTCGCCGCCATCGTCATCAGGGTCTTGGTTTGGATTGTTGCTGTTTAGGCTTATTTTCCGGATAGGTTCAGCATCCTTGGGCCGTTTTGGGGCGCGGGATCATCCCACATGGATCACACCCAGGGGAAGGGGGTTCGAGATTCCTTGGGCCCGCGGATTGCAACAATCTCATCCTCGGGTACTTCTAGGGGACAGGAAACCCGAACAGAACAAAGAATGGTCTCCCCAGGGTTAGTCCAGAATTGACCCTTCGAGCCTGGGTTGCCCCCTCCTCCTTGGTCTGGTCAGGGCTCCCCTGCTGCTCTTGCCTGGGACCTTCTTCGTTGGGGGGGGGCTCCTCGAAACGGCGGCTGGATCCGCCTCGGGGTCCTCGTCGGAGCACGCCCTCGGAGAGCTTTGTGAAGAGGCTCGCGGACTGAAACACGCAGGCCTGCGATGAGGACTCATCGCTCCGGGTCGTTGCTGGGCGCTCTCGAATCTCAGAGCCTCTTGGAGCGCTCCAGAGCGGCCGCGGCGCCCGATGAGTCCTCGGGGCCCGCCGCCTGCCAGAGATTTCCCGGTGTATCCTCGTCCGATGTTGTCCGCATCCTGTGGTCCTCGTATTGGACATGACCACATCGCCTTGACCTCTGCTACAGTCAACCAGCATGGTAAGGGTGGGCAAACTTCCCATCCTGACCATGCTTGGCGACTTTGGCCAGCCATCCTTGGCAAACTTGCCGCTGCAGCCCATCCTTGGTGGCTTTCGCCGGCCAGGCTCGCTCGAAAAACGTTCATATGGACATCCAAGGCCCTTTCATCCTCACCGCGCACCCGTCTGATACAGGTCGGCTGTCTCCGCATCCGAAGTTGTTCTCCTCCTGTGATCGTCTTATTGATCTCTAGGCCTCCTAGGTGGGGTCCGAGTCGATGGGGTCGGAGGATCGCGCCGCATCGCCGATAGATCGGCGCTGCGGCTCGATGTGCAGCCCGCTTTTCTCCACGCTGGCGCCGCCGATGCATCGCCGATGCATCGCCGATACATCGGCGATACATTAGCGATGCGGCGCGATACTTCGACCCCATCTGCTCGGACTCCCATCTGGGAGGCCTCCATGAGCAGGGCCACATCGCCGGGCGTCCGGTGCCGCCGTCGCCGCGATCCTCCTCGCGGCTGGGGCAAGAAACATGGGGGAGGAGGAGGTGGAGGCGAAGGCGGAGGAGGAGGAGGAGGAGGAGGAGGAGGAGGAGGAGGAGAGGAAAGGCGTTAGGACCAGAGGAGGAGGAGGAGGAGGAGGGGGGGAGGAGGAGGAGGTGGAGGGGGAGGAGGAGGAGGAGGAGGAGGAGGAGGAGGAGGAGGAGGAAGTGGAGGGGGAGGAGGAGGAGGAGGAGGAGGAGGAGGAGGAGGAGGAGGAGGAGGAGGAGGAATTTATCCAGACGGGGCCACAAGCGTGCGCTGGCTACGCAAGCAGACTCAGGCATATGCCCGACGTGAAGGAAGAAGCTCGGGCACCTCCCAAAGGGAGTGCCACACGAGGACGGGTCAGGAGGCCACCCCTACTCGGCGCGATCGTCATCCACCACGACCAGGCCCCCGAGGGTGGCGTCGATGACGAATTCGCCGAATGGGCGTGGCCTCAGCTGACCCTTGTCAGTCGGCAGCAGCGGCCGCCCAGTGCGAGGGTGGAGGCCCTCCCAAAGACGGTCCAAGCGCGGGCGTGTCTTGGGGGGCACTCCACCGTGGCAGGGTTGCGCCAGCAGCTGCGCATTCTCGCTCGAGTGCGCCCCGCAGCTGGCGCAGAAGACAAACTGGCCTACATGCCACACGCGGTGGCCCCTTCCTGGGGCGCACGTGGGAGGGTCGAAGGCCTCACGGTGCCGTGCCAATCGAAAACACCTCGCACACCTGACGCCGCCCGTGGGCGCGGGCACAGGCACATGCACACCGGGTGACGGCTCCGTGTCCGCCGAGAGGGCAGGCGTCGGTCCCCTCCTCTGCGCCCGCCGCAGCTGTCCTTGGCGAGGTGCCGACTGCGACTTGGGGCCGACAGCCTGCAGCGCCCTGGCCAGAAACTTGGCCACAAACGTGACCAGCTTAAAGGAGCGCTGCACACGCGCGCTAGCCTCGGCATCCGACGGATGCAGAGCAGCGCCCACAAGAGCGCCAGCATCTGCGTGATGGTTCCCCCATCGCGCGACCGCACGCAGCTCCTGCTCGTCGTCATGACGGCGGCGGGCGTGGCCCTTGACTTTTAAGCACCTCCACAATCCCCCCCAGGTCGTCCACCCGATCCCATATCTGAGACCACACGTCGGCGCCCTCGCACATGGCGCCCGTGGTCTCGAAGCGGCCACGCTGAAAACTCGTGACCACCCATTTGCAGTCCGTGTGGTAGCGAAAGGGGCCGAGCGAAACATGCGTGAGATACATGAGCAGGCCGTACGCCTCGGCCAAGTCCGACGCCTGGTGCAGACCAGGCAGCAAACCGCACAGGGACGCCACAAGTTCCCCTCGGGCGTCAACCTGCACTACACACCAGCCAGCACGACTGAGGCGCTGGTCGCCCTGCACCAGCGACGCACACGAGCCGTCGCCAAAGGCCTCGCCTTCGAAGTGGCCGTCCAGTGGGCGCTTGAGCCAGCGGACGTGGAGGGAGAGGGACGGGCCAAGCACCCAAGGGCGAGGGTCAGGGACCAGGCCGTGCCTCCAGAGGGCCCAGTCGGGGTGCTCGCGGAGCCCCGACCTGACGGAGGGGGGGGGTCAGATTCGCGCACGAATTGCCAAGTGGCCAGGCACTCGCCCGCAACCCACGCGGCGAAGGTGCTTGGGCAGCAACAACACAGGGGGCACGACGGATCGGTCGTCAGACCATGTCGAAACTCCCGAGCCTGGTCCCAGATCCCGTTCGCGGCAATCGCTCGGATACTGGCCTGGTGCCGAGGGGCCCAGTCGGGGCCGCGCGCGCCGTCGCAGAGCCTGCGAATGGGGAACAACTAGGGACGGTGAGAGAGGCTCGACAAATACTCGCAACCCCTGTGAGCACGATCCATTAGCCAGTCCTCGATGGCAAAACGAGCAACATGCAGCGCATAACGGGGGCACAGACGAGTGAGGTCGATTGTATCCCCCTCGTGGGTTAAAAGCATGCACACACCTGGGCTGGGCCTCCATCCGATCCGACGGCAGCTGGCGACGGCGGCAGAGATCGGGCCCTTGACCAGGGGCCAGTCGCTTTTTGACGGGTCGGCCAAGAAAGCGGCCTCCGAAGCAAACATCAGCCTGGCAACCGAGTCCCGAGGAACCCACGAGGACCAAATCGCTCGGGCCAGCATGAGTATGGGTCCTGCCGTGCAAGCATAGGCGGGGTCTGCCGACCACGGGGAGGCAGGGGCGAGGTGGGGGTCAACATCGAGGGAGCGCCGAGTTGTGTGCACGAACAGGGCCGAGTGTGCAGCTCGCCTCATCGGTTCGATCCCGCTCCACGCCCTCCCCGTCGCCCCCGCCCCCCAACATCCCGCTGGGGTCAGCCCAAGGCTGACCAGCTGCCGTGCCAGTGTTCTCCCTCGGGCCGCACGCAGCACACGAATGCGCGCAGCACGGCGCAGGATTGCGGCAGTGCGCCTGGCTCGCGTGCTCACTCCAGCACGGCGCCCGCTGGCGTAGTCGATGCCCAGGTTCCTCGCCGAGCTCTTGAGCTTGCCTCGCAGGGGGCGGCAGCGTCGCGTGACCTCGCGACCATAGTCGGCCGAGTTGGACAGCACCACGCCCTTGCCGTCGTTGACTACGAGCCCGTCCGCCGAGAGGTCGTCTCGAATCCTCTTGTAGGGTGCGCTGGCGTTGGCCGCCGCGACTCTGGGCAGCCCGATCTTGCTGAGCTGGATGTCGTCGACAGTGTTGCTAACGTCCACCGTTCGGAGTGCCACGATCTCGTCCAGCCGCGGGGCCAGGAATATGCGCATGCATAAGTCGGCGAAGCTGCAGCCCGCCAGCGGGCTGCAGCAGCCCATGGCGACGCCGTCCACGGTGACCAGCCTCGGCAGAGCGCACAGCCTGACGAGCATCCTCACCAGCATCATGTTGAAGCCCATGGCGCGGGCGCGCTGGACCAGCAGCGCCCGCGGGATGTGCTCGTAGGCCTTGGAGAGGTCCATGAGCACCGTGCAAGCCGCCTGCCTGCGGTGCGTCGCCACCTCAGCGTTGGCCGCCTGGATCCACACACGCGTCTCACCGCTCCGGCCAGCCGTGTCGTAGACGTAATCCCTCTGGTGGTCGCTGGCCCAGCGGGCGCCGAGCGCGCCGCGCGTCCAGCGCGTGAAGGGCCTCAGGGAGCCCGCGAAGAGCCCGATGGTGCGGAACCCCGAATCGGCCTTGGGGATGAGCGCCATCTGCAGCACGGCCAGCGCGTTCGGCACGTGATCAAGGGCCAGCATGTGCCGCCAGACCGTCGTCAGGGCCATCAGCGCGCCGTCCGATAGGAAGGTGACGTGCCGCGGGTGGAAGGCGTCGCCCCCCAGGCCCGCGATGTGCGGGAAGGAGTGGCCCACCTTCCGCAGCTCCTCGGGCGTCGGCAGAGGGGGCGCGTCGCCAAGCTCCCTTGGCCAGCGGATCGCCTCCAGCCCCTCGCCCTGGCTCCACAGGGCGTGCCGCGGGTTGATGGCCGCGTCCGCCGTCTCCTGCGCCGTCTGCAGCCCCGCGGCTGGCGACCGACGCGCCGCCGCCCATGGGGCCGGCTCGCGGATCCAGCGAAACGCCTTGCGCATGCCATCCGCTGCGGTGGCGTCGCGCGCCCAGTCGAGCCAGGCCTTGCAGCGCCTGCGCGACGCCCTCCCTGCTGCAGTCACTGCCTGACGGCGCAGGAGGGCCAGCAGCTCGTCGCATCGACATCGGGGAGGCAGTGCATGCGCCGCGCCAGCCGCCGCCAGGCACGCCACGCCGTCTGCTGGCATCCAGGGACGGGTGGCTTGAAGCGCAGCAGCTTCACCTGCAGGCTCCTCGCGTGGGCCCGCGCTGCCTGTCCACCAGCCAGCCCCAGTGCGCGTCGGCTGGGCCTGGCCGCTCAGTGGGCTGCCAGCTGCTGGAGCGGTGGCGCTCCAGCTGCGTCTGGACCAGCCTCGCGCCCTCGCTCCTGCCGTTGTACCTGCTTGCCTCGCGCGTGCCCTCCAGGTCGAAGTGCTTCAGCATCTCGTCCTCGTATATGTCCAGGACCTTCGCGCAGGCAGCCTCGAGTCCCGCGGGTGTGGTGACTGAGTCCAGGTCGGCATGAACATCAGCCCAGTCTGGTCCAGGCAGCTGAGGCCCAGTCAAGGCCTGGGCAGGGCAAGCGCGGGCCTTGTGCACCCGCGTCACCAGCCCGCCAGGCCTGGGCAGCGCCAGCTGCAGGAGGACTGCGCGGTGAGTCCGGACGTCGAATCGGTCGCACCTGCTGACGCTCTGGACGGGCGTGTCCGCGTCCACGCAGAAGTAGTCGAGCTCCCGCGCCGACGTCGCCGCGATGCAGGTTGCTTCACCCGAACACGCCAGCCGTGCGCCCACGGCAGGGAGCAGGTGGGCCTCGTTCGCCACGTCAGGTAGCATGTTCCAGTCGGGCCCCGCAACGAAGGGGCGATGCATGGCCCTGATGACAGAGCCCAAGTTGGTGAGCACGTCCAGGTTGAAGTCGCTCAAATCCTGGTTGGTGTGGAAGTACGCCGAGACCATGAGCTCGCCCGCTGTCGATCCCAGCGAGGTCATCCAGAAGCCCATGCGAGCCGATCAGCGGATGGGGATGCGGTCGTCGCTGAAGTCGACGCGTCGCACCCGCGCCCAGGGCCGCACCAAAATCCCCACTCCTGAGGAAACGCCGCCGACGGCCGTGACGGACGCTGGGATGAGGTCGGCCACCCAGCCCGCTCGCTTGGCTGCACGCGCTGCCGCTGCAAGTCGCAGATCGTCGTGGAGGCGGTGCTCCTGCAGCAAGATGGCCTGCACCCCGTCGTCGACGTGGCCGCGCTCCAGCTGTTCGAGGCAGGAGCCCCAGCCCGTGACGTTCATCGTCATGACCATCATGGTGTCGCGGCTGCCTCTCGGGGCCGATGTCCCAGTCCGTGCCCGAGGCGGCCCGACCTCCGCGGAGGGCCTCGCGCTGCGGGTGCCCCGAGGTGGCTCGACCTCTGACGAGGGCCGCACGCTGCGGGGAGGGGATGATGACCCAGTCCATGCCCGAGGCGGCTCGACCTCCGAAGAGGGCCGCGCGCTGCGGGAACCCCGAGGTGGCTCAACCTCCGAAGAAGGCCGCACGCTGCGGGGTGAAGCACCCGGCCAAAGGAGCTCGTCTCCATTGACGTGTTCCTTGAGCGTCGGTGCTGCGACTGTGGGATCCCCTGTCGGCCGCGCGGAGCCGCTAGGTTCCTCCTCACTCGCAGCGCCAGCCATAGTGGGGCTAGCCTTTGGCCTCGAGCTTCGACGGCTCCGTCCTCGCATGCGTCTCGTGCCAGAGGTCGCGATGGTGGGCGGACTGGTCGTGGTAGAGCAGGTAGGTGAGGTCCTGTTGGCGTCGTTGCACTCCCCAGGGTAGCCGAACACCGGCACGAACTCGCGGTCGTAGAAGAAGGTATGGCTGGCCTCGCACTCCCCTGAGTTGACTCCCAGCTCCGTGTGGTTCATAACGTGGCGGATGCCACGGCCATTGTCTAGGTCCTCCGACCCCCTGGTGATGGCTTCGGCGTGCTCAGCTAGCTGGCGCACCCATTCGTCGTAGTCGTGCGACTCCAGCATGCGCAGCCATGCCCAATAGCGCATCCTGTAGGACCGACGCTGTCTGAAGGCCTGGTCGCAGATCCCCATCGCCATGTCCAGCTGCGCCGTGGCCATGTTCCCGTGGCCATCCTGCTGGGCGCGCCCGTGAACGAGGGGCGCCATCGCAGGGTGCGAGAGGTAGTGGGTAACATACGGGACGCAGTGCCTCCGCCAGTGGAGCGCGTCTCTGTCCTCATCCAAAACTTGCGGGTCCTCGATCCAGAGCCCCGCGAAGGTCGTCGGGGCCCGCTCCAGGGCCCGCTGTAGCTCGAGCGCTCGCCTGCGCTCGGGGCCCTGGTCTTTGGCAGTCCTGAAGGGGCAGCCCGCCTGCCAGGCGCCCAGCTGCCCGCGCAGGTCGCCTGGGGGCGCCGCGGGCGCCAGCGCTCGGCGGCGCAGGCCGCGCCTCGTGCGTCGGGCGAAGCGGAGCTCACGCTGCTGCCCCGCCGCAGCGCCCGCCGCCTTTGGCTGCTGCTGCTGGCGGGGCTGCCTTGGCTGGCGGAGGTTCCCCTGCTGCCTTCCCCGCTGCCGCCAAGCGTGCCCGTCCCTGTGCCAGGACGTCTGGGGCTGGAGAGGGGGCGACGCTTGGGGCCTCGGTCGCTGCTGCCGCAGCCGTCGCCGAGGCCGCGGCCGCGGGCGGCGCCGCGGCTGCCGCTGGGGCGTCAGCCTCGCGCGCTGCCGCCGGCGCTGCTGCGGCCGCCCGCTCGGCAGCAGGGTCGCTGCCCTCGGCCCCGTCGGTCCTGCGCTTCTTGGTCTTGAGGCGTTCGCGCTGCGCGCGATGCGCCTCCTCCAGCTTCTGGGCGTCCGCCTTGAACTGGCCGAAGGCCTCGCGTGCCAGGGTGCCGAACTTGTCCTGCAGGTCCTGCCGCCGACGCTGCGCCTCCTGGCGGTCGCCGTCCTCGACCACGCAGCCGTCCAGCTCCTCCAGGCCGAAGAGGCCCTCGTCGTCCAGCGCCCAAGCAGTCTCGCCAGCCAAGACGGCCGAGATGCTGAGCTTCGGCACGGTGGACGCGGCCGCTGGCTGCAATGCCGCCGACGTCGCCAGCGCCTGCACCGCCGCCGTGCAGGCCTCGGTGGCGCGCGCCAGGGCCTCGGAGCGCTCGGCCACGCACCCCTTGGCCTCGTCCAGCTGCTGCTGCAGCCCCTCAGCCTTCTGCAAGGCGGCCTGGAGCGCCGCAGCCGCTGCGTCCTTGGCCTTGGCAGCCTCGTCGACGGACATGGGCCTAGCTTCTCGCTGAGCCCTGATCGCGTCGAGCCGCGCCTGGTACTTGGCCACCTCTGGGCCTTCGCCGCAGAGACGGAGCAGCGCCACCAGCTGGGCAAGCTGGGTCTCCTCCGGGTCCTCGGCTCCAGCTGGCGCCCCCCTCGGCGCACGAGCGCGGCGGCCGCCTTTGCCTCGGCCAGCGGACGGCTCGCGCGCACTGGCAGATGCGTCGCCAGTGTCGACGCGCTCGCGCCAGGGCGGGCCGCCTCGGCCTCCAGCACCTCGGCTCGGCGGCCTGCGCGCGTGGCCAGCTGCGCCGCTGCCGCTGGCGCCACCAGGGCCAGGCGGGCCGTCGCCGACGAGGACCAGCGGCTGCCTGCAGTGGCAGCACCACGACCACCAGGACTCATTCTTGCGGCAGCCGCAGTGCTGGCATGCGTCGGGACGAGGCGCGCCCCCGCGCCCTGCCTGCCCGCCAGCAGCCGCATGCATCTGCGGCGCCTTGCGCCGATGCCACGCTAGCGACCGCGACCGCCCCCTGCAGTCGGCAGCCGCCGTCGCGCCCGCCCCACGGGCGGCGCTCGGGCCCCGCCGTGCCCCGCCGCGGGGCAATACGGCCAGGCCCGCCGCGAGCCACCTAGGAGGAGGAGGAGGAGGAGGAGGAGGAGGAGGAGGAGGAGGAGGGGAGGAGGAGGGGGTGGCCCACGGTCCTGATTTAGGCATGCGCCGATGTGGTGCACATGCCTCCTCCTTGCAAGGCTCCCAGGGGAATGATCTCCGTCCTGGGTCCATCCACCACTGTCGGGTCGACCGGACGGGTGGGATGGGGGAAAAGGGGGGGGGCTGGGAAGTCTGCTGCGTGCGCCGAAGGAGAGAAAACGCCGTAGACAAACTTCCTGGCGCTCCGTGCGGATTTCTTGGGTCCGCGTTGGGGCTCCAGGCGGAGCCTCTGGCGCCGCCCCAGAAGGGTTTGTCAGGCCAAATCCAAGAGATCCCCGCGGACCTCCAACACTGTAGGTTTAACCTCATGCCCGTGAGAATAAACACTAGGGGATAATAAAAATCGGGATTCAGGGAGAGATAATAAAAGTAGCCCAGCAGACCTCAGCATAATCTCGAAGTAAGAGATGATCAAGAGGAGACCAAGCCGAGCACGTTTTGAGACATCCTTGGCGTTTAGTTTTCATAGAAGAATAATAAGAAGAGTGGAGAAGAATACTAAGAAAGAAGAAGAAGAGGATAATAAGAAGAGGACGAATAAAGGAAAAATCTAAAGTTCCAAATCTATCAATTTTAATTTACAAGCGCTTTATGAAAATTGATTTTTGAAGTGCTCGTGTAGGGTAGCTCATGTGCTTCATGTTCCATGGATAATCAACCCCAGGGGTACAAAAACAGTTCAGGCGAGCGTGAGGACATATAGAAATATACAAGAAGAGGAGGAAAGTATAATAATAATAAGAACATTGCTCGTTTCGTTTGAGTCTGCCTCCCAAAATTATTGGTTTCGCTTGACACATCCTGAAAAAGTGTGATCGCTTCGCTTGATGTTGCTATATCAACATCGCTAGATGTTGCTATCTCAACATAGCGTTTCGAGGTGATAATGAAGTTCGGCCTCAGCGCTCGCCGCCCAATTTCAAATTTGTATAGGGCGACGATAATCAACTCTAAACACTGAAGGGGGGGTCCCTTTATTATCATCGGCATGCGGTTATGATGTTTTTGAATGCCTCCAGTGTTGCTGGTTTCGGCCCCTCTGCCCGACCTCCTCTCTCTTCTCTCCTTTCTCTCCTTTCCTATTCCTCATCCTCCTCGTTTTCCTCGCCCCTTCTCCCTCCTCCACCTGTATCATTTCCCTCCTCCTCCCTCTTCCTCCTACTCTCTCCTCATCCTCCTCCTGACTCATCCCTCCTCTCTTACCACGGTGTGGTTAGCAAAGTTCTCCAGCGAATTCTAGACGCCTCGCGTAACCACACCAGAGCTTCCGACGCCTTGCATATTTGCACGCTGGCAGTACGACTCAGTTTCAGCCAGCCCCCTCCACTCGCCGGTCCGCCGCTGAGGTGCTGCGTGAGGCTCCGCCTAGCCGCTTTGGGCGAGGCTGCGCCCCGTTGTTTTAGGTGTATTTGTCGCTGCGTGCCCCGCTTTGACTGGACTCGCCGCTGGCGCGCTCGCCTGCGGCCGCTGACTAAAAGTAACCCCACCAGCCCATCCATTTCTGGGCGAGTTGCTTTGGTCAGGGATGTGGACGAGCATGTAGTAGAGTACTGGGCTGGGTAAGACGTCACACCCCGAGTGGGAGAGGATGTTCGAATAAGCAGAGGATAGTGGAGGAGTGGGGATAAGGAGAGGGGGAAGAGGGAGGAAGAGGAGGAGGAGGAGGAGGAGGAGGAGGAGGAGGGAGGAGGGAAGAGGAGGAGGAACATATGAGGAAGAGGAGGAGGAGGGCGAGCAGAAAGACCAGAGGCCCCTTGGATGCTTCTCGGAGCTATTTCATATATACTATAGCACCCTGCAGATGCGGATAAGATCGAAGGGGCGGTGGGGACGTTGGCAGTCTGCGAGACTTTGGAGAAGCTCGCCGCAGGCGCCAAACGTTTCGCAAATTATGCAACGAGATTGCAGCAGGCGCCGATTTTTTCTATTTTATACCAATGTGGGTAGGTCGCGGGTTTGTTCGCGGGGTCGGTCGCGGGTGGGTCGCGGGGTGGGGCGCGGATGGGTCGCGGATGAGTCGCGGGGTGGGTCGCGGATTGGGTCGCGGATTGGGTCGCGGGTGGGCCGCTGGGTGGGTCGCGGGGTGGGTCGCGGGGTGGGTCGCGGGGTGTGTCGCGGGGTGTGTAGCGGGTGGGTCGCGGGGGGGGCGACGACAACAAACAACAGCAGCAACCACAACAACAACGCAGCAAGCATAGTCTTCACCACGGGTCCCCACTTCAGCCACGAACCCAGGGACAGTGAATGACACTCCGATCTTGACAGCTTCCTGCAGGCCCCTTGGGGCGTCTGGGGGAATTCTTGGCGGTCCTGGCGGCATCTTGAAGCGTCTTGGGTGTCTCGGGGGAGCCCATTCGGGTCCCTTGGGGCCTCTTTGGGGTCTTTGGGGACCCTTTTGGAGGTTTCTTATTGCCTTCTGGGCGCCTCTTGGGGCACTCTTGGGAGCCTCCGAGGCCATCTTGATGGCAGCTTGGATGAGACGGACCCAGATTTTACGTCAAACCAATGTTTGTTGTTTTCTCGCCGAGGCCTTCTTGAACGCTCAAACGACCCGCGACCCATCCCCCATCCAGACCCAGAGGGAGAGGGTAGCGGGAGTGGTAAACCATTCCCCCAAGGGGAAGAAACGGTTGGCAGAGGAAACGCCTTGAACCATTCACGCCCTGAGGGGTTGCTGGAACTCCGTATTCTCTCCTCCCTCCACCCTCGTCATTCTTCCTCCTCCTCCTCCGCCTCCTCCTCCTGGCGAGCTTCTTGAGGCCACCTTTTGCGTCTTGGGTCGTTGTTGGGCTGTCTCAGGGCCCTCTTTGACCTTTGGGGCGCCTGGGGGCCCTCTGGGTCCGTCTTCGGACCCTCGGGCTTCAGGGGGCGTCACGCGATCATCAAGCCGGAAGCTCCAAGAGCTCACGGTAGCGCCCGATTGCGCCCCTTGAGCTTGATAGCGCCAGCATCGCTTGGTGGTGCCATTTTGGGACCCTCGTGCACTGTCTTGGGGTCCTCTTGGGGGCACATCGGGCCGTCTTGGGGTGAGCGCGGGGGTCCTTTGGGCCGTCTTGAATGTTCGGAGACCCGGACGAATGATTCCACCATGTCCCCCAGGGCGTCAGGAACAGATGGGACTTGTGCCACGCGCCAATCCCCAGGGGAACCGCGGCAAGGCCCGGAAGATTTGGCAATTTGGGCTGCGGGGCCTTTCAAGACTCCTGAAGATTGAGTGGGAAACCGAGACTCAGAGGATTGGGCGAAGGACCTGAGGACACGCCGTTTCCGTGCCCCGGGGCACGGTGGCGGAGTTCTGGATGCCCAGGCCCCACTATTTTGGCCGCTTGCCTGCCTCGAGAGTCGAGTGGTTTTCCCTTGTCCCTCGTCCTCGGGGAGATGGCGGACACGGAATCTACTTCAGCGCGTCCCTCCTTCATGCCTGCACCCATTGCTATTTCCAGAGCCTTCCTGCCTCCAGCGCCTTCCTGCTCCAAGAGTCGAGTGGTTTTCCCCTTTTCCCTCGTCCTCGGGGATCGGGCGGGAACCCGATCTGCTTCCAGCGCCTTCCTGCCTCACGCCTGTGTGCTCGCTGCTCCTGGCCGACGGGTGCAGGCGGTCACGGTGCCTCGGTGCGGAGGGCCCGAAGGACTCGAGGACCCTCCAGCGCTGAGTGCCTCGCGGCAGGGTGGTGGATTCTTCGGGGTCGTCTCCGATCCTCGGCAGGGCAAAGCGCACGCACAGCGATGGGCACGGTGCGCCCCCGTTGGATTTGGCGCCCTGGACAGGGCAGGGACGGGGGAGGGAGGGAGGAGGCGCCCTCCCGCAGGAAGGGCGGACGCCAAGCGGAGCAGGGGGGAGGAGGTTCGCTCCCTGTCGCCGCACAGTTCCCGCAGCCGAAACCGACCCTCCCCCCCCCTCCCCTTTCTCCTCCGTCCCCTGCTTCTCCTCCCGCTCGTCCTCCCCCTCTGCTCCTGCTCCTCTCCCACCCCTCCTGCCTGGCCACTCTTCGCCAGCCAGGTGTCCCTGCCCTCCGTCCAGTACGAGGTCGGTGGCAGCACCGTGTCGATCCCGTCGCCCGTCTTCGCCGCGAGCGTGTACGATTCCTTCAAGAGGACCAAGCCTGGCTCTTCGTCCTTGGGAGTCAGCGGCAGCTTCGGGGGGGGGGGGGGGCGGCTCAGTGGGGGCAGCGGCGGATGCATCGGCCTCAGATCGCCCATTTATCGCCGATAGGGGCCCGATTGCCCACTTCGCCCAGGACCGTGCGGCTTCGTTGTTGGGGACCTATCGCCAGTCTGTCAGCGATGGATCGCCGATTTGGGGTCGATGTCCTTCCCCTATGAGCTGGTCCCCACACTACGTGTCTGAGACAGGGGCCCCTATCCTTGAAGTGGGGGGGGGCGCCAGGGGAGCTGGTAAGGATGAAACTTCGAAGACGAAGCTATAACCCGAACTCACCCCACGAGATGCCCAGGGATCGCATCAAAAAGCATGGATTCCTAGGCCCCGAGAACCAACGCCTTGGGACAACAATCACGCCGTTCTGAGAGTCCTCATCGGGCCCGCCGGTCAGGTTTGGGGTGGTAGTGTTAAGTAGCCTGCGTAGGCCCTAAGTCGTAAGATCCTAACACATTACGTTGTTCAAACTATAATGTTTGATCTATGTGGTGCACTTGTGTTGCAATTAGCCACCCTGCTCCGCGCGCGACATCCTCCCATGGTCGTGTGATCGTCCTGTCCACCCACCCACAAGTTGGTTACAAAACACCAGCGGCAGCAATGGCGGTGATTGCTTGGCGTTGGCTGGCGCATCGCTACGACCGCGCCAGCGCGCGCAGGCTCGCGCGCGGAGCGGTCAGCTAGTCTGAGGCGACCGACGCGGCCGCGGTGGCGCTGACCGCTGGGGACTCCTCAGCGCGTTTCGCAAGCCGCGGTGATGCGCGGGCGCGTCAGTTCGAGACTGGGACTGGGGCGGGCGCTGTATCATGGCGTTGTCGACGACGACAGACACGATGATGCTAGTAACGAAACTGGTGGCGATGATGGCAGCGACGACGTAAAACGGCCAATGGCGGCACCGATGTTGATTACGCGGATGGCGATGATGTAGTCCACGCGTCGGTGATGAAAGTGTTGGAACGATTTCGACGTGTACGCGCGGCGGACGTGCGCGTGGTCCCCATGGTCATATTTGGCAGTTAGCCCCCCCCGCGGCACGCGCGAAAGGGCGGTCGAACGATTCCGGCACGCGCGCGCGAGATGCACGTTTGGTCGATGGGCATGCATTTTCGAAATCCTTGCGAAGCTCCGTTTTTGTGTCCACGGGGTTTTACCACTCTCGCGCGCGACAGCACTCGTGTGCGAACTTCGTCATTTTTGTTGCGCGGGATTCCCGGTGAGTGGTGGTGTTTGATAAACGAGACCGCGCGCATCAGAGTTTTTGCAAAAAAAGGATGGACACAAAAGGGGGGTCGGGTTTGGTGTCGGTTGGTAGGTTTCGGAAGAACGACGGGGTAGGGCCTTATGTAAATTGAAGCATATGCACGGGTTGGGTGCTCATTGTGCGGCGATCGATTAAGAATGCTTTCCATGAAGCAGATTCCATGCTGAGCAATGAATATGGGCCATATCGGTGGTACAACATGTGATGCACTCGATGTTGTGCAGCCCACGTTGAGCATCCTAGGCTTTGAAATTCATGTGTGACGATCCACGTGGTGCAATGTACAATTTGAGTCTAGTATGTACAGCCTAGGTGTTTCAAACTATGCCTACTCCGCTCGCGTTGGAGAGCGCGACGGTCCTGGCCGTCGCGGCCGTGCAACAGAGTTTTGGCGACGTTTGCTCGGACATTTGCTTTGTGCCCCTTCATGTGAACGGCAAGCGGGCGGACGGCGTGCGCGAGGGCGGCTTCCATTACACGGCCAAGCAGCCGCGGGCCCGCAGCAATGGAACGGGCTGGATGAGCTTCCACAACATTCAATTGAAGAACGTATGGGGCCGTGCTGGCGGAGGCATTTCCTACCTGTACCTGCTCGTCAAAAACTTGGGCCAGTCGGGGTATCCAGTCGGCGGTTTGTTCGGCGGTGGGGACCATTCGTCTGTGACCGAGCCCGATTTGCGCTGCAAGCGCGAACTCGCCCTGTAGGCGGACTCCGTTTCACAAATACCTTGTCTTGGTGTGTGTTGACACTGTGGTGCCGCGAGGATTTGCTCGGCCACTGTTTGACGCGTCATCCGTGAGAGGCGTGAGAAAATTCCACAGAGATATCAGGAGGCTTTTGCATGTCCCGCGCGGCTCCTGGACGGTCGCAGACGGCTGCGAGACGGCCCAAGAGACGTCGACGAGCGCTCCCCAGAGGCCGTCAAAATGCAAAAGACATTGATGATCCTTCGGTCTCCAGTGTCTTCGAAGGTCTCGGCTCTTCGAGCTCTGGGCGCTTCACGGCGCCTTCAGAGGCCCCCGGGACGGCTCCGAGACGGCCCGAGATGTCCCCGGGAGGACCCCCAGGACGGGCCAAGAGGGGCCCTAGACGGCCCAAGCGGGCCCCGGAGGCGGCCCGCAGAGGGGCCCAAGAGCAGGAGCCCGAACGGACAACTCCAGCCTTCCGCCCCGAGATGCCCCCAGACAGCCCAAGAGGACTCGACGAGCGCTCCCCAGAGGAAGACGGCCCCAAGAGGCAAACGCCGATTTATGCTTGGGGCAAACGTAATTGTTTTTTTGCACATTCGCCTCTTGCGCTTTCACAGCGTCCAAAACGGCCGAAGAGGCCCCCGGGAGGCGCCCAAGAGAGCCCGAGTGCGGCCCAAGAAGGGCCCAAGACGGCCCAGGAAGCCCCCGCCCCAAAGATGGCCCAAGAGAGCCCAACGATAGACCCAAGAGGGATTCCAGAGGGGGAAAACCAAGTTCAAATTAGGAGCCCCAGACGGCCCCAGAGGACTCGACGAACGCTCCCCAGAGAAAAACGGCCCCAAGAAGCAACCAACGGTCCTACAGGCGGACTCCGTTTCACAAATACCTTGTCTTGGTGTGTGTTGACAACCGTGGTGCCGCCAGGATTTGCCCGGCCACTGTTTGACGCCTCATCCGTGAGAGGCGTGAGAAAAATGCCACAGAGACATGAGGAGGCTTTCGCATGTCCCGCGCGGCCTCTGGATGGCCCCAGATGGCTCCGAGACGGCCCGAGAGAACTTGGGTCTGCAAGAAGAGGGTCGTCAGAGACCTCTCCAGACGGCCCTCAGATGCCCGAATCGCCCTCTTCCCTTAGGAATGCGCGCATCTTCAGGGTGTTGGTTGTTTGCTTTGGAATGTTTTCTCAGCGACCAAGACAACCCCAAATGCCTCCAAGATCGGCCCAATAGGCCCAACAGCCCACGTGAGAGCGCCAAGACGGCCCCAGACGGCTCCAAGACAGCCCAGGAGGCGCCCTAAGCGGCCCAAGATGGCGCCAAGACAGCCCCAGTTGCTCCAAACATTGTCCCGATGGTCAACATTCGGCCCGGCCGTGCCGATCTCTCAGAGGAACGGCGACTACGAGGAGCGGCTGCAGGGGGACCTCGTTCTGGAAAACGGCGACGACATCCTCAAAGTGGAGCTTGGCTTCCCGTTCAGGACCTCGGCAACATGAGGAGGATCGGGAGGTTCTCGAACAGGTGTTGCTCCCAGCAGGTTTTTTTGTTTGGTGTTCTTTTCTGACCTCCAGAGATTTCCGGAGGCCTTTGGAGGCCGGAGACATCTGAGCGACGGAAGAAAATGGCGGTAGACTGTGCCGCCGACACTGGCGCGCAAGCTGCCCACGCAGGGTCGCGCGCAAGCGCACTCGTCTCCAATGCAGCGTGATGCGCTGGCGGTCCGCGTAAGGCACTGCGTAAGGTCGCAATGTCATCTCGCGCAAGTTTTGCTCCTCCTCGTCGCCCATCTGAGGACCTCCGAAGACTTGCTCCCGGGTGGGCGGGAGGAGGGTGCCGCACCCGCGGAGGAGCTGGAGCGCTCGTGGCGGGGATCGCTCATTGCGAGCGAGCGCGACCTCTGTCGGTCCACGGAGGGGGCGGCGGGTATGGTCAAATGTCGGCTCGCACAGGGAGGGTGTCGCGGAGGAGGGGGCTTCTGAGAAGGCGGGAGGCTTCTCAGAAGGCGGTGGCTTACCTAGAAGACCTCTCGACTCTTAAGAAGAAGGATTCGTAGAAGCCCTTTGAAGAAGCTCCCTGCGAAAGCGGCAAGGGGCTTCTAAGAAGGCGTGGGCCCTGTGAGAAGGGCCCATGGGGGCTTCCAAGGGGGCTTCGCATGAGCTGGAGGCTCCTTCTTGGAAGCCCCCCTGCCTTCTCAGGCACTCCCCCACACCTGCCTTCTTTCGAATAGATTTCTCGACTACCGACTTGATTCACCCCAGGTTGGATGGTTGTAGTCGAATCCAGGCCTGGTTCGTAGAACCTTCGTATATCTACCAATTTGTGTTGAAGCACATTCCAAGACGGAGAAAGTACAATATTCATCACAGATGCGTAGAATATTCGACGTACTCCAAATCTCTTATTAATCGACCCCCCCCTAAAAACCGGACCCCCCTCCAAATGCCACCTAATATTCCAGACCCCCCTCTTCGACGGGTTGACTTAATAAACTGGACCCCCATAAGGTCGAATCCAAAGAAAGCGCCCTCATAAACCGGACTCCCCCCCAATCACAGAAAAGGCGCCTTCAAAAATTGGACCCGGGGGACGACTCAGAAGGGATTTGGAGTACCCGTGTTGAAGATTCGCCTCGAGCAGCAATTGTTGGGGTGATTCAGCTCTGCAGTCGATCCCCGCGCCCGCCCTCTTGACAGGACGCCCCCGATGGGCTCTTTTCCATCACCACCACCAGCAGTTGGAGGGGGGAAGGAGGAGGACGAGGAGGATGAGGACGCGGAGGAGGAGGATGAAGAGGAGGAGGATGATGAGGATGAGGAGGAGGATGTGGAGGACGAGGAGGAGGACGAGGAGGAGGAGGAAGAGAAGGAGGAGAAGAAGGAGGAGGAGGTGGAGGAGGAGGAGGAGGAGGAGGACCCACTCCCCCTCCAGCTTGTGGTGGTGGTGGTGGTGGAAAACAGGCCCCATCAGGGGCGGCCTCGCGCCATCCCCCCCCTCCATGGTGCCCGACGCCGGTTGCACCCACCGGAGCGGAGCGGCGACGGGCTCCCGCGGCGGCAGTTCGGAGGGGCCCATCTTCCACCGCCACCGCCATACGTAAGTTGGAGGGGGAGAGGGTCCTCCTCCTCCTCCTCCTGCCCTCCTCTTCTCCTCCTCCCTCGTCCTCTCCTCCTCCTCCTCCTCCTCCTCCTCCTCCTCCTCCTCCTCCTCCTCCTCCTCCCTCCTCCCCCCCTTCTCTTCCTCCCCCTCCTCCTCCCCCTCCTCCTCCTCCTCCTCCTCCTCCTCCTCCTCCTCCTCCTCCTCCTCCCTCCTCCCCTCCTCCCTCCCTCCTCCTCTTCGTCCTCCTCCTCCTCCTCCTCCTCCTCCTCCTCCTCCTCCCCCTCCTCCTCTTCGTCCTCCTTTCTCCACCCCCTCCTCCTCCTCTTCGTCCTCCTCCTCCTCCTCCTCTTCCTTCCCCCCCTCCAACTTCTGGTGGTGGTGGTGGAAAGCAGGCCCATCAAGTTCTCCGCACCGGCTGTGCCGCCATCGCGTCGGGGATTGATTGCGGAGCTGATGTGCCGCGATGTCGGTGGTTGTCGCCGAGCGTGGAGCGCTCAAATGGGGGCCGAGGACTTGTGTGTGCGTGTGGGCATCATCGCTGTGGCCATGAAATCCCCCGGCTTTGATGACGTTTCTTCTTCTTTTTCTTCTTCTTCGTCTCCTTGTTCTTCTTCTTTCAATGCATTCCCTAGCCCCCCCCTCGCCCGCGCACGTGCCTCGAGCCATGGTGAGCTGGCTCTCCCCTTCTGCAGGTCTCCCGCGGGGGCGCGAAGAGAATCGCGCTTCTTGCGCGGCCCCTGGGCCACGGCGGCGCTGCCCTTCCCCTCGGGTGGACAGCGCGTGGGGGTGCGGACGAAGGCGCCGCCTAGACGACGACAACGTCTGCCGACGACGACTGACGACTGACGACGACTGACGACTGACGACTGAGGACTGAGGACGACTGACGACGGCTGACGACGACTGACGACAACTGACGACGACTGACGACGACGATGACACCTGATGACGACGACGACGACGATGACGACTGACGACGTCTGGCGACGACTGACGACTGACGACGGCTGACGACGACGACTGACGACGACTGACGACCATGACGACGACGAGGACGACGACGACGACGAGGACGACGACGACGACGACGAGGACGACGACGACGACGACTGACGACGACGCGAAGATACCGGGCCCCCTCTTCGGCGCATCCGCTCACAGAGCTGCCGCGCGGAGCCGCAGCGTTGCTGTGGCGCCCGCTCCCCGTCTCCCACCCCCTGTGTTCCGGAAGTCGTGCCCGAAGGGGAAGCAGATCTCGGGCCGCCTTTGGGGGCGGAGCCGCCCGGACCTCTTCAGACTGCACTGCAGAACCGTGCGACTGACAGTGCGCCAGCAGAGGTGAACATGTGATCGGCTTCTTTTTCGTGTCTTTGTCAGTCGGCGCGGGCCCTCGCAACCCCTCCGCCCCCCCCTATGGGGTAGATCCTGGCTGTTTGGGGCGCATGTTTCGAGCAGGTGGGGTCTCCCCCGTAGGACGCACTATTGCAAACAGTCGCGTTGAGCAGAGGTCCGAAGCCAAAAAGACTAAACACGTGCACGATGCATCAAGTGCACCACGATGGCACCGCCGACGCCCACCCTCGCGCTGCACCGCCCTCCGGGCGGAGGCCCGCAGCCAGGCGAGCGGGAGGAGCACGTGCCAGAGAAGTACAGAAGGCACAGCAATTCATGCAGCTCGGCCTGCCAGTCCGATGGCCCCCGCCAGAAGCCGGGCGAAGGCTGGCCGTCGATGCTACAACCGAGCTCCGGGAAATTGTTGTTTCGTTCCGGTGAGCAGCCCGTTTACTACAAAAAGGCGCTGAGTTTTATTCCGGGAGGTTGGTTTCTCTTTTCGGGGAGGACCGTTTTAGCAGCCGAGGATTTGCCGGCCCTCGCCCAGCTTCCGATGGGGGCCCTCAGAGATCGACGGGGAGTGCGCCCCAGAGCCCGTCTTATCGCACATGTCTGCTCGAGCAGCTCGTGTTTTCCGGAGCGTTGGCCCCTGGACCCTGGACTCCAGTCGGAAATTACCCTCTGCAGGATAATAGTAACAAAATAGTCAATGGACGATGTTTGGAGTACGTTTATTAACATGTGTTTTATTCCTCGTCCAAAATCCGCCTGTAGGAGGACACGCCCGACCTAACCCTGGACCCGTCTCGGGACCAGCTATTCAATCCTGATCAGTTCTCATCCCCCGGGGGCCCGAACCCAGCGCCCGCACGCTCAAGATGGCGACACACAACGGGTTTGGGCAAGATTTTCCGAGCCGGACCTGAGGCCTGAGTCCGAAGGGGGAGTGCGCTGCAGGGGAGGACAGGCAGTGGGAGTATGCAATCAGCGCGGCAGGGGTGATGGATGAGGCATGGACAGGGGGCGAAGCAGAGGAACATGGGGCATGGATCAGAGCATGGGTCGGCCCCTGTCTCCAAAGAGGCAGGCTCGTGCAGAAATGGGTGAAACCGATGACCACGACGAACGCCAGGCGGAAGGCGCGACCTGATCGGGGGAAGGGGGGAAGGGGGAGAGCGAGGATGTATGGAGGGAGGGGGCAGCCTCAGCAAGTAGGCGCTCCATACCTGGAGCTGCTTGCTTCTCGTTGGGCCCGCGCGTGTGCGCTCCCATTCTCATCACGCTGCCCCTCGAGCCCCCGAGGACCCTCTATGACCCCTGAAGGTTGGATCCCCTGGTGCCACCCCTTGAGAAGTCCTTTCGGCATTCTGCAGATCTCTTACCCCCCATACTTGCACAACTCATCCTCCCTCCTCCGCTCTTCTCTTCCCTCTCCCGCGCCTCCTTTTGCTTCTGCACGGTCGACGAGACACCGGCACACTGTACCCTTAGTGGGCTCTGTGAACTGCAGGGCCGCTTGTACACCGTTTCCGAGCAAGTGTCTCTTGCGAATGGAGACGGTGCAAAACATGGCGAATGGAAACGGCAGAACACTGCTCCGGGATCGGAGCCAGAACCGCAAGCGGCAAAGCAACGGCGACGGAACCGGCAAGCAAGCGCTGACGGAACCGGCAACACAAGCAGCCAAGCGGAGCCAGTACCAAGCATGGCCCCGTCCTTTTCAGGGCCCAGTCGCTCTGCCCTACTCTCCTCCTGCCTCGGCCTCGTCCTGGCCCCCTCCTCTGCGCCCGCGCCAGGACCACGTTGAACATATCAGTGTCTGCCTGGACGCGGTGCCGCATCGGCTGGAAGGACCCTTTCCCGCCAGCCGTGTCATGGGGGCGGCACCCCAACATACTGATACTATGTGTGCGCCCCCCCCCCACAGGGGCGTCTCGGCGGGCGCTTTCTGGCCGTACCGCTCGGGAAACGATGTACCACGAGGTGGGTATACTATTTGTTCTGGTCGGACGCGCGTGTCCGAGGAGGGCATATAGTATTTGTATGTGTCTGTGCGTCCCAGAGGATGGGGGGGAGGTGGGGGATGAGGAGAGAGGATGCGAGATGGAGGCGGCTGAGGAGTTGGGAGCAGACAGCAGAGGTGGCTGACGATAATTACCGGAATGGGGCATGGCTGAATGTAAGGGAAGACGGATGAGGAGGCAACGATGACAAGGAGGAAGATGATGACGTTGATGATGATGATGATGATGATGATGATGATGATGATGATGATGATGATGATGAGGAGGAGGAGGAGGAGGAGGAGGAGGAGGAGGAGGACGACATGAAAAGAACGCAGGATGAGGAGGCGGGGGCAGGAAGCAGGGAGCAGGGAGGAGGAGGAGGCGGGTAACATATTGGAATTGCCAATGCTTGAAGGGCACAAGACAAGGGGTCAACATTCAGCGCAGGAACACTTCATGTGGACTCCCGCCCGCACAAAGGATAGGGCTCGAGCCTCCATCCATTTTGTGATACTTCGGTGACGGGATAGATCAACAGAAACACGAATCACGCTTGTGGCACGGTCTAGCGGCTAGCGCGGTCTCGATGGCCGTAGCCCAGGAGGAGGCGATATGAGAGAGGAGAACGAGGAATATGAGGACGAGGGAGGAGTAGGAGGAGGAGGAAGAGGAGGAGGAGGAGGAGGAGTAGGGCGGATGAGGAGGAGGAGGAGGCGGACCAGGAGGAGGAGGAGGAGGAGGAGGAGGGAGGAGGAGGAGCGAGGAGGAGGACGATTCTGAGGAGGAGGAGGAGCTGGAGCAGGATGAGGAGATGTCCTATCCCGCCCACTTCTCCTGACCTTCTCTCCTCATTCTGTCCCTCCATTCGGCCCGTCTGCCCTCCCGCCCACCTCGCTTCTTTCCCACGGTTCCCCCTTATCCATATCCTTGTTCCCTTCGCTCCGTTTCCCTTCTGTTCTCCTCCCCTCTGCCTGTCCCATCCACAATTCCTCCTTACCATTTCCCCCCAGGGGACGAAGGGAGAAGGACACCACTACTGCTAATGATCAAGACGATGCGATTGGCGAGGAGGGACGACAGACAGGATAACACGATAGACAGAGAGATACATCATGAGAGGGAGAGAGAGAGATACGTACACAGAGAGAGGGAGGGATACAGAACACGAGAGCGAGAGAGAGAGAGAGAGAAAAAAAAAGATAAGCGAGAAGGGGCAGAAGGAACATGAGTATGGGGAGGAGGGGGGAGGACATGCGCTGAGGACAGTGGGTCTACATGAGGGGCACAAGGGGTGCGAGGAGTCAACGGGGAGGGGGGAGGCTTGTGGCCAGGGCGTCTCGTCTGGGCAGGGAGTCTTGCTGAGGCCAGCCTTGATAGCAACGAACACGGAGAGGCGGCATGCCTTGAGTAGGAGGTTGAGGAGGCCTTTTGCTGCTGCTTGCTGCTCCTCCTGCCCCCCTTTGACTCTAAGAAGATACGTCGGGGCTGAGACCGGGGGATTGGGTGACCACGTGGCACCAGCGCCAGAAAGGGGAGCTGTGACGATAAGGAGGAGGAGGCGGAGGAGGAGGAGGAGGCGGAGGAGGAGGAGGAGGAGGAGAAGGAGAAGGAATAGGAGGAGAAGCAGGAGCCAGCAGAGGAGCAGAGTGGTGCGTCCGAGCTGCCCGATCACACTCCTGCCATGTCGCTGCGAAAGCGGGTTCCGCCCGGGCCAAGCGTAGCGCCAAGACCCGTTACCTCGCCGGTTCCGCGCGCCTCGCCTCCTCGAGGCGAGTCTCCTGGTGCACTGTCGAACACTGTTGGTGGGGGGCGCTCGCGAGGGACTTTGGTGCAGCGCCGCCCTGGAGCCCGAACCCGCCCACGACGCTCCCCCCACGACGCAGGGGCACCGCAGGCGCAGGAGGCGCATGCGCCGTCCTCAGGAGACGAGGAGAAGGGGGAGGGGGGGGGGAGGGGGAGGGGGAGGGGGGGAGGGGGAGGAGAAGAGGAGAGGAGGAGGAGGGAGGAGGAGGGCGAGGAGGAGGTGGAGGAGGAGGGGAGGAGGAAGAGGAGAGGAGGAGGAGAGGAGGAGGAGGAGGAGGGAGGAGGAGAGAGGAGGAGGAGGAGGAGGAGGAGGGGAGGAGGAGGGGAGGAGGGGGAGGAGGAGGGGAGGAGGAGGAGGAGAGAGGAGGGAGGGAGGAGGAGGAGCGGAGGCTGAGGTGGAAGGCGGAGGCGGAGCGGAGGCGGAGGCGGAAGGCGGAGGTGGAGGTGGAGGCGAGCGAGGAGGAGGAGGAGGAGAAGATGAGGAGAAGAGGAGGAGGAGGAGGAGGAGGAGGAGGAGGAGGAGGAGGAGGAGGGGGGAGGGGAGGGGGAGGGGAGGGGGAGGCGGAGGAGGAGGAGGAGGAGGAGGAGGGGGAGGGGAGGGGGGGGAGGGGAGGGGGAGGGTGGGGGGGGAGGGGGAGGGGGAGGGGGAGGGGGAGGGGGAGGGGGAGAGGAGGAGGGGGAGGAGGAGGAGGAGGAGGAGGAGGAGGAGGAGGAGTGGAGGAGGAGGAGAGGAGGAGGAGAGAGGGAGGAGGGAGGAGGAGGAGGAGGAGGGAGGAGGAGGAGGAGGAGGGAGAGGAGGAGTAGGAGGAGGATGAGGCGGAGGAGGAGGAGAGGAGGAGGAGGAGGAGGAGTAGGGGGAGGGGGAGGAGGAGGGGGAGGAGGAGGGGGAGGAGGAGGGGGAAGAGGAGGGGGAGGAGGAGGGGGAGGGGGAGTTTTCTCCCAGGGCGTCGGGGTCCACGGGTCCGCTCCCGCCAAGCCTGGCAGCAGCTTCCCAAGACCGCGCCGCCCCCTCGGGCTGCACAGGCGCAGAGAGCAGGCGCACGGGCGCAGGGCCGCTCAGCTTTGCCTCTCCCGAATTGGATGCTTGTTTGGGGGACCTCCCTGGAGCCTATCTAACGGATCTGTTCGACCCCAGTTCGATTCAGGTTCGACTCAAGTGCGACTACGGTTCGACTCAGGGTCGGCCCAAGTCGACGGACGTTCGACGCAGCTTCGACGCACGAGTGGAGCGAATTGCGATGTCAGGGGCGACGTTGAATTCGACGGACGTTCGACGCAGCTTCGACGCACGAGTGGAGCGACTTGCGATGTCAAGGGCGACGTTAGGGGTGGGATAAGCTCAGGAGGGGATGCGTCGGTCTGCTATCGCCGCGCCCGTCGATCGCCAATAGGAGCCCGATAGCCGCTAGCCCACCATGCCTTGGAGCACGCACTGACCCGGGTTGGGGTGCAGGATCTTGCAGGATCTTGCAGGAGTCTGCAAGGCCTGACTGACTCGGGTCTGGATTGACCCAGGTCAGTAGATCCCCGAAGCGGCATCAGTACCTTTTGGTTTCCCCGAGAGTGGGACCTGAAGGGAGTCCGAACACGGTACGGCACGGAGAGCGGGCGCCGGTCTCCTATTCTCCCCCTCCCTCAGGATGGAGGAGGGATGGGAACGACGGATCGGACGGGGCTAGGACGAGGATGAATTCGTTCCAGAGCTTTCTGGAACGCTCCCAGAGCGTTCCGCAACGCTCTGAGAAGGCCGCGCCGGCGGATCTCAGAGATTCCCGATGTATCCTCACCCGAGTTCAGCCCCGTCCTGGCTTCGTCTGAGACGGAGGCGCCGGCTGACCTTTCCGCCTCCTGGGCGCGAATTAAGGGGGGCACTACATGGGGGGGGGCAGCGGGGGCTGCAGGAAAGGGGCCCTTGAGGGCCCCAGAGGGGGCCACTATGGCTCGAGAAGAGCACTTTTTGTTCCCCATGTCCTGGCCCCCATGCATTCGCGCTAAGCTCCTCAGGACGGAGGAGGGGTGGCCGGGTGGTGGCGACGGAGGCGCCGGCTGAGTTCCCCTGCCTTCCGTGGGCTTGGCCCCGACAGGACGGGGTCGTGAGCGTGTCCAACGTCGTGGAGGCCCCCTTGGGGGGGGGCGGGCGCGGCTACTCTCCGCCAGCTGTCGTGTCGGTCAGGGGAAGTGCACCCCAACCCTCCTCCATGCAGGAGCCACACGGGGACGACGAGGAGGGCGTGGAGGCGATGAGGAGGGCGACGAGGAGGGCGACGAGGGAGGAGGGCTTGTATGTATTGATTTATTGGAGTGGCCTGACGGCCGGTGCCACCGACCCTGATCGACGACGACGACGAAGACGAGGGAGGAGTAGGAGCAGGAGGACAAGCAGGATGAGCAGAAGGATGAGCAGAAGGAGGAAGAGGAGGCGATGGGCGAGGTGGGGCAGCAGCAGGAGGACGCGGGGGACGAGCAGGAGGAGGAATGAGCAATTGGAGGAGGCTCTGGAGGAGAGGCAGGAGGAGTGGCAGGAGGAAGAGGGGGATAATGCGGCGAGGAAGACGACGCTGACGTGGGTCTCTTCGGAGCGCTATCGGGAACCTCTGGGGAACAGTTTAGGGGCCTCTTGGGGCTTCCTGGGGGCTTCTTGGAAGCTTCTTGGGGCCTCTTGGGGCCGATTGAGGGCTCTTGGAGCCTCTTGGAGGCCTCTTGGGGCTTCCTGGGGGCTTCATGGGGCGGAAATCTTGAATTCTCGGTTCCTCGTCCCCCTCTGGGCACTCTCTTGGGCCCGTCTTGGGGCCCTTTTGGGCCGTCTTCGGCGCCTCTTGGGCCGTCCTTCGTCCCTCTTGGAGGCATTTTGGGTCGGCTTGGGGCGCTCTTGGGGGCCTCTTGGGCCGTCTTGGACCGTCGGAAAGCCGAAAAGGCGAGAAGGCTGAAATCATTCAAACACCAAAGTCAAATTGACGATGTTTGCTCCTGGCGCCCTCTTGGGAGTGCTCTTTTGCGCTCTATTGGAGCTTCTCGGGGGCCTCTTGGGTCGTTTTCGAGCAGTCTTGAACATCTTGGGGCGATTGTTCGTCGATGCGTGGCGCTCTTGTACCGTCTTGGGGATATCTTGGGGCACTCTTGGCCCGTCTTGTGGCTTTTCTTGGCCTTGCTACCCCCGGGGAGGAAAACGACTCTGGGTGGCGAACCCCCCCGGGACCCCCCCAGGACCCCCCTCGGGACCCCCCCAGGACCTCCCCAGGACCCCCTCCCCGCGCGGGGAAGGGATCACAGGGAAGGGGTTTCCTTTCGACTGAACTACGACGTTGTCCAATTTTGCTGTGGACGGCTTGTCTGAGGAAGAGGGCCCAGGTGAGTGGAACTCAGGAAGACGGCGACGACGAGTCGAACGGGAAAGCCCGACTCGAACGGAAGAGCCCCTCACACACGCCGACAGGGTCGGCGGATTTGGGCGTGGCTTAGAGTCAAGCACTAACTCCCACTTGAAATCGCAACAGCGACGAGGGGGACCGACGAGGGCCCGAAATACGAGCGAAGCGAGGGCCAGAGCAGACACGGCGGCGAGGAGGGCGACGAGGAGGGCGTGGAGGGAGGATCGGCGGCGAGGAGGGCCAGGGGTGGGTTGGTGGGACTGGTGGGACAAGTTGACCAGGTCGAGCGAGTTAGGGGCCCACCCCCTTCCCATTCCTTCCCTCCCCCCTTCCACCCTCGCGGGGGCAACGAGGGAGGACGACGAGGAGGGCGTGGATGATCTGGGGCAACGATGGGGGGGAGATAGGCATAGGGGGGGGTGGACGCATCGACCCCCAATCGCCCATTGACCTCCGATAGAGGCCCGATACTCAGGCGATCGCAAACATGAATCAAGGGGGCTTGGATTAGCGACGGGTCCCGTTTCCACGGGAAATCGCGGATTTCCGCCGCCGAACGAGGCGGCACCGGCCGCATTTTGGGGAGGGCACCTCCCCTGATCCATGGATTTGGCGACCGCGCGCCAAATCCATGGATCGCTAATCCATGTTTGCGCGTCCCCGAGATGTGTCCTCCCTCTATGCTAGTCCCCCCGACCGTTGCCCAGCAGAGGAGGGAGGAGGGTGACGGGGAGGGCCAGGAGTCACCGAGCGCGTTCCACTCCTCGCCAACTTCGGCGGCGAGCGAAGGGGGGGAGATGAGAAAGAGAAGGCCTTCTCTGAGGGCGGCGGGGCTTCTCAAAGGCCCTCGCGCCTTCTGAGAAGTCCCCTGTGCCTCCGGTGAAAGCCAGGGAATCTTCCCTGAAGGCCGGGGGACTTCCGAGCTTTCGGAAGAGGCCTGCCCTGTTCTCGCTTTTTCCCGAGCGGAGGGCGTGGAGGAGAGAGAGGGAGGAGGGCGACGAGGAGGGCCAGGAGTCAGCGAGCGCGTTCCACTGTTCGCAGCGTGCCTGCCCGCAGACGTCCGAGAAAACACTGGTCTGTCTCGGTGTAATGAATCGTAGAGTTAAGTCGGGCCTGGCCCTCTACAGGAGGAATATTCCCAAATAGTCATAAACAAAGCCTGGGGACTTTTTTTTTTAATGCTGTTGCCCTCTCAGGGGATATGTTTGAGCACGTTTTATTTTTAGCCCCAAATCTTCTTTAGAGGGATACGCCCGACTTAATCGTAGAGCCCCCGCGGCGGATCCAGGCCGATTGCGAGCAGGAACTTTTCGAGCAGTGGAACGCGCTCGTCGAAGGAGTGGGCTGGTGTGCGGTGGTGAGACAAGTCAGCCAGGTCGAGCGAGGCAGCGTGCCCCCCCATTTCCACCCCTCCCCTCCATGACATAGTAGTCAGTTGTGGCGCAACCCTGGTACACCCCAGGCGATGCTTAAGACAACTTCCGTTTTCGGCCAGAGCCTCGATTTTTCTTAATGTTTCAATGCAAATCCTAAGATTTGAATCGACATTCTTGGTTTTTATTCAAGTTCCTAGACTATGAATTTCTTAACCCATGATTTCGAAAGCATTTCGCAGGGTGTAGTATCGGGTCGGGCGAAAGGGGGGGATTGGGAAAGGGGGGGTTACGAAATTTGCTGCATGCAGCTGGTTTCGGCCTCACCGAAGGGCCAATTCCTCGATACATGGCCGCTCCTGGCGCCGGGAGGCGCCGGGAAAATCAGCTACGTGAGCTGATTCTCAAACCCCCCCTTTGCTATCCCCCCCTTTCGCCCGACCCGATAGTAGTCAGTTGTGGCGCAACCCTGGTATCTGGATTGGAACGCGTTCGTACCCAGCGAACGAACGGCGCTCGCGCGCGGTCCCGATCCTACAACCTGCGCGCAGGGACAACTACGGGGGCCTGGAAGGGGCGGGATTGGCAACCTTTCCGATGGGCACGGCGAAGACGAAGCATGGGCCGCGCCGGCACAGCACTGCCACTGTCACTCACAGGTCGCATCTCGAACTTGGCGCGGCCCCGCTGCTGCTGCCGCCTCCATGCGGGTCGGCGGACGAGCCATGCGCAGCGCCCGCGCGGGAACGCCACTTCAAACGAGATGCGCCCAGAGAGTGGGCGAGGGCGCTAAGTCGCGCACCCGCGCGGGGATCAACGAGTGGTGATGGGCCCATTTTTCACCGCCGCTGCCACAGGTCGGAGAGGTAAGAGGAGGAGGAGGAGGAGGAGGAGGAGGAGGAGGAGGAGGAGGAGGACCTCAGCCTCCCGTTTCCCCCGTCCTACACATGGAGGCGGTGGTGGAACATTTGCTCATCGAGTGGCGAGTGACAGGTTTGCGCCGCTGGGGCGGGAGTTGCGCCTTCCAGGTTGCGAGCTCCTCTGCGCGCGGCGCCGGGGCGTGGAAAGGCAGTGTTGTCGTCTCCGCTCGCGCGCCGACGAGGTGGCGTGCGAGCATGTGTCCCGCGCTTCGGGAGGAGTTCGGTTGTCTGGAGAGGGGCGCGCTGCCGAGGCGAGAGCAGGGGAGCGAAGAGTGACATAAACGTAAAACCTCGGAGTTCCGCGCGGGTTTCTCGGATCCGCGCTGGGCCCCCCTGCGGCGGCGCTTCTGGCGCGGGTTCCAGCGCCGATCCGACGAATCCGCGCGGAGCGTCAAAAGTTTATGAGTTTATGGAGTTTTCTTCTGGAGAATTGGGGCGCGTTGCCGAGGCGATAGCGACATGGACGACCCAACAACGACGGGGTCGTCTTCGCCGGCATTGGCGCGTAAGCTGCCCGCGTATGGTCGCGCGCAGACGCCTTCGTCTCCATTGTGGCGCGCCGCGCTGGCGGTCGCGTAAACCACCTCGTCAGGTCGCCACGTCATCTCGCGTAAGACCTGGTTTTGCTCGTCGCCCACTTGTCTGGAGGACTGAGCGCGTTGCCGAGGCGAGAGCGACTATGTCCCCCTTTCGCGCGGGATGTGCTCCACGTCCCGATCTTGCCACGCAGTGCGCAACGCAAGCGACGCACTGTCCGCATTTTCTTCGACGGCTTCGAGCCCTCCTGGAGTCCCCACTTGGCTGAAGTCGGGCCTGTCCCTCTACAGAAGGAATATTCCAAAATAGTCTAAACAATAGCCTGGGGACGATTTTTTGACTTTCCGGTGCGCGGCCCCAAGGAGGTCCCGGCCCCGTCCCCCGAGGGGGTACGGAGGACACCTCTGAAAAGAAACATTCGCAGGCCCAGAGGTTGACACCAACACCAACATCAGGCGACCGCAGACATGGATCAATGGGGCGTGGATTAGCGACGGGTCCCGTTTCCACGGGGAATCGCGGATTGCCGCCGCCGAGCGGGGCGCCACCGGCCGCATCTAGGGGAGGGCACCTCCCCAGATCCATGGATTTGGCGACCGCGCGCCAAGTTTACAGATCGCTAATCCATGTTTGCGCGCCCCTGACAATATCGGCGGTGTGCCTCCACCGAGGGAAGAAGATCCTGATCTCGGCGACGGTGGTAATATTCTGGCTTCCAAGGTGGCCGAAATAGCACCACCAGCACCGAGATCTAGGATCGTCATCCCTCTTGTGGAGGCACCCCCCTGCGTTTATGTTGGTGCCCGTTTCCAGGCCTCCATGACACCGTGCTTGCCTCCAGGGTGCCCTTGGTTCCCTGGGTTTCGATGGTTCTGCGACGGAAAGCGTGAGCCAGGTCCCCACTTCACGCCTCGAGGGACGTCCTGGGGTCTCAGGGTTGGGTCTCTTGCGGAGGGTCTCTTGTGGTTTGGCCCTGGCTGCAGATGCTCGCGCCCAGGATTCCCTTTTCCGACAGCCTTCAGGTCCCGACCACGGCCCTTGCAGGACGAGGTTGAGGAGCCAGCGCTGGAAGGGAAGATTTGGGACTCGATCCTCGATTCTCGAGGATCGAGTCCCAATTCTTCGAGAATCGATCCTCGAAGATCGAGGGAATCTGGTCGGAGATCCGGGGCTCTCGATTCTCGAGCGAGCTCTGCGGTCCTCGGCCCGCTCGAAGGAGAGAGTTCCACCATTTATGAACATGTCGGCCAAATTGGTCCCTAAACATTGTGCGTTGTTATTATGCAGTCGGACCTGTCCCTCTACAGGAGGAATGTTCAACTAGTTTTACAGACTAGCCTGGCGAAAGGCCCAACCATGTGCAGTTGTGAGTACCGCAATTGTGAATATCTTCTTCGGTGGCGTTCCCTATGGGGCCACGAACCGTATGAGGGGTGCGCCGAATTGCGTGGGGGGTGCACACCACGAATGAACACGATAGGTTTAATCACGAGAGACTGAGCGCCGGTCAGTCTGAGCACGAGTGAGTCTGAGTGTGAATGAGTCTGCGTGCGAGTGGATCTAATTGCATGAGTGCGAACATGACCACGCTTGGTGTGTATACATTTGTGTATATATAGATATACACGAATGTGAATGTTTCACGCTGACCCTGAGAGTTCGTGACACTGAGCGTGGCCGTCGCAGGAAACTTCCCCTGGAACCCCGACAGCAGCGCCCGCACGCCGCGACGCCCTCGTCGGCACTCTCCTCATGAGGATCGCGCCCGCCTCCTTCCCATTATTTTTCTACCGCTTTGCCCGTGCACGCCCAAGTCCAAGGCTGCGGGCGCGGCGCCGCACGGAGTCCCCGCGACGCGCGTTGGTCGCCCGGGACGAGTCCCGGCGACGCGCGCGGGTCGTCCGCTACGCGGAGCAGAGAAATCTAGCTGGCTGGCTGATAGCGGGCAAGGCTGAGGCCGCTGGGCAGAGCGACGACGGGGGCGAGAGAGGCTCTGGGCAGAGCGCAGCGCGGAATTCCCGCGACTCGCGCTGGTCGCCCCGAAAGGGTCCCAGCGACGCGCGCGGGTCGCCCGCGGCGCGAGGCCAAACAGTCAGACCGTCGAGAGACGGCGAGGCTCGCGCGGGCCGCTCCTCAGGTCAAGCCTCGCGGATGAACTCGGTGAAGCTCAGCTCTCTGGCGAGGGTCGCCGTTTCCCTCCTGCGCCGCTTCGCGCGCGTGGCAAACTGCTCCAGCTGATTCCGCAAGCCCTCCGGCGGCAATGCCAGGAAGAACTCGACGCGCGGCGCCCGCATGAGCAGGAAGTCCTCGTGGCGCGTGGCGCGCGAGAACAGCACGTAGAGTTCCCGCCGCTAGTCGTCGCCCTCCTCCCTGCCGTTCCCCGCTTCGTGGCGGCCGCAGTCCAGGCATAATCACGCCTGGGCGATGTCGGCCGAGGGAGCAACCCGCCGGACAGCCGACGGCTCAGGGCGAGAACCCACGGGACCGAGAGAAGGTCTGGGTGCGGACCGCTCAGGCCCAGAAGTTGTGGCCGTAAGCTGCCCGGGGGCGCCAGGCCGACTGCCGCCGCGATCGTTGCGGCTTTAGGTGGAGCTTCCTGCGTGGCCACGAAACACGCGAGGGATTTCCCAAAATGGGACGGCGGCGCCATGCGAACTGCGCCGTTGGGACCGAAGGTGGAGCTCCCTGTGGGGTCACGAAGCGTGCCGGGGTGTGCCAAAATGGGGCGGTGGCGCCATGCAAACTGCGCCGATGGGACCTTGGGTGGCGCTCCCTGTGGGGTCACGAAATGTGTGAGGGGCGTGCCCACATGGGGCGGCGGCGCCATGCGAATTGCGCCAGTGGGACCCTCGGTGGAACTCCCTCTGGGGCCCCGAAGCGTGTGAGGGGTGTGCCGAAATGGGGCGGCGGCGCCATGCGAACTGCGCCACTGCGAAAGGAGGTGGAGCTCCCTATTGGGCCACGAAACGTGTGGGGTGTTTGCCAAAATGGGGCGGCGGCGCCATGCAAACTGTGCCACTGTGGCCTTAGGTGGAGGTCCTTATTGGGGTCCCGAAACAGATGAGTGGTGTGCCCACATGGGGCGGCGGCGCCATGCGAATTGCGCCACTCGGGCCTTAGGTGGAGCGCCCTGTGGGGCCACGAAACGTGTGTGTGTGTGTGTGTGTGTGTGTGTGTGTGTGTGTGTGTGCGTGTGGTGTGTGTGTGTGTGGGTGTGGGTGTGGGTGTGGGTGTGTGGGGGTGGGGGTGGGGGTGGGGGTGGGGTGGGGGGTGGGGGTGGGGGGTGGGGGTGGGGGTGGGGGTGGGTGGGGGTGGGGGTGGGGGTGGGGTGGGGGTGGGGGTGGGGGGGGGTGGGGGGTGGGTGGGTGGGTGGGTGGGTGGTTGGGTGGGTGGGTGGGTGGGTGGGGTGGGTGGGTGGTGGTGGGTGGGGGGGGGGGGGGGGGGCAAAAGCGGGCGGCGGCGCCATGCGAACTGCGCCACTGGAATATGAGGTGGGACTCCTTGTGGGGCCCCGAAACGTGTGAAGGGTGTCCCAAAATGGGGCGGCAACGCCATGCGAACTGCTCCGCTGCGACCTTCGGTGGAACTCACTATGGGGGCCACGAAACGTGTAGCGGGTATGCCAAAATGGGACGGCGTCGCCATGCGAACTGCGCCACTTGGGGTTCATGTGGGGTTGTTTATGGGGCCGCGAAGCGTGTGAGGGGTGTGCCAAATGGGGCGGCGGCGCCATGCAATCTGCGCCACTGCGACCTTAGGTGGAGCTCTCTATGGGGCCACGAAGCGTGTGATGGGTGTGCCAAACATGGGGCGGCGGCGCCATGCGAACTGCTCCACTGGGGCCTTAGGTGAAGCTCCCTATTGGGGCCACGAAACGTTTGGGGTGTTTGCCCAAATGGGGCGGCGGCACCATGCGAATTGCGCCAGAGGGGCCTTCGGTGGAGCTCCCGATGAAGCCACGACGCGTGTGAGGGGTGTACCGAAACAGTGACATTACGAAGGCATGGGCAAGGATTGGGAGAAGGGTGGAAAGGGGGAGGAGGGATGACGGGGAGGAGGAAGAGGAGGAGGAGGAGGAGGAGGAGGAGGAGGAGGAGGAAGAGAGCGAGGCGGGAGGGACGGACGGAAGGACGCGGGGCGTTGTCTCTTCAAAGCGAGGGCCTAACAACAGAGGTTGGTTGGGACATATCGTCTGGGGGGACACGTTTGAATATGTTGGGGCATGTTTGACTATGCTTCAGTGTCCTGTCAAACTCAGCCAGTAGGGGGACATGCCCGACCAAACAGCATGTCTTGTGCAATGTTGCAGTTTTTTTTATTCCCCGTTTCACCGATCGGCGGGGGTCCTCGCACCCCTTTCCCCCCCCCCCCGTAGCTCTTGGCTGTTGCTCGCGCCTGCTTCGAGCAGGTGGGGTCCCCCATAGGACGCACTGTTGCAAGCAATCGCCTGAAGCAGAGGTCGGGAGCCAGACCCCCTTCCCCCCTTCCGCCCAGCGTCGGAACGCCGAATCCGAAAAACACTCGCAATCTAGCTTGTGCAATACATGTGGTACAATCTATGTTGTGCGACAGATCTGTTACATTCGACGTTGCACCATGTTGCGCAACCTATGTGCAGCAAACTACGTTGAGCAGTAGATGTGGTACAATGTGTGCTGTGTGGCCAATTTTGCGAACCATAGGTTTTTCAATATGTGGTATGCCGTCTATCTTGAGCCATCTATGCTGGGCAACATATGTCGCGGAATCAGTGTTGCGCGCAACTTATGTAATGCAACATAGGTGGAGCAATCAAGGTGCAGCAATCCATGTTGGGCAATGTATTTTGTGCAATCTATGCTGCGCAATCTACGCGGTGCAATTTATGTGGTGCAATCTATGTGGTGCAATCCTTGCTCTGGCGACGAGGCGGCGACGGCGACGGCGACGGCGGCCACATATCCGCCACGGCCCCGACGACCACATGGCGGACGGCGACGAGCCGACGACGGGGCGGCGACGGCGGCCACATAGCCGCCAGACCGAAGACACGGCCCAGCTCCTTAGCACAGAAGTGCGAACCTCTGAGTGCAAGCACCGTTTGGGGAACTGGCGCCGCCCCTGGCGCCCTCCGCGCGCCAGGGGAGAAGGGTCGGGGGCCGATCCGAGACACCCGCGCGTACCTTCGGCAGTTGATGCTTATGCAGCTCATCAGGGTTCTATTGCAGGCCTCCCTGACGCCGTCGGCTGTACATCGTCCACAGATCGGCGATATGCTCCCGATAGCAAATCCGCACGGTCGTGGGCGGCGCGGGCTATCGGGCCCCCGTCGACGAAACAATCGACGATTTAGGGTCGATGCACTGACGAGACCAAGGAACCCTCACGCTGTGATTGTGCAGTAGTTCTTCTGCCTGCCTCCTAGAACCTGTCGGATGACTTCTGCATTCGAGCCTCGGCGGCCACGACGGGCGCCACAAGCGCACGTGCATGCACGCCAGCAGCAGATCATGCGGCAATGTGTTCGCCATCATGCGTCGCATGGCGCAGCAACGATGCTCCGGACAAGCCTGTCGCACTCGAGCCCTCCCCGGGAACGCCGCCGGGCCCTCCTGGGGACACCGCCGGGCCCTCGGCGGCGGCGCCCGCCCAGGTCGGAGTGCAGGTGCCGCAGGTGCCGGGCCTGAAGCAGCTGCTGCAGTATCCCCTCAGCACCTGCCGGGCTCCGGGCCCCTTCAGGAGAAAGGTGAGGAGGAAGGGAGGGAAAAGAGAGGAGGGAGGAGAGAGAAGGGAGGGAAGGAAGGGGAAGAGAGGGTGGGGAGAGAGAGACGGGAGAGAGGGAGAAAAGGAAGTGAGGGGAGGAGAGAGAAGGGATGGAGAAAGGAGAGACGGCAGAAGGGAAAAGGGAGGAGATGGAAAGGAGAAGGGAGGTGGGGGAACGGAAGGGCGGGAGGAGGAGGACCTCGAGATCCTGTCGTCGCAATGTTGTCTTAACGGGCGGTTCTGCCGTGATTCGTGCCCCGAGACCTTCCCAGATCGAGGCGGTTCGAAGGTTGCCGCAGACAGATTGGGTCCACGGCTCCTGTCACTTTTGCTCGATCTTGCAACTTTCTCACTTGATTTGGACGGGGCCAGGACGAGGATACTCCGTTCCAGAACGTTCCAGAGGGCTCTGAGAGCGTTCCAGGGCGCTCTGAGAAGGCCGCGGCGCCCGAGACATCCTGCAGAGCAGCCAGATCTCAGAGATTCCCGCTTTATCCTCACCCGATATTGTCCTCGTCCCAGTTCCGTCCGATTCACAGCGGGTATCTCAGGTGAGGAGGAGAATGAAGAGGTGGAGGATGAGGAGGAGGAAGAGGAGGAGGACGAGGAGGAGGAGGAGGAGAAGGAGGAGGAGGAGGACGAGGAGGAGGAGGAGGAGGAGGAGGAGGAGAAAGAGGTGGAAGAGGAGGAGGAGGAGGAGGAGCAGGAGGATGAGGAGGAGGAGCAGAGCAGGAGGAGGAGGCCAGTCGCCATTTCCTCTCGCAGCAGGGGGAGTCGGGCGACCACGGCGGCCCCTGGGGGGCTGTAGCAGCGTCGGGGCGGGGCGGGCTGGCTGCCGCGGGATGGGAGGCACGGTCCCTGTTCAAGGCCTTGGCGACGGCCACTCAGCGCGCTGGTGCCAATGACGAGGGCGACGGCGACTCTGACTGCCGTGCTCACTCTCGGGCTCTACAACCCACTGAGCTTTCCCCCCTGGCGAGAAGAATTAGTCAGCCAGGCTATGCGCAGCTTTGAATTGGTAGACTTGCCTGGCACGCAGCAGAGGCAGAGAGATGCGGAAACCCCAGCGACAGCGACCCGCACGAGCGAGCCAGCATCTTGCCATCAGTTGGGGATGGAGAAGAGGGCGGCTCACAAACAAGAGTTGCGGCATCACGATCCAGATGGGCCGCAAAACGACGAGAAACTGCATCCGCCAGGTCTTCAGCCCGCCGACAAAGTTGGGGATCAGGGGGAGGGTGAGCGCTCTCAAGTCTGCCTCGGCGACTACTCCCGTACTGCTGGTCGGCGTGTATTTGACCCCGCCGGGCACATACCAGGAGAGAGTGGAGGCAATGCAACGAGTCTTCGGCTGGATCACCGGCATCATGGCGCAGGTTTGCAGCCGTTGAATGCTGGTGACTGCTGGCGAGTTCAACGAGCAGCTGGGCTATGCGCGGAACGACGTCGCGGTGGGACGGTATGGGCGGCACCGTCTTTCACGATTGGTTTCGCTCCTGCGTGTGTGGGCGGAGTCGAACTATTTGACGGCGGCAAGTACGCATTTCATGCTGCCCGCGAGCTACCATGAGGACAACCATAGCAGCCGGATGGAACACATCTTGATCCCCAGCACGGTGATGAGTTTCGTCCCGGTGATCGGGATGCGGCCCGGCTTGATGAGGACCCTCACGCCGTTCCCAATGGCGGGCCTTCTCGATCAATGCCCGACGGAGATGCACTTGGATTACCACCTCGGCTACTCTATGCAGATGGCAGCCATGCCGCGCATCGACAGAGACACGCTGATGAGGTGCCTATCAAAGGGGGGCTGTCGGCGGGAGTTCTGCTCGAAGGTGGAGGCAAACCTGAGGGAACAGGCGGCAGCGTGGGGCGATGGCGGCGAGGGCCCGACCCCAGAGCGGAAGCATCAGTTCTTTACGGCGGCGCCCCGCAGCGCGGCCAGTTCGACCATCCCCGTCCGACGCCGAATTGGCGAGGGATGCGCTTACTTCGTGGAGGCGCGGGCCACGGTCGCAAGGGGGCTCGGAGGCTTGCAGCGCAGGCGCGTCGCGACGGGTGGCCGCGCGCGCTTCGACGACCGCGACGACAGATGTGTCCCCGAGCTAGCAGGCACCCCTGGCACCTCGCAGCGCCCCGATGGGGATGACTCGGGGCAAAGGGAACCGCTGGAGGGGCGGTGCAGCGCATCGCGAGCACCTCGACGCGGTGAAAGGGGCATGCGCGCTGCTGAAGATGGGGGACAGGCAGGAGAGTCGATGACTGTTGAAGCCCGACTCAGGCGACTGACGGGCGAGCGCAAAGCCCGGCGCAAGGCCCGCCAGGGGCGGGTCTTCCAGGGGCGGACTGAAGAGCTGAAGGAGGCTTGGCCTATTCGAGATTATTCGAGAGTATCTGCGCTGCGTGGGCGTCTGGCGGGCAGGGGCACAAGTATGCGGAAGAGAACATTGCGGCCAGCTGCGTGCAGGGCTCGGCGGAGTGGTGGATTGGGGCGGCCAAACCAGGGGTCGCCGGGCTGGCGGCGTGAGAGCGCTGGAGGCCATTTGGGGCCAGCAGCTGCCCTGGTAAACGAGCGGGGCGAGTTCCTCAGACCCCAGGGGGCTCGGCGATATGCTATTCATGACAACGCCCTGCACGATGGGGTTCGTCGCGATCTAGAGTCGATTGCGAAGTATTGCCGCAGAGCCCCGAGGCGAAAGGCTTTTCCATGATGGGGGAATTCGCTGAGATGCCGGCGATCTGCATTGCGCCGATGGGGGGGGGGGGGGGGGGCAGCGCTGGGATAAGCATTGGCTACGTGGTCAGCACCGATCGCAGCCCCCAATTTCGAATGCTGCCTCTGAGACCTGCTGGTGGATACCCGCGCGAAGAAGACCTCCGCAACGTCTGGCGAGCGGACCGGGGCCATCGGCTTGGACAAGGACAAGGGCAGGGCCGACCTGAATGGGCAGCGGGCCATCCACCTCTTCGATCACCTGTCGCAGGCCTGGCGCAGCGGGATCCGACGACGGCAACTTCGAGGCGACTGGCCCGAGTGGGGCCATGGCAGCCCACTTGGCCGCAGCCGAGAGTCAGCTCTGCTCGCGCTGCAGGCCGCATGCTGGAGGTTGAGGGATGCCAACGCCTCGGTGGCGCAGCAGAACAGGGGCGTAGCGGGGGCTTTCAACGCGCTTACCTGGGACCATTGGAGCGCGCGTGCTGTTGGGCGCCCGCGGCCAAACGACAGGCTATGCTTCGCGCAGCCGTTGAGCGACTTATACGTGACAGTGGCGACGCCTGACGGGGCGTTGGAGTTCACGCTTGAGGAGAGGGGGGCCATGGGGGGCAGCTTGCTTCCCTGGGGCTTCGTTGCCACGTACTCAGTCGCGGTGGGAGCGGCCTTCGCGCAAGTGATGGAGGCGGAGGAGAGCTACGCGTGGCTCGGGACGAAGATCCCCGGCAAAGGCGAGGGGCCGTCTCCGACATTGGGTCCGCCGCGTTCGTGGACGACATCGCCAGGCTGACGCCGATCCCTACCGTGGCGAAGGGCAGGGGCGTCGCGCACATGCTCAACCTCGCGACGGAGACGATCAACCAGGAGGTCAGTGCACAATGGGGAGGGTTCAACGCGGACAAGACGGTCAGCGCCCTAGGGTTTCGCGGACAGAGAGCTACAACGGCTACTCGCAAGGTTGCAATGTCGAAGCTGCTGAAAGGCAGCGCGGCCAGGGGCGCGCGCCTCCCGGGGCCCACCGCGGCCGCGGATCCGGCAGTTCACGACGAGATTACGGCCGGGTCTTAGCGGCGAAGCGAGGGCGGTGCAATATGGGCTTCACATGGTTCTTCGAGGTGCAGCTGCGGTGTGCTCGCCTGCCGTTCACCAGCTACGTGCATGACCCGGCCCTGCCCGCGCCCCATGTGCTGCCGGTCGCGCCCGGCCCGATGGAGGAATTGTCCAAGGACCCGACGACGCTGCTGAGGCCCCTGATCGGGGGGGCGTTCGCGATGTGGAAGGGGGGGCGGCAGCGCGCCCTCACGAACGATCAGGTGCGGGGCTACTGGGAGCTGGCCATGCCCGAGGTGGCACCAGAGGCGCACCACCAGGTAATCGCGACGGTCTGTGGCCAGTGCGGGTTCGAGGATGAGATGGGCATCAAGCGCCTGGGAGAGAACGGGTGGCCGATTGCGACTTCCACACCGCGGCGCCACCAGGTGGAGGAGGGCTTGGAGGAGATGGGCAAGGTGAGCGGAGACTGCCGCGACATGTGGGGGCGCTGTTGGAGGTGCCCGGCGGCATGGCTGACCTTGCCTACGAGGGCGAGGTGCGCGATCAGTTCGTGCAGCCGGACCTGAGGGCGCGCGCGCGGCGGCGCGCATTCTTCCGTCTGGGTTTGCGGGCGGAGGAGTAGCGTGCCCTGCGGCATGCGACTAGGACTGGCTCGCGCAGCCCACCGATGAGAACTGGTTGCAACGAGAGCGTCGATGGGTCGATGTGCGGACAGTCCCTCTCCTCCTTCGCGGCGCTTCCGACTCGTCGTCGCCCCGTTCACGGGTTCCAGCGTGAGTTGAGGGGGTTGGTTGTCAAAAGCCGTGCCCGCGGCGCTAGAGCTGCTCCCGACGCAGGAGGGCGCGATGCAGCATGCCTCGAGAGCGTCAGGGGGCGGGGCATCCAGGGGTGCGATCAGGAGGAGGAGAATGTGCATGGTAGATCACTTCCCGCGGCGCCGCGAGCCAATGGGGCCCCCGAGTCTACAGCGCCCTGCATGCGACTTTTCTTTCGTCCATTTGCTCGAGCTGCAGGTCCATATTCGCGCGCGTCATGCTGGCCCGGCTGGCCTATCCTGCGCCGCTAGCAGCGGCGGCGGCAGCGGCGGGTGGCGGCGCAAGCGGCGCCAAGTCGAGCGCGGCCCTGAAAAGGGGGCAGGCAGGAGAGCACCTGCACGAAGATGAAGGGCAGGTCGAAGGAGGACGAGGCGATGAAGTCGAAGGCGGCGAAGGTGGGCACGGCGACCGGCAACTGCGGCGCCGTGTAGGACGAGAGGGGCGAGCAGGAAGCGGAGACCAAGAACGGCGCCAAACCCGAGAGGAAGAAGATGCGCGACGGCGATGGTGGAGAGAAGCGCGTCGACGGCAGCTACTCCGAGCTGCCAGGGGAGATGGTCGGCAAGCAACTGGAGGGCGTGCTGGGCAAAAGGCAGTGACAGCGAGGGCGAGCGGGCGGCCGCCGCCTCATTCCCGTCGAGCGCGCGAGGGCAAAGGCGGCGGAGGCCAGCGACGAGGAGAACTACGGGGCCGCGGAGTCCAAGGCGCATTCCCAGGTGGAGCCCAGCACCCAGCACGCGCAGGCGGCGAGGGGCGTCGTCGACAAGCCTGCGCACGCTCGCCTGGGACACGACCGACGGACGCGGCTTGCCAACTGCGCGACGGAGCGGCTCAACGAGGTCCTGGAGAAGTTGCCCGCCCCGACGGCGGACATTTTCAAGTCGGACAGGCGCGAGAGGACGAGGTTCGACGAGGACGCCGACGCCGAGGTGAAGGAGATGCCGCTGAACAAGGCGCTGAAGAAGCGACCCGTTCCGACGGCGGGGCTGTCGAAGTCGGCCCCGCTCGAGAGGGCGAGGTTCGACGAGGACATCAACGACGGCGTGGAGATGGCTACCAAGCCGATCACGACGCTGCCGCGAGAAGCAAGGGGTGGAGATCAACGCGGACGTGGAGGACGAGGAGGGAGGCCTGCGGCGCGCGGGGGACATGCGGACGACGCCCGTCGGGGACAGGGACGAGCGCGCGGCTGCGCGCCGCCTCGTCCACCACGCGCAGGCGCTCGGGCAGCCTCCCCCCCCGCGCCTCGCGCGCGACCTCCAGCAGGACTGGGGCGAGAAGCAGGAAAGGAGCTAGTTGGGCTCTGCCTGCAGGTGGAGCGCGCACCCGCCACGCGGCAGGCGACTTAGAGTGAGCGAGCAACGAGCATGCTTGAGGCCCTGGAACAGATGGTTGGCCGATTGGAGGAGTCGCTCCGAAGGAGAGCCCACAGTCGGCCGTGCTGGAGCTCCCCCCCCCTCTCCCGTGTCGCGGCTGGATGCACGCGGAACCCGGCACGCCTGGCGGCGGCGTTCCACATGCTGTGGCGTTCGGGCATTTGGGGGGGGGGATCTGGCGCACAGTCAGCAGCGTTCGCAATCGCGGGCTCCCTGGCTGCATCGGGCCCTGTCGCCGCATCTGCGGAGCGGGGCGCCGCCAGGCCCCCGCGGCCGCGCGCCGACCCCTTTTCCCGATGCCACATTCGCTTATGTTTTTTTGTTAGCGAAGCGCGTCGAGCCGAAAACTGTCGAGTTTGGCTTAAATGTGACCGCTTCTGTTTGCCTCCGAGGCGCGTTCAGTTTAGGAAGAGGCCTGTCTGGGCCGGCCTGGTTATCTGCAGACCCTGCAACTCCAGGCGTCCTCCGCCCTGGAGGTCTGTTCCACTGCTCTCGGCCTCTCGGGGCGAAGCGTTAAGTCGGGCCTGTCCCTCTAAATGGGGAATAGTTTTAAAAGTACCAACTTTCCTGGGGACTGTGTGTAGATGGTATGTTTTGATTGTTTGGGGTATCTGTTGTGAGGGTTATATCTATGTATATATATATATATATATATATATATTCGTCGAAAGGGGTGTGGGGGCTCTTGGGCCCCGGGTCTTCCTCTTTCCTCCTCCCTGCCTTTCTCCTCCCTACCTTCCTCCTCCTTGCCTTTCTCCTTATCCTCCTTGTTCTTCTCGTCTCCCCTCCCCTCGCCTCGAGGCAGGCCGCGGGTGCGTTTCGGGCGAGACGTTTGTCGACGCCCGCGCGAGCACGTGCGTTGACACGGGTGGGCGCAGAGGTCAAGCCTATAGGTGTGTTTGCCCAGCCCCCCGTCCCTCCTCCGCCTTCTCTTCCTCCTCCTCCTCCTCCTCCTCCTCTTCCTTCTCCTGCTCGTCGACAGCATTTGCCCCCCCCTGCGGATCCAAGGGGGGGGTGATTGTTGGCCCATGTGGAGTAGATCGGTACGATCGGCGTGAGTACGGAAAGGGTGCGGACGACAACCGGCAAGAGTTTCTGTCCAATTTGACCACGATTCGACGCCAGTGTCGCCGCCGTCGTGGTCCAGCGAGTACACACAGAGGCCTGCTCAACGATGTTGGAAGAATCCCTCCGTCCAAGCTCCGTCTTCATAGGCCCCTACAACGACAGCGGCCGCTGCCGGTTTGGGACGACAGTTCCGTACCACTTTTGGGCATGCCAAAATTGGATAGGCGGCGAGAGAGGGCACCGGATGGAGGCAACCACCATCAACCGCCTTTCGAGCTGCCCGGGTCGTGTATTTCTATTGCCTCCCTGCTCCTGTTCCCCGTCGTGTTTTTCGCCTCCTCTCCTCTCTCTTCCCTTCACGTCATTCTCTCAATTCCTCATCTCTCCTCGTCTTCCTCTTTCTTCCCCCTTCTCCACTTTCTCTTTCTCCTCCTCATCTTCCTCTGTTTATCCTCTCCTTATTCCTCCTGTTTGTTTCTCCTCCATCCTCCCCCCCTCCTCCCTCGTCCTCCTTCGCCCTCTCCCTCCTCGCCACCTTTCTCTGCCCCATCGTCCTCGTCTCTTCCTCCCTCTCTTCCTTCTTCTCCCTGCTGCTCTCTTCTCCTCTCTCCCCCTCCTCCTCCTGCCCTCTGCCTTCTCCCCCTCTTCCTGTCTGCTCCTCCTCCTCCTCTCGATGTCCTCCTCCTCTCTCCGGCCTTGTGGCCACCAGCCTGCGCTTCGGGCCTCGGGACGCTCCCCGCCCCTCTTGGGGACGGGGGCGAACCTGCGGATTTCATCAGGGCCTACGGCGAGGAGTCTACCCTGCAGGCCCGCGGCCGCCGAGCGCACGAAGGGGTGGTGCTCTCCTCCTCGTCTCCCTCCTCTTCCTCCCCCTCCCCCTCCTCCTCCTCATCCTCCTCCTCTGCCTTCTCCTCTCCTCTCCTCCTCCTCCTCCTCCTCCTCCTCCTCCTCACCCTCCTTGCTTCTTCCTCTTTTCTCCTCTGCTTCGATCCTCCTCCTCCTCCTGAGACTTGTTCTTCTTCCTCTTGTCCCTCCAAGGCCGGGGCGTGTGCCTGGAGGGCCGAAGTGGGTACGGAGTGAGAGCCGTTTGCCCGGCAGCAGCCGCTGCACGGACATATGAAACGACACATGATAGGCTACCTTTATAAATATAGGGCGAATGCGACGTCATCGTTTGAGATGGAGCTGTTGGCATTAGAGACCGCGTTGAAGATGGCACACGCTGCAACCTGATCAAGGGCGCTCGCACGGAAAAAGAAATTGGTCGTTACCACTCCTCAGGAGCTGACAAAACGCACAGACGCAAGTAATCGCCGATGGACCGGAACAAATCGGAAATCGTAAGAACTGTGAGGGGAAGACGAAAACACAGCAAATATGGATACATATGGGGAATCCAGGGATCTGTGCTTGCTTATTATCTTGCGCTGGGTGTCTAGAGCTCTAACCACTTTATTTCGGCACGGCACCGCACCCTATCCCGCGCGCCACTTCCGCATCACCTTGCCCACCCCGCTTACCAGTCAGCGCGCCCCATCCGCCCCGACCCCTTTGATTTCGACACGGCACCGTCCCCCCCCCACCCACACACACACACACAGGCACACACACAACCCGCACGCCCCAGACGCATTGCCCCACCCACCAGCCAGCGCGCCCCCTCCACCTCAATTCTTCACGCTTCGCGTATCCCCACCAGCCCATCTCAAAACAGCAACTCTTGCGAAGCATGCCGACAGTCGTGTTTTTTCAGGCGTGTTTCCGCCTGCCCCCGCATATCTCCCCTGTTCCTCCTTCCTCCCGCCTCCTTGTACATCCTCCTTGTGGTGGGAGCGGGAGAAGGACGAGGCGGAGGAGGAGGGAGAGAAAGCGCTCCTCGTGGTTTGAGTCGTTTGGGGTTTCTCGTCCTGGTGTGAGTCGTTCGGGCCCTTCTTCCTGGTGTGAGTCGTTCGGGCTCTTCGTGGTGTGAGTCGTTCGGGCTCTTCGTCCTGGTGTGAGTCGTTCGGGCTTCTCGTGGTGTGAGTTGTTCGGGCCCCTCGTCCTGGTGTGAGTCGTTCGGGCCCCTCCTCCTGGTGTGACTCGTTCGGGCTCCTCGTGGTGTGAGTCGTTCGGGGCCCTCGTCGTGGTGTGAGTCGTTCGGGCTCCTCGTGGTGTGAGTCGTTCGGGCGCCTCGTCCTGGTGTGAGTCGTTCGGGCCCCTCCTTCTGGTGTGAGTCGTTCGGGCTCTTCGTGGTGTGAGTCGTTCGGGCCCCTCGTCCTGGTGTGAGTCGTTCTTGGGGGCCTCTTGGCGGCCCCAGGGGCTTCTAGGAGCGTCTTGGGTTCCTTGGGGGAGCCTTTTCGGGCCTCTTGGGAGCCTCTTGGAGGCCGTTTGGGGCGTCTTGGGGGCCTCTTGGCGGCCCCAGGGGGGCCTCTTGGGGCTCTTTGGGAGGGGTCTGGGAGGTATCTTGGGGCCATCTTTCGGGCGATCGATCACAGCTGGGGCGAGCATTTTTGTCAGTACCCCCGTCGGGGCCACGATCCTCGTGAGGGGTGTCGAATTTTAGCCCTCCAGGGATAGAAAAAGGACCTTCTGACCACCCGCGAAACCCCCTCTCCAGGCCCAGGGGGAGGGGGTAGGGGGAGGGGTAAACCCCTCCCCGAAGGGGAAGAAGGGGGGTTGAGAACAGAGAGGGCTCGCAAAACCACTCACGCCCAAAGGGCTGGTGGGATTGTTTTATTTCGGCATGGCACCGCCCCCCCCCGCATCCCGCGCGCCCCTTCGGCAGCATCCCCCCCACCCACCAATCGGAGCGCCCCTCCGCCCCGACCCCGGCCCCCCCCACATCCCGCGCGCCACCCCCGCATCACCCCGCCCACCAGCAAGCGCACCCCTGTACCTCGACCGTTCGGCACGGCACCGATCCCCCCATCCCGAACGCCCCCTCTGCATCACCCCGCCTACCAACCAGCGCGCCTTGTCCGCTCCGACCCCTTCATTTCGGCACGGCACCGCCCCCCCCCTCCCGAGCGCCACCTCCATCGCCCCATCCACCAGCCAGCGCGCTCCCTTCGCCCCGACCCCTCTATTTCGCCCCCCCCATCCGGCGCGCCCCCTCCGCATCCCCCCGCTCACCAGCCAGCGCGCCCACTCCGCCGCGAATTTTTGTTTCGGCACGGCACCGCCCCCTCCATCCGCGCGCCTCCACTGCATCCCCCATCCACCAGCCAGATTGCCCTCTCCGCCTCGGCCCCGCCCCGCCCCGACCCCTTCCTATAGACCCTCCGCATCCTCCCACCTACCAGCCAGCGCGCCCCCTCCGGCCCGCGCCCCTCCCGCATGCACCCAACCCACCAGCGAGCACGCCCCTTCTGTGCCGACCCGTTTTATTTCGGCACGGCACCGCCCCCACCACATCCCGCACGCCCCCTCCGCATCACCCCACCCGCCAGCCAGCACGTCCCATCCGCTCCGATTCTGTTTGTTTCGGCACGGCAGCGACCCCCCCAACCATCCCGCACGCCCCCTCCGCATCGCCCAACCCACCAGCCAGCACGCCCCCTCCGCCCCGACTTATTTGTTCGGCACGGCACCGCCCCCCCCATCCCGAGCGCCCCCTCGCCATCACCCCATCCACCAGCCAGCGCGCTCCCTCCGTCCCGACCCCATCCCGCGCGCCCCGTCCGCATCCTCACACTTGCCAGCCAGCGCGCCCCCTCCGCCACGACTTTTTGTTTCGGCACGGCACCGTCCCCCCCCATCCCGCGCGCCTGCCCCGCATCCCCCATCCACTAGCCAGCGCGCCCCCTCCGTCCCGACCTCTACCAGCCAGCGCGCCCCCTCCGGCCCGCGCCTCTTCCGCATCCCACCCGCCCACCAGCCAGACTCTGTACGCAAAACGACTGCCCTGGACAAGCGTTGTCCTTACAGAGCCGTCACATGTGGCACTTTGCACCGCGAGCATCCAGCAGCCGGGTCTGCTCCAGAACTTCTAGGGGTCATCCTTGCACCTTGGAGGCCCTAGGAAAGCCTTTTCCAATGTCTTTTGTGGTTGCCGGGGGCCTTTTTGAGACCCTCTGTGGGCTTCTTGGGTGTTTGTTAGAGGTCTCTTGGGAGCATGTTGCAGGCCTTTGGGGCCATTTTGTGGGGGATGGCCCTTGGCGCCTCCTCAGGCTCGCCCTCTGAAACCCTTCTTGCGGCCCTCTCGAAGCCCTCCTTCGATTTCTCGTCCCCTCCCCCCCCTCCTCCACATCCTTCTCCCCCTTCCTTTCTGTGCAAAAGACATGGCGCGCGTGCCACTTGTTTGTGTGTGTATGTGTGTCCCTGGGCCCCGTTACAAGTGTGTCTCCTCGGCGGCAGCAGCGGGGGCGGATACCGGGGGCAGCGGCAGGAGGGCGGATGGGCTCCGGGGGGAGGGGTGCGCGCCGGCTCCCAGTCGCCCACCCGTCGTCGACGTGGGCCTGAGGTCGCGCCCCGTCAAGGAACTCTTCTGGCTTCGCAGTCGAGTTGGCTCAGCGAGCCCCAGTCGGCCACTCGTCGTCGAGATGGGCGGGGCGGCCCGCCCCACGCAGGGACTTTGCTGGTCTCGCAGTCGCGGTCCTGTCGCCTTTCGATCGGCGAGTTGCCCCCGATGCCACGCCGAGAGAGCCATGCCTGGGGTGGAGAGGGTGGATCGGCTCAGGATGGGACGCGTCGGTTCCCAGTCGGCCACTCGGCATCGACGTGGGCCTGCCGGCCCGCCCCGCTCCAGAGTTTTTCGGGTTTTACAGTTGCGGTCCCATCGCCTCTCCATCTGCTGTGCATCGCGTGGTTCCAAATCGGTGTTTCCCCCCCTTGAGTCTAGGCCTCCCAGATAGGGTCGGGGCAGATGGGGTCGGAGGATCGCGCCGCATCACTGATGCATCGGCGATGCGGCTCGATGTAGAGCCCCATTTTCTACGCGCCGACGGCGCCGAAGCACCGCCGACGTCGCCGATGCATCGCCGACGCATCGACGATGCATCGCCTGTACTACGCGATCCTCCGACCCCACCTGCTCGGACTCCATCGAAGCGGCCTCTATTGAGCCAGTCCGAGGGCTCCTCCACGGGCCCCAGGTGGTGGGCACGGGGTCATCAAATATACACCACCTCCTTAACCCCATCCCTCCCACAGGAGACGAGAGGAGGAGCGCAGAAGAGGAAGGGGGAATGGAGGTGGTGGTGGTGGTGGTGGTGGTGGTGGTGGTGGTGGTGGTGGTGGTGGTGGTGGTGGTGGTGGTGGTGGTGGTGGTGGTGGTGGTGGTGGTGGTGGTGGTGGTGGTGGTGGTGGTGGTGGTGGTGGTGGTGGTGGTGGTGGTGGTGGTGGGTGGTGGTGGTGGTGGTGGTGGGTGGTGGTGGTGGTGGTGGTGGTGGTGGTGGTGGTGGTGGTGGTGTGGTGGTGGTGGTGGTGGTGGTGGTGGTGGTGGTGGTGGTGGTGGTGGTGGTGGTGGTGGTGGTGGTGGTGGTGGTGGTGGTGGTGGTGGTGGTGGTGGTGGTGGTGGTGGTATATTCTTGGGACTCGCATTGGGGACATCGAATCTCAGGCGCCTTCCCCATCCAGCTTTACTGGGTGCACGATGGGAACAACAATATAGGTCCATGTCGAGCATTTTTCTTCTGTACCCTTTCCTTCCTCTCTCCCTCCTGCCTCCCGTTGGGAGCGTGTTCCATCATGGGCTCTCTCTTGTGGAACGCATCCGACTCATTTCCGCGCCGAGGTCGCCGGAAGACAGCCGAACGCACCACCTCCACCGCCCGTCCTCGCCCACGCCCTCTGCCCGAAGGGGCCCTCGCCCGCCCGCCCGCCGCAGTGGACGGGCCGCGCCCCCCCCCCCCGAGCGCACTCCTCCCTCGTCCCTCCTCCTCCTCCTCCTCCTCCTCCTCCTCCTCCTCCTCCTCCTCCTCCTCCGTCCTGTGTCGAAGCGCCGACTGAGACAACGCTCGCCGCGGCTCCTTGCAGGTGGCGACGGCGCTCGCGAGGGCAGCCGACGAGCCCCCGCCGGACGCGGAGCCGGAGCCGGAGGTGGGGCTCGGCCCAGCTGGGAGTCGAGCAGTGTCGAAGCGTCCTGACTCGCCGATAGGCCCACCAAGGAATGTTCTAAGAACCGTGTGTGGTTCCAGCGGAATGTTTTTTGAACATTCTTGGTTGGAACTGTCTGGTTTTCAGACATCGGGGGCATGTTCTGAGAACTTTGTTTTTGCTATTGGAACATTTTCTCCAAATAGGCAAACCCTATAGGAGTTCACATTCAAACCCTACTCGTTGGTCCGTTTCCCCCCCCTACGTAGTTCATATGCCCCCCCAATTCTTATGTCACCCCCCCCCCAATTCCTATGTCACCCCCCCTCCCCCCTTTTTCCAATGACACCCCCCTTATTTCAAATGCTTGCTTGCTTGCGTGCTTGCTTGCTTGCTTGATTGATGGCTTGCTTGCTTGCACGCTTGCTTGCTTGCTTGCACGCTTGCTTGCTTGCTGAGCTGCGAATTCCAAGCATGCTTGATTCCTCTGATTTCTTGATTTGAGTCATCTGATCTATGTCGAGTCAACGCTGGCTGATATTTGTGTTATAAGAACACTTCGTGGTAGGTTTACAGGAATGCCGGGACGGTCGGTCCCTGCTCAAGGGAGCTGCGGGGGTAGGGCCCCAGGGGGATGGGAGAAAGCTTTCTGGCGGCACAAACCGGAGGAGGAAAAGGTACCCATACCGCCAGCTCGCGCCCGTTTCCTTTTTTGGTTCGGCCTCCTGGGAGGTCCTCGTCGCCACCGCCGGATTCGCCTTGAAATTCAGGTCAGAACGAACCCCGGCAGAGGTCCATGGAGTAGCGGTATTGGTACCTCTTGGTTTCTCCCTTTCTGGCGGCACGAACCTCAGGGGCAACGCTTGGAGGTGGGGGGGGGGGATGCACCGACCCCCGATCTCCCGGCCCTCGGTTCCCGTCGACTGTTTGGATACCTTCTGGCGGCTGCGCCTCGCCGAAAGCGTTCTGGGGGTGCCCGGATCGTCCCCAACTGCCGCTGGAGAGTGGAGGTATGACCCGAAAGCCAGGGGGCAACGACCGTGGGGGAATACGTTCAGGGGGGGTGCACCGACCCCCGATCGCCAACTCATCGCCGATAGGGGCCTGATACCCACGCCCCCCGCCCAGGAGAATGCGGATTCACCGTCTGTCGTTGCATAACATCCAACCCCGATGCGATAAACCAGGCCCGGTTTGGCGCCTCTGTCGATGGCCGCGGCGGGCACAAACAAGGGTCCAGTTTTTGTCGAGGATAGACGCCTCTGTAGTGTTGTAGGATCATGTGCAATCCGTACCAGATTTGTACAGGATCATCTCCAGTCCGTATCGGATCTGTATATGACCCCCGACGTCGGGAGCCTATCTCCGATCTGTCGGCGGTCTATCACAGGTCCCAGCTCCATGTTTGTGTCCCCGCGAGCGAGCCCCCCTTGACTCTGGCAGTGGCGAATGGTCCTGGCTTGCCTGTAGGCCCGCCAAAGATTGGTCTGGGAGGGCCCGAGAGGGAGGGGCAGAGATAGACGGCCGGCGGCTCGGAGTGTGTCGCGTGTGTGTTGGCGGCGGGTCCCGCGTCCATGCAGAAGCGGCGCGCATCGCCGCCAAATCGGGCGGCACCGGACTCATGTCTCGGGGGGGTGCAGTGGGGGACCATGACAAGAAGCACCTTACGTTTCGTCAGGGTTCGCTGGGTTTCTTTGGCTGGCTTCCGGCGCGGAATGTCGCCGCAATTTCGAAGAAACTGCAAATGCCACTGTTCCCTGTGTTTCTTGGGCGTCGGTCAGTTTCTGGGCGCGCGCCCGAACCTTCAAGAAACTGCTGGGCATTCTGGGTACCTTGGGTTTCTTCGCCCGCTACTCGGATTGTTCGCCCCGCGTTGCCCATCCACCCGCAGGGGTTCGCCAGTCTGTCAAGTGGGCGCTGGCGCATTTCGGGTCGCATGCCCGAAAGTGGGTACATTTCGGGGTTCATTTCTTGATGTCAAAGTGCTTGACGCCATCAGTCAAGAATCGCTCGGGCCAGGGTGCCCTGGGTTTCTTCGTTTGAAGCCGAAGTAGAAGAAACTCAACCCTGGACAGAGAAACCTCGGTGGATTTTAGAGTTGTTTTTTTTGCGGTGGCTTTCTTGTGCATCCCCCCCCACTGCATTCTCATCGCAGGCGATGTTTCTTCCGCAACCCACGATTAGTCGACGAAACATGACTCCGCTCAGAACAGGAGGGGACCCCCCGGATATACCCCGAGGGGGCCATTCGGACGCACAACTATCGAGTTTGGACGCCCCCCAATCGTATGTCCAAGGGTTGGGCCCAAAATTTCGGGCCCACGCGAAAACCTCCCCAAAAACTGAGACAGGGGTCGACTCATCTCCTGTTATGCTCTCACTGATCCGCGAATCTGGCGCCCACGCGCCAGATCCACGGATCCACGGATCCCTAATCCATGATAGTGTGCGCACGATCGAGCAACATGCGGCGGGTCAAAGATGGACGACCGAACATTGGGGGCTTTTGCTCGTGCGTGCTGGCCCTTCTCTTTCGGACGGTTGGAGTCGTTTTTAGAGGCCCAGACCTGTCTTCGGTGGCTCGAACATATCGCGCCAGAGGAGCTCTGGCCATCTGCAAGTTTGTCTCTGTGCCGCCTTCCGTTTTCGGAGAGGCTCGACAGGGCTCGACTTAAACGATGTTTTGTTGGCGATTTCGTGGACAGTTTTCATTTTGATGTTTTTCTGCAGCTAATGCGGATTGAAGACAAAACGACGGATAACGAAAACAAAACGAACACGACAAACACTGTTTTGGTCGATCCCTGAGGCTCGATGTATACACCACGTCGTTTGGTCGGCCAGGGCTCTGGAGCTCGCCGGAGGAATTTGGTGCGTAGACGTTTCAGTGCCACCCGGAGGTTGGGGCCGCTGGGGCGTCCATCCACCGAGCTCCTGGGCCGACCAAGCGACGTGTGGTGTATACATCGAGCCCTGAGTCGTCCCTTGTGAGATCCGCGTAAAGTCTACCCCGCGTTTTTCAGGAGGGAGAAAACACACAGGCACAATCAATCGTGGATTCCCCAGAAAATATGGGAAAGTATGAGAAGTGGGGGGGAAGACAAAATCCCAGAACATGGGGAATCCTGTTATATGTGTCTATTCATGTGTGTGTCCCAGGGCCCCTTCAGTATTGCTTTTCTTTTGTTCACCGATCAACATAGGTGGTTGCAGTGGACGCGTGCGCATGGTGTAAGCATGTGCTGGACAATTCACGTTTTCCAGAAAGGAGAAGAGGATGTGTGGGATTGCGCCAGCCACTTTTGGGAAGCTTTGATGTTAATCTGAACGAGAGACGGATTAAGTACATATCTCCACCGAGTAACAATAAACCAGCGCAGCATCTAGTGAACGCAGAATCTGGTCCACGAAATTCATAAGCCGACTCTTCGAATCCGGGACCAGTTTTCTACATCCCAAACACCTTTCCATCGGCACGAACGAAAGGGGTACGGAAAGAATGGGTACGATGCCCATCAGCAGTTCCTGTTCATTTTGAACAGGACTCGCTGTCCGCGCCGCCGCGGCCTGTGTCCATTTGAACCAGAGGGCCGCCCGCCCAACAGCGGCCGCTGTTGGTTTGGGACAACCTTTGTAGTTGGGCATTGTACCCATTTTTTCCGTACCCGTCTTGGGCGTCCACATTCCATTGCGCCGACCGGCGCGCAAAGCTCCACTTTGCAGTCCTCCGACGTCGGGCGCCCCCCTCTCGGGTCGGCGGCCCCCTGTGCGGGCTCTTCGTGCCCATGCGGGGGGGGAGGCCGCCCAGGGCTCTGTGCACCCCCCCCCCTTTGCAAGCCCCGCCCCCGCGCGGGCGGCCGCGTGGGCGAGGGCCTCCCGCGTGGGTCGGGGGCCGCCTCTCCCGCCCGGGTCTCAGCACTTCCTCCCCTCCGCCTCCCCCTCCCCCACTCACCAACTCTCCCCTCCTTTCCTCCTTTCCCCTCTCCTCCCCTGCCCAATCAACTCCCCCCTCGCCTCCCCTCCCCCTCTCCCCCCCTCCCCCTCCCCTCCCCCCTCCCCTCCCCCCCCCCCCCCCCCCCCTCCCCCCTTACCCCCCCCCCTTCCCCCGCCTTCCCCTCCCCTCCCCTCCCCCGCCCCTCCTCCCGCCCCTCCCCTCCCCCCCAGCCGCTGCACAATACACCGTGTGAGCACTTCTCTCTAATGACGTCCCGAAGATTTCTGGCCCCCCTCTGCGCACTGTCCTCTTACACACACAAGATTCCCGGGAAATGGGTTTTCGTGTTTTTTGTGTTGCGCTGGATTGGAAAATGAGCCATCATCAATTTTCAATAGCGGGCAGAGGTTGAAGCGGTACGAGACGGCACACGTCGATGACGCGAGATTGGTCCGTCGGCTCTCCAAACGCTTCGCAGGTCCTCTCCCCAGGGACGCCTTGGTGGCCAAAGCCCAGCAGGCCTTCCGCAGCGCCTTCTGCGGCGCCCTGCGTGTCTGTCGCCGTTTGGCTACTACAGGCGCTGCAGACTCAGACGAGGCGGGGGCACTCACCATGACCGAGTCCCCAGATATGATGCGGGCTGCCGTGCGAGGGCCCGAATTCATATCGCTGCTGCTTTGGTGAAGTTGCAAGGTGTGGAATGTCTGCCAAAGAACGGCGTACTGTCCAATTTGTTCTGACCAGAGCTGTCCAGGCTGCCAGTTCGCCGCATCAGAGGCAGGTGAAATACGTTCATCCTCGCCCCGTGCCTTGGCTTCACTGGAGGATCTCCAGTCGGTGTCCAAGGCTGTTCCCACGGCGCAGTGCTCTCGCCCTTGGACGCTTGCTGGAGTAGTTGCGCGGCTTGTTGGGCGGGTGGGGCAGGGCTCAGAGATGGGGCGTGGTGGGGCGTGGGGCAGGTGGGGCGTGGCTCGGTGGTCTCAGAGACTGGCCCTGGATGGCCGCGTGGACCGCCGGGCTTGGTGGGCCCCTGGCCACCACTCGCCGCAGGCGGGGCCAGCGCTGACCCCTAGGGCCCCCGAGGGCATCCTCGGCAAGTTCCCCCCCGTGCGTGAAGTCAGCTCATACCAACAATATGTCCCTATCTACCACCGCCGTCTCGGCTCAGGTATGGGTACTCAGCATCGCGCTGCCTTTTCCGCAGCGCACGGGAAAAGGGATTCACGACCTTTTCCCTTACCCTCCTTTACCAACAGGAATCACCGTAGGTTCGATTCTTCGGTCGTTAACCCTTTTTCCACATCCCCTCCCCCTGCATTCGTTGAAGCCCCATTCGGGGCCGTGGCTCCGTCGATGCAGCCTCGTTAGGGCCGTGCGCCAGGGTTGTCCTTCGGCTCCGCGTTGGTGCTTGGATGGGGATGTGTGGCAATCGGCAGTGGTTCGCTCGGAACCGCAATGGGGCCATTGGGCGTCGGGGCCTCTGCCTGCCTGCGTTGTCAGGCGAGCGAACCTGTCGCCAACGCGCAATCGCGACACTTTGGCATGCGCCTGCCGTGCAATATGTCGTTATGACGCATGTGCAATCTAGCGTGCGGGAGTGCGGCGGGGAAGAGCGGCGCCCGCGACGGCTCTTTCCGAAGTCGTTTGGGCGGGCCCAGCCTTTCCCGCTAACTGCCCCCCCGGCATTTCTTGCCGTACCGGGCCTTCGAGACATGGGTTTCACCATGCCCGTCTCGTGCCATGGAATCCCTGGCTCCGCTCTCGAGGAGAGTGGTCTGGTGGTCTCAGAGGCCGGTCCTGGAGGGCCGCGTGGACCCCCAGGCGTAGTGAGCCCCTGGCCACCCTTCGCCGCAGGGTGTCCTTGGAAAGGCCCCCCCTTGCAGCCCACTGCAGCCCCTGGGGACCGTGAATCCTCCATTGCAGCCTCCGCTTCCTCCTCCTCCGCTTCCTCCGCCCCCTCCTCCGCCTCCACCGCCTCCTCCGCCTCCTCCGCCTCCGCCTCCGCCTCCGCCTCCTCCTCCTCCGCCTCCGCCTCCGCCTCCGCCTCCTCCTCCTCCTCCTCCTCCTCCTCCTCCTCCTCCTCCTCCTCCTCCTCCCCTGGTGTTGCCGTGGGCCAGGGGGGTCCTTAGTCCTTTTGCAGCTTCGTGGAGTGGGCTGTATGGAGACATGGCTATGTTTCGCGCGGGACTGTCTTGGGGCCCTGGGGCGTCGGGGCCCCTGCTTGCCTGAATTGTGAGGCGAGTGGGCCTGGTTCCGCCGCGCGCACGCGACGCGTTGGCGCGCGTCTGCCGTGAATAGGGGCGCAGTGATGATGACGATGACGGTGGCGATCCGAATGGCGACTACTCTGGCGACTATGCTGTTGATGGTGATTGTGGTGATGCTGATGATGACGATGATTATGATGATGCTGATGATGCTGATGATGATGATGATGATGATGCTGATGCTGATGCTGATGCTGATGCTGATGATGCTGATGCTGCTGATGATGATGGTGGTGATGATGATGATGCTGATGATGATGATTATGATGATGATGGTGGTGGTGATGATGATGATGGTGGTGGTGACGATGATGCGGTAATGATAATGCTGATGGTAAGCCCGGGCTGATGCTGTTTACAATGATGATTTGGAGAACGATGATCCTGTTGATGACAAGGAGGAGGAGACTGTTGAGGTTGATGGACAAGGAAACAGAGGAGGGAGAGGAGAAGGAGGAGGGGGGAGGAGGAGCAGGAAAAAGTGTTCGAGGACGAATGGCCGTAAGATGGACGAACAGGAGGAGGTCGGAGGAGGAGGAGGAGGAGGAGGAGGAGGAGGAAGGCACGGACGGCAAGTGGGAGGAGGACGAGGATGTGGAGGATGAGCAGGAGCAGGAACAGGACCAGGAGCACGGGGGACGGCAATGGTGGAAGAGGAGGAGGACGAGGAAGAGGAAGGAGACGAGGAAGACGAGGACGAGGGGGAGGAACAAAAATATAGGGACAAGGAGGAAGCGAAACATGAGGTGGACCTGGAACCGCCGCCCTTCCCAACTTTCGGGGGCGCTTCGGCTTATGTAGACTCGGGCACGCAAACCGGTGAACGGGTGCGGGATATTCGAAAGATGCCAAGGATGCGTGATCAAATCGAAAAGGAACCACGAGTCTGAGACAGAGGAAACATAAACGTGTGTTAAACAGATGGAAAAGCATGAATCTAATTTTCACACTTGTTTTAACTGTGAAAGTGTTTCATCTGCTTCCGAAATTCCGAAATCGGGCGACCTGTTTTCTCTCTTCTACACGTTCTTCAAACTTGCAAATCCCGGCGGACTTTTTCATAATGTTTTTCGCCCAACGACTCGGCATCCCAACTCTGGGCACGGTTGTTGCTAACAGAGTTGTCAAGCTGGCTCCAGCTTCCAAAACTTGGCGTTTTCATTCTATTTGCACACGTCTGTAAACTTCCACATCCGAGTGTGCCCCCCAAGATTTCAACAGTTCTTGCTTGCTCCAGAGCGACATTCGGGCCGAACGAAAGGGGGGGATTGAGAAAGGGGGGGTTAGGAAATCTGCTGCACGCAGCTGGTTTCAGCCCCACCGAGGGGCCCATTCCTCCATACATAGCCGCCTCCGGCGCTGGGAGGCGCCGGGAAAAGTCAGCTACGTGAGCTGATTCTCACCCCCCCCCCTTGGCTATCCCCCCCTTTCGCCCAGTGGGGACGGGGCCTGGCCCGCTGGCAGCCCCCACGCCCGCGGCGGGAGGCCCCGGCCAAGCCTGCCCCGGTGGCCGCGGCGCCTCCCGCGGCAGAGGCCGCGGCGCGGCGCGGCACCCGAGGGGTCCCGGATCTCGCCTCCTCCCCGTCGGCCGTGGATCCTCGGCCTCCTCCTCGACGCTCCCTGGGCCTTCATCCTCCTCCTCGATCCTGCTCCTTCGATCCCCGATCCTCCTCCATCCTCGGCCTTCGATCCTCCTCGATCGTCCTCCTCCTCCTCCTCGACCCTCCTCCTCCTGGATCCTCGAGGCTCCTCGGTCCTGGATCGTTGGTCGGGCGGCCCGACCGGACCCCCCCCCGATCCTCGAGCCTCGCTCGGAGCCGTGATCCCCGACCCCCGATCCTTCGATCGGTTCCGCGACCCTCGGTCTTCGGTACCCGATCCCCCTCCCCAGTCATGATGTTCCAGCCTACTTTATTTTCGAGCACCAGAAAAAAAGTACTGAAACTCGATGGTTTTCACATGTGTCAGGCCCTGGGAGACACACGCTCGACACTCTTTCGACACTCGTTCGACACTTCTCCGGGTGCTCGAAATCACTTCAGGGATGTGGCCCTTGAGTACGATGGGAGCAACATAACTCCCCAGTCCTCCCAGAGGCAGCACCTCCGCCTGGGCCCCGGGCGGCCTGGCCGGCCCCCCGTCGGGGCCGGCCCGCAGCCTGACGACCGAGCGTTCTCGGGCGCCCTCCTCCGCGGGCTCCCGGAAGGCTCTCCCGCCGCGGGGGGCGCGCTGCGGCAGCGTCCACCTCGCCGAGGGCGCCCCGACGAGCGCCCGCCGCGGGCCCGAGCCACTGAACGACGCGGCAAGGCAGACGCAGCACGATAGGCCCATGGTTCCACCACCACGACCATATGCAGGAGAGGGAGGAGGAGGAGGAGGAGGAGGAGGAGGAGGAGGAGGAGGAGGAGGACCCCCTCCCCCTCCAACTTGTGGTGGTGGTGGTGGTGGAAAGCAGGCCCAGCAGCCCCTAGAGGGGCCCTCGAGGGCCCCGACGAAGGGGCCCTGGCCCGAGAGGCGCACCTGTCTCCCCCCCCTCCCCGAGTTCCGCCTCCCGGGCACCGAGAGTCGGGGGGCCGGCCTTTTGGCCGTCCTTGCACGGAAAACCGACCCCAAGTACCTCCTCTTCGTGTTTCTCGCCTCGGCATCGCTTGGGCGTGTGCGGTTTGTCTCGACGAGGACTATCGAGGAGCACCAGGAGGTCTTCCGGCAAAAACAGATACGCGCACGACACCGAACAAGGCACGTCCGAGCGATGGCTAGTCGTGATCCGCTTTCTGCGGGGTCTGTGTTTGGAGGCGAGCGAATGCACCTGCAGCGTCAGCTCGTGAGTGCTCCCGCGCCGAGCACAGCCGTGAGTGCTCCCGCGTCAGCTCGTGAGTGCTCCGCCGGGCAGCACAGCCTGCCGAGCGCCAGCGTGGCGGCGTGTTTGGCTTCAGCCGACGGCAGACTCCTTGGGGCGGAAGACGTCCTCCCCCCTCCCTCCCTCCCTCCCTCCCTCCCTCCCTCCCTCCCTCCCCGCTCTGCGCTTTTGTATAGCTCGTGCACTCTGTGGGGTGTCATGCCGATGCGGCTCTCTCTGCCTGCACTCTTGTGTGACATCACCCAGCTGGACGAGCAGCCAGGCCACGCTTCCCCTCGAGGTGGCCTGGGGCTTCTCTGCGGAAGCCTGCAGAGGGGAAGCGGCCCGTAGCGGTCCAAAAATCCCCCCATCTGCGCTCGAGGAGACGAGAGACCACAGGGTCCGACGTGCGGTGCCGTCGTGGTCCGCCTCCCTCCCTGGCCGCCTCGCGCCCCTCGAGGCGGAGGCGGCGGCCCCGAGCGTCGGCGGCGCGGCGGAGGCGGCCCCCGCAGCACAGGAGGCGCACCGCCTTGCCTCCAGGGGGGGGGGGGGCAAGGGCGTTTTTCTAGCTCGGCCACCACACAGGGTATGGCTACTCAGGATCGTTTAACCGACCCCCATCGAGACCCCCACCAGATCACCCCCTAGTTGGGGACACACCCTTCGAAACCCGAAGGGAACGACCCAGATCCCCATCTACGAGGGTACATCGGCCAGTGGGGCCCAGGCCGCGACGCTGGGATGGGGATCGGTTAAAAGATACTCCGTTACGCATGGGTGTGGTTTGCGATCGGCGCCGTCGGGGCCTGGGGGGCACGACGCTGTCCTTGTTGGGCCTTCTCGGGGCGCGCCGGAGAGCCCTGTCGATTTGCCGGTTGCAAGCCACACCCTTCGGAGTCGCCGACTGGTGGAGCTGGGGCCGAGCTAAACTCGACGCATCTGCGCCTCCTAGATTACCAGACCACCCCAACCCAACCCGAAGGCCTCAATTTGCCCTCCATTTCTAGTGTGGGGGGGTCGGGGAACATTGAACGATCACATATGCTTAGTGTGTCTTGGAAAAGCCCTGGGCGTTTTTTAGTATTCAAAGTTTCCAGCTGTCACTCAAACACATGTTTCAATACTTTCTGGCTCCCGCTTTGTGTGTCGTTTCCAGGTCTCCGAGGCGATGCGTTTGCTGATCGTCTCCAACGTCAATCCGAGGGATCTTTGTTTATTAATAGTTGTACACACATGTATATAGTTTCCAGCGTCGTTTTTCATTGTTTCCAGGTCTGCCTCGCAACATGCTGTTATGTATTCGTGTATCAACAGGCAACGCACGAAAGGAGCTCGACACACTCCCTCCAAAAGGTTTAGCCGGAGGCACGTCGGTGTCATAATGGCGGAGTCGGCGTCGTAACCGCGGCCTCAGCGGCGGCGGCGACATCCTGAAATGTTTCCCCTTCCCCTGGGCCAAGGGTCGAAGTTGCCTGGTTGAGACCGTTTCCGATACGTTTTCAATACGTTTTCAACGCGTTTCCAATCCCCCCATTCCGGTGGGTCGGACAGCGATTGACAGGTAACGCACGAGAAGAGTTCGGCACTCTCTTCAAACAGCCTCTCTGTCGCACCTCCTGCCCGCTGCAGCCGCCACCTTCCTCCTATGCTGTCTGGTGCTGATACTGCCTGTTGTTACTGCCTGGTGCTACTGCTCGCTGCTGCTGATGCCCGCTGCGCAGCCTGCAACGGATCCATTACCATCGGGTTTATTCTCGTTTTGTATCGTTTGTTCAACTACCCGTTTTTTCAATACTTTCCTGAGGGCCGAGGGCCGTTTCCTTACCGTTTCCATCTTGTGTCGACTCGTCTTCAGATATTTTCCATCTGATCGTGCGGACGTGTTTTTGATAGTTTCCAGGGTCCGTTTTCTAATCGTTTCCATGTGCCCGTTGTTGGCTCACGAGACACAAGCTCTGGAAACTAGACAGAACCTCCCAGGGCGTTTCAAAGACACGCTGAGCACATCTGGAGCCCGTACCTCCCCAACCCGAAATTCGGGTCTTCGGTTTGGGTTGGGGTGGCTTGGTAGGTAGTCATAGATGGAGTCGGAGTAGATGAGGTCGGGGGATCACGCCGCATCGCCGATGCGGCTCGACGGTACCGATGCGTCGCCGACGTCGCAGATACCTCGTTGATGCATCGCCGATGCATCGGCGATGAAGTGGCGATGATGTGGCGCGATCCGAGCCCATCTATTGGAACCCCATCTATGAGGCGTCTAAAGGAGGGCCAGTCGAGACAGCGGTAGCCCTATCTGGATTTGTCGCTCCTCTCTTGGCCTCCTGGGGGCTCCTCTCGTGGCCACGGCGGGGTCCGCCTCGAGAAACGGAGCAGGATTTTCCCCGGGAGAGGTCCATGGACCGATTTTGAGCGGAATGGGGCCCGGGCGGGGGAGGCGCAGTTGTCTGTCAGGCAGTGGCGAATTTTCTCCTGACAGTCGAGCAGTGGCGACGCGTCCTGGCGTGCCTGTAGGCCTACCAAGGAACGTTCTGAGAACCTTTTGCGTTTTGCACGCAATGTTCTCAGTATATTTATGGTTGGGGCTGTCGTGCTTTAACTCATCGGGTGTATGTCCTAAGAACATTGTTTCTGTTATCTGGGTTCTAAGAACATCGCGTGATTGACCTATAGGAATGCCGGGACGGTCGGTCCCTGCTCAAGACAGGAGGGGTCCTACCAACCATTGCAAGGTTTGGTCGCAAGTGTGAGACCGATTGCGGTGGGCGACACGACTCCAGGGATCGGGCTTTTGCTTGGATTTCTCCGATCATCGCTCGCGATAGCGGGTCCATCATAAAGATGGCCGTGGAAAGGCCCGAGAGGGCCCCCCAGGGGGCCATGGATCCCGCGGGCTTTCTGGCATTTTCGCAAGTTCCCAGGAGCCTCCAAGACGATTTTGCTTCGGACGCTGTCGTACGTTCCCTCCGGGTCTTCGGACGTTTCTGCCACCTCCTCGGGCGCTCTCTCGAAAGTTCCGCAGGCTTTGTGTGTCAGGTGCCTTTCGTGAGGGCACGGAGGCTCTCCAGCCTGGGGATGCGCTTCTCAGCAGCTGCGCCTCGTCGAGGGCACGGCGGGGGTGCCCGGATGGCCCCGAAACGGCGGCCGGGCGCGCTTGCTGCGGCGTTGTCGGTCTGCGGGGGGAGCTTTCCATAATTATGGTAGTTGTGCGTCAGAGGAGGACACGGTACCCATACCTCTACCCTTCCCTTGTTTGTCCCTTCTTGGGCCCCCTCGGCGGCCCTCGTCGCCACCGCTGGATTCGCCTCGGAATTCTGTTCAGATCGCATCCAGGGAGAGGTCCGGGGAGTAGCGGTATCGGTACATTTTGGTTTTCCCAGTGCGAGTCCGCGTGACCTTGGTCAGAGCAGGGCCATCTTGTCGAGGAGGAGCATGTGGAGGAAAATGGGTCCAGAAGGATGGGGGAGGAACAGAGTGGGCAAGGATGTCGAGGATGATAATTCTGATGATGTGATGATGATGATGATGATGATGATGATGATGATGATGATGATGATGATGATGATGATGATGATGATGTCGGTGATGAGGATGGCGATGAGTGATGCTGATGATGATGACGATGCTGAAGATGATGATGATGCTGGTGATGGTGATGACGAGTGACGATGATGACGATGAAGTGATGTTGCTGTTGATGCTGATGCTGCTGATGTTCATGCTGATCCTATAGGCTTACGCCACATCCGCCGACCCCTATATAAGGTACTGCGCCTCCAGGACTGCATTTCACGAGGCTTGTCCGCAGCATGACACGGCGCTCGACATCGTTCCTGTTGCTTCGTTGCTGTTATCGTACCTGTTGGTGCTCTTTTGTGGCCTCTTGGTGGCATCTTGGCCTGTCTGCAGGCCATATCCGGCCGCCTCGAGGCATCTTGGGGCTTCCTGGGGGCTTCTTGGAGGCCTTTGAGGTTCTGTTGGTGGTCCCTCAGGGCCTCTTGGGCTGTTCTTGGGGCAGTCTGGGGGCGTCTTGGGGCCGAAGGCTAGAACAGGTGTCGTCTTGGGGCCGTCTGGGGGCCCTCTGAGCTGTCTTGGGGGCTTCGGGGACTGTTGTTGGACTCTCGTCGACCCTTCTTGGGGGCCCCTGTGGCCGTCTGGGGGCGATCTTGAAGGTTTTTTGCCCGTCTGGGACGTTGTGCAAACCGAATAGGAGAGCATGCGACAAATGCGTGTTTTTCGAAGGGCATGGGACGATTTTTGTTTCTTGGGGCCCTTTTGGGGCGCATGTTGGGGGCCTTTGGGGGCGTCTTGGCAGCTTCGGAGGCCGCCTGGAGGCCATCGTGGGCGTCCAGGGCCATATTTCGGCGAATCGTGGCCCCCTGGGACCGTCTGGGGAGCAATCTGGTGCCTTCATGGCCAGTTTTGGAACCCTCCGCTCCCCCGTGACGCGTTCGGTCCGGGGTCGCCCAGGGCCGGGGGGGGGTCAAATCTCCGGTTTGGGGTCCTTTGGGGGGGGTTATGGGGGGGGAACCATCTCACACGCCTAGAGACCCACAAGGGGTCGGCGGATTATGGTGGTGATGGTGATACTGATGGTGCTGTGAATGATGGTTATAGTGATGACGAATGATGATGATGACGATGATGATGATGATGACGATGATGATGATGATGATGCTGCTGCTGCTGCTGATGATGAGGCTTATGATGATTATGATGATGATAGTAATGATCATTAGTATGATGGCAGTGATGGTGATGATGACGATGATGATGCTGATGATGATGTTGATGTTGACGATGATGCTGATAATGATGGTGACGCTGGTGCAGATGAATATGATGATGCTGCTGATGATGATGACGATGCTGATGCTGATGCAGATGCGGATGCGGATGATGATGATGATGATGATGATGATGATGATGATGATGATGATGATGAGGATGAGGATGAGGATGAGGATGATGAGGATGATAATGCAGCTGATGCTGATGCTGAAGCTGATGATGATGTTGGTGGTGATTGTGATGGCGATGATGGCGAGGAGAAGGAGGATGAGGAGGTGGAGCAGGAAGGGGAGAAGGAGGAGGAGGAGGAGGAGGAGGAGGAAGGAGAAGGAGCTGGATACGGGAGGTTCAGACTTGGAGGAGCAGTTGTGATGTCGGCGACGACGACGACGACGACGAGGAGGAGGCGGAGGAGGAAGAGGAGGGACGCGGAGGTGAGCGAGTAGGAGGATGCCGACGAGGCGGAGCGGGGGCAGCAAGAGGGGGCAGAGCATTGGGAGCAGGCGCCGCGTGGCCGAGGGGCGAGCGGGAGGACCCGGCAGAGCAGGAGGGCGGCCCTGCGGGGCGCGAGTCATTTGGGGGGGCGTCGAGGGGGGGGGAGGAACGAAGGGCCCCTTGTGTCCGCAGGCCCCTCCCTCGTCGCCCCCCCGCGAGCTCGCCCCCCCCAGCCCTGCCCGCCGAGGCGCCGGCACGGGCCGCTCCCTCCGACGCCGCCGGCGCCGCCGACGTCCCGTCCCCGGACGTGCCAGGCGCCGCTGCGGCGGCGGCCAGGGCCGTCGCCGCCGGCCAGCCCTGGCTGGGGGGCCACACGCGAAGCCTACCCCTACCCCCCACGATTTCTGAGGGGGGAGGGTGGGGTTCACTTCGTCTGGGAGCTCCCGAGCGAAGTGAACCCCACCCTTGCCTTCAGAAATCGTGGGGGGTAGGGGTAGGGTTCGCATGTGGCCCCCTACTGGCCGCCGGAGCTCAGGAGAGGAGATCGCGGGCCCGAGAGGTGGACACCAACACCAAAATCGGCGGCGTGCCCCCACCGAGGGAAGAGGATCCCGACCTCGGCGATGGCGGTAGTATTCTTGGCTTCCAAGGTGACCGACGTATTACCACCAACACCGAAGTCGAGGATCATCTTCCCCCTGTGGAGGCAGCCCCCTGTGTTGGTGTTGGTGCCAATTTCTAGGCCTCCCAGGAAAATGTACCCATACCCCCGCCCCCTTTATGTCGGGGATGGACACAGCCCCCACTCAGACACGTCGATTCGTGAGTTGCCCGTGTTCGGTTCTCGAGTGGTCGCCGCGGCCGTCGTTTTCCAGGCTTGGGCCCGCCAGGTTGAGGCCCGAGGCCGTTTTCACGAAGCCACGTCTAAAGAAAGGGGTTTCTGTCCATCCCCGACATTAGGCCTCCTAGGATGAAGTCGGGCCTGTCCCTCTATCCCTCTATAGGAGGGAAATCCAAACAATAATCAACAAATCGTATGGGGACGTTTTTGTTGACTACTTGTTTGCATTTTGGAGTATTCTTCCAGTGCTTCCAATTTTTCGCCCAAAACCCCCCTGTAGGAGGACGTGCCCGACCTAATGGTAGCGGTATCGGTACCTGTTGGTCGGCCCATGAACGGGCCAGGAGGTCCTCAAGGATGCGGCTTTGCAGAGTGAGGGAGGGTGGATCGATCTCTGGGAGGACGGGATGGAGAGATGGGCGGAGGATGGGGAATTGAGGGGGCGGGTGAGGAGGATGAGCAGGATTTGGAGGATGTAGGACCCGACTAGGTATGCCCAAGATGCATCAACAATGCTGAAATAAACCATCCCTTTTCGAAGCCCCCATCCACATATCTCCCTGCAGATTTTTCTTCTCACTACAAGAAGCGCTCCCTGAAATTGAAATACCTGCCATTCAGGCGAGAGGCCCGGGCTGAACAATAAAGCGCCTTGCAAATTCGAGCGTGCGATCAAGAACTCGATCAGGCTCCATCGTCGAGTTCATCGAGGGGTCCAAAGATCTGTCCGCGTTGAAAAAGGACCGCACCAACCGATGCAAGTATTGCATAAGTTTCAACTGCATGTCGCTGGCCCAAACGAAGTCTGAAGCGATAGACTCATGTCGAAAAGGACTCGCCCTACACCAGTGCAGCTTTAATACTCCAAAAAGTTATTGCACTGGGGTGTCTTACTTGCTTTCTACGGAATTGGGCCTGCGATCAGGCTGGCGGCTATGTCGTCGCCGTCGTCGCGCCGTCGCCGCCTCGTCGCCGCCCGTCATCTGGGCCTCCGTGTCGGTCTGGCGGTAATGTCTTCGCCGACGCCGCCCCGTTGCCGCTTTGTCGCCGTCCGACTGCTCGGCCACATGGTTTCCCCTTTCCAGAAGAATTCGGGTCTACCCCCCCGGGTTAAGGGGTCACCTTGTTGTACCACAATTTGCATTCGATGTTGCCCCATAGTGCACCCGATATAAGATTCCATGCCATCCCAACCAGGACGGTATTACCCCCCGTCGTTTTCGCCAAATAAAATGCGAGCGCAGCTTCGCTCATCAGGAACCAGCAGCTTTCAATAATCCTTTGCAAAGAGCCGGGCGAAGTACACACGCGCGCGTCGTCGCGCGCGCACGCCAGATCATTAAAGAGCCGGTTTGTTTCCTAAGGCGAGTGTCGAAACAACGGATGTATACTCATGGGACAGATCGATATTTATATATACACATATATATATACATATATATATATATACACAAACACATATTATATATATATATATATATGCGTAAACACGCATAGTTTCGTAGCACGGATTTTCAGAAACCAAACACTCGGTCGCACGTGTTCTTGCGAGTTGTTCAGAGAACTACTAGGTTTTCCAGTATAGGCATAACATGCAACTAGCGTGTTTCGCGCGCGCACGTCGGAATCGTTCGAACGCGTTTGATATTTGGTCGCGTGCTGTTGCAAGCAGCCTCTGCTGCATATACGGAAACGTGCACGCGCGCGCGACCTCGCGCGCGCATGCCGATACACCAGATTAAGAACATGTGGGTTCCCAACTACAGTTTTCAAAACAGCCTGCGCTCGCGTTCGTGCGAATTTGGGATTCTGCTAAGCTGGCCTCTCGCGCCGCATGCCGTAGTCGTTCGATTGGCCTTGCGCGCGTCAAGTAATTCCACGAGGGCCACTCGTGCGCGTCGGCCACGCGCGCATGCCCATTTTTCTTTCTACAAACTTCATCGTCGACGCGATGACATCCACATCTTTGCCGGCGGGCGTGATCAACATCATTTTCATCGCCACCATTGCCACCACCGTCGTTATTCGCACAATCGCGTCTACCGTTGACGGCGTCGCCATGATACCGCGACCAGCCCACTCACCGACTTGCAGTGAAGTGCCCGCTGAAAAGTTCCCAGCGGCCAGCGCCACCGCAACCGCGTCGGGCGCGCCAAACTAGCTGGCCGCTGTGTGCGCGAGCGTGCGCGGGCTAGCAGTCCCGCAGAGATGTACGAGCCAACGCCAGTCACCCATCGAAATCGCCGCTGCATGGGTTGTGCAGACCAAGTTGCTGGTGGGTGGCTGGGATTTTTGCAAAAACATGTACTGTGCCAATTTGCCTGTGACGAAACAGTTGCACCACATAGATTGCACCACATATGTTGCAGCGCATACTTTACACCACGTTGATTGTGCTGCATCAGTTGCACAACGTATCGTAGGTGAGGGGGTGAGATCGAAGTGGAACGGAGAGCCCCCCTACCGGGAAATCGATTTCGGTTTCGTGTTCGTGCGTGCCGTGCGTGCGGGCGAGGCGAACCTGCGTGGGCGGGCGAGAAGAAAGTCTCCTGTGGCTGAGGCGCGGCCGGACCAAATGATTCTCCGCCGGGCGGCCGGTGGCGCGCGGTGTCCCGCCGGTGTCCCGCCGGTGTCCCGTGTGGCTGAGGCGCGGCCGGACCAAATGTCTCCCTTCGGGCGGCCGGTGGCCCGCGGTGTCCCGCCGGTGTCCCGCGGTGTCCCGCGGTGTCCCGCGGTGCCCCGCGGTGTCCCGCCGGTGTCCCCCGGTGTCCCGCGATGGTGATGATGATGATGATGATGATGATGATGATGATGATGGTGATGATGATGATGATGATGTGGATGATGACATGATGATGATGATGATGGTGATGGTGATGGTGATGGTGATGCGGATGATGACGCTGTTGATGATGCTGGTGCTGATGCTGATGGTGATGCTGATGATGTTGATGATGATGATGCTGATGATGATGAGGACGATGATGATGATGATGATGATCGAGTGAGATCGAGTGTGAAATAGATCGAGTGAGATCGAGTGATATCGATTGTGAGATCGATTGTGAGATCGACCGAGGGAGATCGATCGAGCGAGACCGATACTGAGATCGATAGTGAGATCGATAGTGAGACCGATCGAGTGAGACGTTGGTTCCTCCCCCCCGAACCTCCTTATCACCCGAAGGGTGGTCGTATAGGTATTGTACCACGGAGACAGCACAACATGGGTTGCACCACGCTGGCTGCACAGCAGGATTGCTCCACATACGTTGAAGACTGTACATGCGCACGCATGCACCTATATACATATATATATATATATGTGCATACGTCTATGTGTATGTATGTGTTTGTGTGTGTATATATACATACCAATGTGTATATCTAGCTCCGTCACAAGATTGTGCATCTGTGCAGGGAACAGTGAGTGCACGCCCCCCCGCGCAGGGCCTGCGACGCAGGGGCCCAGGGCGGCCCAACAAGGCGAAACCCCAAAAGGCCCGAGACCGTGGGGGAGGGACTTCCCCTCCAGAGCTCAGCGGGGTTCGAGAAATATCGAGCCAGCATCGTCATCTCTGCGTGGTGACAGGGCCGTGGGATATCGAACCTTCCGTAAGAGGCTCGTGCCGCCCGCGCGGCGTGGCGGCCGATGGCTCCACTGCGAAGGTGCAGCTGCTGGATCCCCGTGGAGTTGGAAAGGTGCCGACCTTCTCTGGCAAGCGGGAGGACTTCGAGAACCGGGTTTTCCCGCTCAAGGGTTACTGCAGGTTGCGCGGCTGGACGGCGGGCGTGGAGATGGCCAGGGGCGCGGCGAAAACGCTCGGGCCCAGAGGATCCGGGCGAACGGGCGTGCCAGCCAGCAGCAGTTTGCACCTCCAGTTGGCGATCGCCGCGAAGGGCACGGCGCAGAGCATCGTGAACTTGTGCCCGCGGGGTGATGGTTTCGAGGCGAAGGGGGGGCTGCGTGGCGAGCGGCGTGGATGAGGAACGCGGTCAGATGCACCGGCAGATCCTGGCGCCGCTCTGGTGGAAGGAGCGCGCGGGCATGGAGCGCTTCGCGAAGGTCCTGCTTGCCTGGGGCGAGCTGATCTCGCGCTACGAGCGCGCCGCGGGCAAAGAGGTCACGCGGGACATGGAAACGAGCGCGATCATGGCGCGCGCCCCCGGCGACGCGAAGGCGATGTTTCGGCCGGCGCAGAGGGGCGCGCGGAGCGACATCACGGCTGCATCTTCGAGGCGGTAGTCGGCCAAAGTGGCGCGATCGCACAGCCGCCGATGGCGGGCGTGGGAAAATGCAACATGGGCGTTGGCGCGGCCTCGACAGGCGGCAGGCGGCAAGGGCGAAGACAAGCGCCAGATCTACGGAAAACCGAGCCACGCTGCCCAGGATTACAATCGGCGAGACAGGGAGAAGTCCACTGGCGACGGCATAACGCGAGGCGCTGGAGGCGGTGGCAAGATAGGTTGCAGCAGGGGCAGCGAGGGCAACAGGGAAGGGCAGTTTCGCTGGGATGCGCGACTATTGCCACAGAGCGGGCCACAAGAAAGCGGGCTGCTGGAAGCGCGTGGCCCGCGTGAAAGCGAAGAACAACGCGGCGATCGAGCAGGGGGGCGCAGAACCGAAGCAGACGCCCAGATCGAGTTCGCCGGCAACGACGAGCGCGAGATCTGAGACGACGACCACCTACACTGCGCGGCGATGCGGGCAGACCTGCGACGAAGAGCCTTGCGCGATGGACGTCGACGGAACCGGCCCCGTGGCGTTGGGCGCGGTTGGCGTCTGTCGCGCGGACCCGCCCTCTCTTGGCGAAGGGTGCGTTCGGAAGGCAGGCGACGGTTTGAAGCTGCTGGGCGCGCAGAAGGTGGACGCCCACATGGACTTTATCGCGGCGGTGCCGATGGCGGTCGGCGGCGACAGCGAGCGGGCGAAGTTGCTGACGGCGGACTTCAGGCTCGGCGACGCGATGTCGGAGCCGACCCCGTCGCTGCTCGAGGTGGCGGGCAAGGGCGCGGAGTTCTGCCCAGAGCGAAGTCAGGCATGCGCATGCGCCAGGCGGCGACCTCAGCGAGAACATCGCGCTCACCGCGCGCGTCAACGCGCTGGGCGTCAACGCGAAACCCTCCAAGTCGAAGACGGAAGCGCGGGAGTTCGCGGCGAGCGCGAACTCCGACGCGCAGCGCGTTGAGGAGAAGTCCGTTCCATCGCGCGGGGCCGCAGGCAGTGGCGGGCCCGCGGCGGCAGCGGCCGGGCCTAGACCAGCGCTGTCGGCAGGGGCAGCAGCAGTAAGAGGAGGGTCGGGCACGCGAGCATTTCTCGCGGCAGCCAGAGCTACAGCGCGACGGCCAAGTGATCGCGCTGTCTCCCGGGGGCCGCGCGGAGGACGCGCGAGCGAGGTTGCGGGAGCTGGGGCCGTTGATCTACGGCAGGAAGAACGAGCGGTGGACCAGTCTCAGCGACGCGGGGCGAAGGATCACGGCGCGCCGCGACAATATGAAGGCGTTGGAGCCTCGGGCGCGAGCGGTCCGCCCAGGTGGCGCCTGCGATCGCGCCGCGGCAAGTTGCCGTGCCAGCGGGGCCAACGCTTGAGGGGGGGGCAGCCCGCAAGTTGCAGCACTTGGCGAGCGCCGAGAGGCGCGAGGCCTGCGCGCGCGGCAACGGGGCCACTAAGCCGCACAAGACGGTCACCTCTGATCAGATGAACGCGGACAAGGCTCAGATCACCGTGGACTTCTGCTCCTTGAAGACCAACAGCGATTGGGCCGAGGATGTCGACGAGGAGCCACTGGCAGCGGGCATCTTCGCGACGACGCTTGTGATGGCGGACAGTGGCGTGGCGATGTTCGACGCGATCCCGACGCCGACGAAAGCGTTTACCGACTGCGCGGTGGCGGGCGTTGCGGCTTCATCGAGGGCTCGCGCCCGACGACCGCGGGCATCGCGACGGACGGCGAGCCGACCATTTAGATTTTGGTGGAAGCAATGCGAAAGAAGCTGAGCAAGAACGCCAAGCAGGACGGGCGAATCAGGGCAACCAGACAAACAAAAAAGTCAGAGCACGAGCGCCATCGAGGCGCGCATCATACGGTTGCAGTCAAAGACGGGGGGACTTACAGGCTCGACAAGGAGAAGCGCTGCGGCATGAAGATCTCGGCGGACGCGTCGACCTGGCGATGGATTGCGCGCTGCGTGAGCTGGGCGACTTCAACATTCGAGCCGAGAGCCGGTGCGGGGGCATTTCAGCAGGCAGCCTACGGATCAACTTACCACGGCGATTTTCTCCCGTTTGCGGAATTCGCGAGACCACGCGAGGCAGGTCACGGCGGCGACGCTGAAGCGCGGTGGCGAGCCGAGCATCGCCGAGGGCATCTGGATCGGGGGCACAAGGAGAAAGGCGACCATCTGTTTCTGACGCCAGCAGGTTAGCATCGCGCCAGGGCCTGCAGGAGGCTGGGGCCTGCGCCGCGAAACGACGCGAAGTTTCCGAGGGCGGTCGCGGTTTTACCATGGGAAGCGCGGAGCGCCGAGCCGTGCAAGCTGCAACCGCGAATGCAGAGGCCCCTGCCCACGATCGCTCTCGCGGCGGCAGAGCAGACGGCTAAGGCAGAGGCGTAAGCAGCAGCAGCAGCAGCACCCGGTGGAGATGAACAGACGCGGGCGCCAGAGCAGGTTTCGCAACCAGCAGCAGAGGAGGCGCACGACTACTTGAACCGGCGACGACGGCAGGATCCGGAGCAGGAGCTGCAGCGGCAGCAAGTCCAAGCGGAAATGGCGATGGCGGACGACGCGCCACTACCCACCGAAGTCAAAACCGACCAGCTGATGACCAAGACTTTAGCTCACTTAACAAGCGATAGGCGCCTGGGAGCGATCTCGCTCGACGGCCCTGTCGACTGCTGCGTTCTGGACAGCATGAACACGGCGGCCTACGTCGCGGCCGGCGGCCTGGGCCCAGCGGGGGAATTCAAGGGCAAGCGCGAGGCGTTGGAGGTGCTGGCGCGCTACGGCGCGCACAGGGGCATCCCGAGGCGCGAGAGCTGGAAGTTCAAGATGATCAAGGCGTGCTTGGAGCCGCAGACGCGGGAGGGGCGTGCAAGTGCCGGCACGCGGCGCAGGAGTTCATGTGGGAGGAGCAGCGGGGCGACGCGTTCGCAGCGAGCTTTTAAGCACAGACGAGCCGACCGGCGCACTTCGTCCGCGTCGACGAGGAGCCACGGCGCGTTCATTGCGGACGGCGCGAAGGTCTAATCCCAGGCAGACGAGACGGAAATGGTGCGTGGAGCCACCTGCCGAGTACCTGGTGATCCTGGCGGAGTTGGGGAGACCGACAGACGTCGCGTGGGCGTTGGAGACGATGCTGCCAGGACAGCGCGCGGCTGGCGCTGGCTGGGTGGATAAGGCGGCGAGGACCTTGAAAGGCGAGGAATTTGGGCGACGCGAGTTCCAGACCCAGTTCTACGACCACAGGGGGGAGGAGGTCCTGATGGAGGTTCGCGCGGATGACTTCCACGGCGAGGGGCGCGCGAAGAAACGGGATGGCGCCGTCGCGCGGCTGTGGGAGGTCGACCTGAAGGCGACGCAAGTTATTGGGAAGGGACGCTGCTCCTGCCTGAATCGCGACAGGCCCAGGCGCATGAGCTGGGGCGCAATGCCCCTCCCGAGCGCAGAGCACACCGTGGACCTGGTATGCGCGATGTGCATCGACGTAGGAGGGGCCGACCTGGGGTCCAGAGCTGGGCGAGATCGAGACGGCAATGCACCGCAGCGACGTGGGCATTTCCCCTCGCGTTTCCCCCGACAGAGCCGACGTCCAGAGGGGCGAGGGGCTGCTGGCGAGCGGGCCCGAGCCAGCCGACGGAGTGCGACGGGGCGCGCTTGGTTAAGCTAGCGAGGTACCTGCAGCAGGCGAAGATATACGGAGTGCTGCTCAAGAAGCCGGTGGTGACATATCCCGGCGAGGTGAAGATGCATATGCGCGCGGACATGTACGTCGCGACGTGCAAGACCACGAGGAGAGCGATGACATGTGGGATCGCAAAGCTGGACGGGTTTGCATGTCTCGGCTTTCGCAAGGCGCCAGGGAGCCCAGACCACATTGTCAGTGGAGGTGGAGTTCTACAGGGCGACCTCAGTGGCGATCGGTGGCAAGCTCATTAAGAACGTGCTGGAGTGGATGGGCTACAAGGTGACCTGGGAGCTGTCGGTAGACGCTTGGCAGAAGCGCCGCAGAGGCCATGCACAACCGCGAGAGCGTTGGCAAGGCGGAACGTCGTGATGTCCGAGCGCTGTGGATTCAGCAGGAGCGGAAGCATAATGGCCTCAACGTGAAGATTGAGAGCGGCGAGACATGACGTACTGGACGTGGGACTCAAAACGCATCCTGTGGCGACTTTCGAGTACTTGCGAGACCCGGTGGACATTGTGGATTGCGCGGAGATGATCAAGCACGGGAAGCTGGAATTAATGTTGGTTGCAGCGAGCGCGAGTTGGGCAAGGCAGGGCCTGCATGTCACCGTGCTGACACACGGGGCGATCGCGAGTTTGGCGAGCACCTGCGAGCAGGACGTCTACGATGAGAGGCAGACCACCAGCCTGGTGGGAACGGTGATTCGCGACAGCTTCGATGAGAACGCGGTGGTGATCGCGGTGTTGCGCGCGGCGATGGCATTCGTGACTGGCCCGGCGCGCGGTGGGTTTTGCAAAGGCCCGTGGGCCCGCGCGAAAAAGAGCAAGGATATGAACTAACATGGGCAATGTAGCCAAGCGCAGGCCGCCAACGATATTTATGTGAAGAAGAAAGACGGAGGCCCGACGACAGCTCAGAAGATGTCGCATTCGACGTGCGCGCACAAGTGGATGAGCGAAAACCCGGGTTTCGCGGCGCTGCCATCTACGAGACAGAACTGAGCCTGAGGCGACTGGCGATGAGATCCAAATCGCCGAGTTCGACGAGTGCGCCTGCCCCCAGGCGCCGCGAGGGCGCGCGGGGATCAGCGAGCGCGCGGCCCCCCGTGCAGAGCCTGCGAGGCGGGGGCCAGGAGGGCCAGGCGAACGCGAGGCCCGAGGAGGCACGAGACCGCGGGGGATGGGCCCCCCTGCGAAGCTCATTTGGGCTCGAGGAACATTTGGCCAGCATCATCATCATCTCTGCAGTGATGTTCAGGCCGTCGCCGGGTTCTCCTGAGGGCTCCTGGGGCCCTGCGGGGGCCGACTCGGGACCGTGCGGGGCCGTCTTGGACCCTCCTGGGGCGCTTCAGAGCCAGACTCCCCAGAGGGGCCTGGAGTTGTGTCAGGTCAGTTTTCCAGGAACAGAGGGACTGGTTGAACTAGTACAAGTACATTGCACCGTACATGGATGCAGATGTGTCCACACATATATATATATATATATATATATATATATATTTGTATACACATGTGCACACTGCATCGCCGAGGTTGTTTTACATTCTCGCTCCACAGACTTTGCACAACAGGTTTGGCTTCGAATAGAAATCGCAACAGAGATTGCAACACAGCTGTTGTTGCACAGCGAGTAGTGCACCACGTAGACTGCAGCACATAGTTGCACAGCTTTGATCACTACGCACGTAGTGTACGTACATGGCTAGAACAACGTGGTTTGGGGGTACGCGCTGGTTAGCATATCTGCTCAATTTCATGCGCTCAAGCGAACGCCAAAGTTTGAACGCTGCGTTGACGCGAGAACTCCATTTTGAGCTCCCGCTCAGTCCGATTCAGTCATTGTGATCGTTGCGTAGTTTTGAAGGCTTGTGTGCAAAGTCAGAGCCTCAAATTTGCCATCAACCTTGGCATAACCAACCGGAGAGCTCCGTTTCTCTCCGCTCTGCTTCTCGGCGCGCCGCTCGCGTTCCCCTCCGGCTCTTATCCTTTGCCCCACTTCTCTATCCTTAGCCGCTCCCTGCTCCAATTGTCCGTCATTCGCTTGGCCCCGGAGGTGGCCCTCGAGGCTTTGGTTCTGGACCTCCCCGCCTCTCTTTTGCGCCCCCCCCCCCCTTTGCGCGACTGTCCACGGCGTTGCGCCTCCCGCGAGACATTCGAGAGCCCGGGCGCCCCCTCGAAAAGATCGCGAGAGCCCCGCGAAAAAATCTCATGAATCCTTCGCACCGTGCGCTGTCCTCTGAGGCGCCCCCAGGGCTACTTCGCCCCCGTGAAACACCCCTGGGCGATTCGCGAGGGCTGTTCCCGCGCGAGACCTCCCCGGGCGATTCGTGCGGGAACTGACCGGCGAAGACCCCCCCGGGCGACTCCACCGCTCGGACCGACACCCCCCCGGGCGAGTCGGCCCGTCCTGGAACCCCCCCGGGCCATCCAAGACCCCCCGCACCTTCCCGGGCGAGCGGGGGTGGCCACGGGAAATGCCCCCGCTTATAAGCTCCCCCTTTTTGATGGAATTCTGGCGGTGGCGATCCGCGCCGGGGCGGCAGTCGAACCCCCCTAGGCGATCGACCGCGGCAGATCCTTCCCACGTAAAGAAACAAACTAACCAAACAAATGAAACAACATAACACAGCACACAAAAACATACAAACAACACCAAATACCGTACGGAACATCAACAAACGCAAAAAAAAACACAACAACCACACACACGCACAAATAATGACTAAACTATGGCCCTGGCTTTGCAACCGATCATCCGCCACCATGGTAGTTGGCCAAAATACTCCCAAGACGAGTTTTACCAGCGTCGGGGCAATAACCTCATTTGGATAACGGACAATCCACTGGTGGTTGTGGCAAGGTTTTATGCCGACGGTGTGGGTAATGGGGACCTGGTATCAATTCCCAGGACCTTGTGGACTACTCCAATTGAAGACTTCCTCGGACTTGCGGAGACTTCCAGAGACCAGAATAGATGGGTTTCCTTGTTTCCGCCGCATCGTCGATGTCGTCTCGGCGAATCCCTCGTGACTCAAATATCTAGATCCCGACGTCGCCGATGCAGCGCCGTTGCATCGGCGATGCGGCGCGATCCTCCGACCCCATCTACACCGGCCCCGTTTGGGCGTCCTCCAGACGACCTCCTCTCCTCCTGTTCCCTGCTACAGGCGGTTGCTGAACTAGCTTACGTTCAGTTTCGTATTCAACCTGCTTGTCCGGATCATGCTATGATTTGTTCGTTTGTGAATTATCGCGCCGTGGCGAATCACCCCAAAGATGGAGGATTACACACAGTGTTCGCTCTTCGGTTGGGCGTTCGGGTTCATTCCCTTGCCGCTCGTTTCGCCTAGTCGCCCCCCAGGCCGCAAGGCGAGTACGAGTGATAGCTGTAGCAGTGGTAGTATAGCAGGTAGTCGGTAGTAGGTGAAAGTTCGGAGGTAGGTAATGGAGGTCGTGGTCGTAGTAGTGTAGTAATTTGAGCATGTTTAGAAGTACGTGTAGAAGTTGAACTATAAGTTAAAAGCAGGTAGGAGTAGCAAGTCTAGTACTACGTAAGGTGAGCCCACTTGGCCTTCCCGCTCGTTCCCTCTGCACTCGCCATCAAGCCCCGATGAACCATTATTGGACAAATGATGTTGGAGGAGCAAGAGCGCCGGTTTCAGTCTCTGGGTCCTCCGTGCCGACCGGCTCTTCGATGGCTTCTGGAGACGGAATTTGGAGATGTCGCGAGCGAGCCCCAAGCAACACAGACGTTGTCCGAGGCTGCGCAAATGGGGCTGGACCATATGGGGTTGGATGGTCGTGCTGCATTGCCGATGCATCGCCCATGAGGCTCGATTTGGAGCCTGAGTTTCTCCACGTCGACGCTGCAGAATCATCGGCGGTGCTGCTCCATCCTCCGACCCAGTTTATTCGGACCTCGTTTGGGCGGCACCTGGAGGATCTTCCCTAGATTCTCGACCATGGTGGTGTCAGCATGCTCGGTCCTTGTTCTCGGGGGTTAGTCAATACGACGCATCCGGTGATGTGGCGGGGACGTCGCGGGACAGTCTGCGGTTTTTCTTACACTTATCGGGGCCTTCGGGTCATTATTGTGACCCGCTTACCCGCTCTCTATCATGAAGTTTACTCGCCGAGTCTTCCCAAAGCAGCTGTCTCCTCCAGTTCTCGAATCACGGCTTGCTATGTCGCGCATGCGTTATGAAGCGTGCGCTGGCGAGTCGTTGTCGTTGTCGTCGCCGCCGCTTCCGTCGTCGTTGCTGTAGTCGTCGCAGTTTGCCCGTAGTGTTGCGTTGCTCCTGCTGCAAGCCTCGAGGCATGGACGACTCGAACTTGACGGTCAACGTGGAGGTCGAGCCGAGGGTGGCCGAGGCACCACCCACCGCGTCCGTAGACAGGCTAACAGCGATGTAGGTCACGGCGATGTAGGCTTCGGTAGTTTGGGAAGGCGTGGCTCGCGTGTTTCTGCAATTCGTTGTGTCGTGCTCGCTCGATCCATGCGCAGACTGGAAATGTCGGCAAGTGTGGTTCGAAAGTTCCCACAGTTTGCTTCCCAGTACCACCGTTCAGCAATCAACGTGGAGCAACATCGCCGTTAGCCCACTCTTGGCGCGTCTCTCTGTGGATCGGCCAGATGGGGGGGGCGCTAGCTACGCACGCACACCTGTGCCGGCCTCCTGCTTGCGTCTCCCCTCCTCTCCGGGAAGCCCAACAGAAACGTCCAGAAGCCTCGATCGTCGTTCCTCGGGAAGGGCCGGGGGGGGGGAAGAGCTGAAGGTAGAATGGAGGACGCCGCCCCCTCCCCCTCTTTCTCCTCCTCCTCTTCCTCCTCCTCCTCCTCCTCCTCCTCCTCCTCCTCCCACTCCTCCTCCCCCTCCTCCCGCTCCTTTTCCTCCCCCTCCTCCTTCTCCTCCTCCTCCTCCTCCTCCTCCTCTTCTTTTTCTCCCTCTTCCTGGACGGCGGAGGCGGCGTGCCTGGGAGGGGCAGGAGGAGGCAGACGGCGGAGGCAGGCGGAGGCGAGAGGAGGAGGAGGAGGAGGAGGAGGAGGAGGAGGAGGAGGAGGAGGAAGAGCAGCGAGAGGAGGAGGAGGAGGAGGAGGAGGAGGAGGAGGAGCAGCCAGAGGAGGAGGAGGGGGAGGAGGAGGAGGAGGAGGAGGAGGGAGGAGGAGGAGGAGGAGGAGGAGGAGGAGGAGGAGGAGTGATACTTCGGGCCGCCTGCCCAGCAGCGGCTGCTGTCGGTGTGGGGCAACATTTCTCGTTGGGCAGTGGCCAAAATGGCTCGTACCCATTTCGGGCGTCCAAAAGGTCGGAGGCGGACACGGTACCAATATCGCCTCCCTCCCCTCGCTTTTGTCCCTATTGGGCCTCCTTGGAGGCCCTCGTCGCCGCGGCGGCTGTTTTCGAGGAGGGGGGAGGAGGAGGAGGAGGAGGAGGAGGAGGAGGAGGAGGAGGAGGAGGAGGAGGAGGAGGAGGAGGAGGAGGAGGGCGACGACAGCGTGAGGGAGACGCGCTCCGCGGCTGGTTGCGTGACTCGAGGAGCGGCCCGGGATGGGTCTTCCAGACGGTGTCCGCGGGGGCCCGTTTTGGCCGGATCCAGGTCGGGAGTTGGAGGAGGAGGATGAGGAGTGCAAACCCAAGGCTCATCTACGATGTTGTTTCCTTCCAAGCTCCCTCTTCAGAGGCTGCTACATCGATTCATTCCCACTGAAAGAAGTCTTCCGTCGAGAGAAGGCCGCTTGAAGTCCCGCTCGTCTGCCGAAGCAGTATTCTCGGGACTCCAACGCCACGAATCAACGTGACTGTTGCGTCTTGACGATCCTGAATCGTGCCAGAACATTATTCGTCGGACCTCCACACCGCGAACCAACGTAAGTGTTGCGTCCCGACAATCCTGAATCGTTCCAAAATCTATTTCTGGTACGTTGACCGTGGGAATCCGTGAAACTCCTGCAAACGATTCAATCGAATGTGCGCGGCGTTCGGGCGAGAGATAAATGTTGAACACCAGCCGCCCACAATCCGTGAACTCTCTAGCACATGTTTAAGGCGATTGTGCGCGGCGCTCGGGCGAGAGCCACATTTTGAAAACGATCCGCCCTCCATCCGTGAAGCCCTTGCAACGTTTGCAAATGAATGTGCTCTGCTCTCAGGCGAGAGCCACCTATTGAGAACCACCCACCTTTCATCCGTGAAACACTTGCGACTGTTTGAGACGAGTGCGCGCGGCGCTAAGGCAAAAGCCACAGTTCGGGCACGACCCGCCCTCCATCCGTGATACTCTTGCAACTTTCTGGAACGAATGTTCGCGGCGCTGCGGCGAGAGCCACATTCTCAAGACCACCTGCCCTCCATCCTTGAAGCTCTCGCACCTTTGAAGCAGAAAAGCAAATGTGCGCGGCGCCAAGGCGAGAGCCACATGTTGAAAGCCAGCAGTACTCCATCTGTGAAAATGATGTCACATTCTACGTTGCACGATCAGAAGCGGTAAGGGAATCACAGGCGAAACGCTTGTCCCGACCGACCTCGGGGTGCGACAGGGAGGAGTCGTTCATAAGGAACAGGATTGGAGGAGGAGGAGGAGGAGGAGGAGGACGACGACGACGAGGGGGAGCTGGGCCAGCTCGGAGGCAGCTTCCTGGCAACAGTGCCGCTGGCGGTGCGAGGTGTGTTGGGAGCGAGCGAGCGGGCGCGCTCGGAGTGACTTCCCTGAGTTCTGGTCGTTGCAATTTTGTAACACCGAGCGTTTTCGCCCGGTTTTGGGCTCCGGGGCCGTGTCGGTCCCTCGCTCGGCTCTGTCGGGTCCTGGTCCGTCCCTCGTTTTTTTCGGCCCTTCTTCGGGCCCCTCGCTCGTCGTTTCGGCGCCACGGGCAGGAGTGTTCGGCAGACGATCACCCGCGCGCAAATCAAAAGAAAAAAACCCAACGTATCGCCCCCCAGCAATTCGCGCCCAAGGGCACCTGCGCACCCGTAGTGGCGGGCACTCAGGCAGTACGTCAGAGACTGCAGACGTGTGCAAACCCAGTTCGGCCAAGCACAGGCCGCCTCGATTTATCGAGTCGTTGGAGGTCTGGATCGGCGACGGCGCCGGCGGCCGCTGTGGCAGCGACGGCGCCAGCGGCATCGGCGGCGATGGCGCCGGCGGCGGCTGCGGCGCTGGCGGCGGCGCTGGCGGCGGCAGCGGCAGCGGCGACGGCGGAGGCGGCGTCGGACCGCCGCCTCGGCGGCGGCGGCGGCGGCGGCCGGGCCTCCCCGCAGGTCGGCGAGGGCCTGGCGCCGCAGGTGCAGCGCTTCATGGCGCAGGACGGGGGCGCGATCCTGCAGGCCCTCGGCCCGCCCTGCAGATCGGGCGGCGGCGCCCCCTCGGGCCTCGGGCGGGTGCCGCGGGGTCGCCTTCTGCGTCCCCGAGAGCCTGGCGTCTCCTCCTTTGCTTCTCGAGCAGGGCGGTTTCGCCTCCGCCTAGGGCGCCACAGGACCCTCACAGCTCGAACTCCGCTCGAAGCGTGGCGCCGAAAGACGGGGTCCAGGGCTCTGGGGGTGATGTTTTACGACGTTGCATGTTTTTCGCCACGTCGGATCTCAGGAGTCTTCGCCTTCGGTCGTCGTCTTCGCCCCATCGTCGTCGCACGGCGTCAAGCAGTGGCAAAGCGTCTCGGCTTGCCTACGTATGGGCCCACCAAAGAACCTTTGGTGGTTTGCACGACATGTTCTTAGAGCATCCGTAAGGTCTTCGCCCCAATGCCGCCAGCCCCCCTCTCCTAGAACGGGACTTGCCCGAGCTGCGTTGGGATGTCTGGACGCTGACGTGAAGCAATGTCCGGACTTACGCGAGGGCCAATCTTAATTTACAAGGGTTTATGGCTTTGGGCTGCGCGAGTATTACGTAATGTACTATGGTGTATGGCTTCGGGGACGCGAATATGGTGTAATTTACAAGGGGTTGTGGCCTCGGGGACGCAAAGTTTGCGTAAGCGGGCGCAGCAATTGCTTAATTTACAAGGGTTCATGGCCTCGGGGACGCGAATATCGTGTAATTTGCGAGGGTGTGTGGCCTCGGGGACGCAATCATTGTGTAATTTACGAGGCTTTATGGCCCTGGGGACGCGAACGTGGTATAATGTTTAAAGGTTTACGGTTTCGGGGGCGCGAATCTTATGCAATCTACGTGGGTTGACGGTCTCGGGTGCGCAAACATTATAATTCATTCGTTTATGGTTAATGTTGAAGGGTTTGTGGCCTCGGGGGCGCGAACATGGCGTAATTTACTAGGCATTATGGCCTCGGGGACGCGAATATCATGTATGTTGACCTGTCCCACGCCCCCCCCGGGAATTCAGCCAACGCGATCTGGGGGGTGGGCAAAAACTGGTTTTGGGCTCCTCCCCCTTGCGCGTTCAGCAACAATTCACAGTACAGGAGCAGAAAACAGGACTGTAACCTTGGAAACTGAAAGCTGCAACTGGAACGCGGAGCTGCAAGCCTAACCCTCGCAGCCTGGTGGCCCCGCAAGGGGGCCGGTGGATTTCTGGCTGAGACTGTCGTGTTTCAACATAGCGGCTGTTGTTGTTCTGAAGTAATCTAAGGGTTCTCAGAACATTTCGCGGTGGGCCTAGAGGAATGCCTGGACGGTCGGCCCCTGCTCAACGGCACGGGCGGCCCCGGCGAAGACGTTGAGGCAGTCGGGCGTGTCCCTCTACGGGAAGAAGACTCCCAAATAGCCAACAATACTCTGGGGACGATTTTTCGATCATTGCTTGACAATTTTGACGGATTTCTTTTGCATATCACCGAGCGCGTTCCACTATTCGCAAAGTGCCTACTCGCAAACGCCCGAGACATAGTTTGTTGCCTCGACTTCATGTATCGTGCATCCCCCCGCGGCGGATCTAGGCCATTTGCGAGCAGTGATTTTGCGAGTCGTGTAGCGTGCTTGTCTGGCATATGTTTAATGTTTCGTCCAAGACCCGCCTGTAGGAGGACGTGCCCGACCTAGCGTTAAGGCGGGCGTGTCCATCTACAGGAGGAATGTTCAAAAACAAACAAAAAATAGTCCTTCAAAATCCGCCTGTAGGAGGACGTGCCCGACCTAGCGCTGGGGCGACGGGGGCCGCGGCGGCCATATGGCGGAGTGGCCCGCGCGGGGGGGGGGGGGCGACGCCGCGCCGGGGGGCTGCTCGGGCCAGGGGCTGCGCGCGGGCCCACCAGGACAGGTCGAGTCGGAGGTTGATAGACCTCCAACCCTGACACGTCGATCAGTGAATTGGCCGTTTGCGGTTCGCGGCAGGGCGTCGCGGCCGTCATCTTTGCGGGTCCAGGTCCGTTGGTTTCGGCCCCAGGCCGTTTTCATTAACCGAGTGCCCCCGATGATAAAGGATACCCCCCTTCTGTCCCCCCTGAATATTTGCTTATCCCGTGTCAATATGATGTAATTGTGGAGAGGGCGCGGAGGCCGAATCTGATAATCCCCGGGGGAAGTTGCGAATCGAAGTTGGAATCATCTTATGTTGACTAGCAACAGCATCAAAAACGCTGAGCATGGCAATGGTGGTCTCACCATTTCAGCTTCCGCAATCACGAGCGTGTAGCAGGGTTATGGGGTTCTCCACATTTCTGTTTTTCGAAGTCACGATCATGGGTGCCGAGCCTGCATGGACGAGTGGTTCGAGGTCGTGCGCAAGAGAGGTTTCTTGGCCAGGAGCGCCAAGGACTTCTCTTGCGCAGGCAAGTTGTAGCCACGATACTCGGGATCTCTCGAGTCAGTCATGTGCCAAGATCTACAAGGTTAGTCTACACGAGCGCTCAGGATCATCATCATTATCATCTGCATCATCCACATCATCATCATCCTCATCATCGTCGCCTGGAAAATCGCTGATTATCCCCGCCTGACCCCCGTACTTTATTATCCCCAGGGGATTATCATCGGGAGCACAAGGCTACATGGAGGCTTATTGCGCATGGATTAAGGGGGCGTGGATTAGCGACGTCGCGTTTTCATGGGGACTTGCGGATTGCCGCCGCCGAGCGAGGCTGCACTGGCCGCACTTTGGGAGGGTGCCTCCCCGGATCCACGGATTTGGCGACCGCGCGCCAAATCCGTGGATCGCTAATCCATGTTTGCGCGCCCCCGACACCAAGACAGGTCGAGCGTCATGGAACGAGAACACGACGCAAGCATACACATCTGTCGTTGCAAGTGGGTGTTTTTGGAATCCCAGACTCCGGTTCGCCTTGAAGCGCCCCCCTGCTTCAGCGATCGAGTGGCTTCCCCTCTTCCCTCCTCTTCAGGGGGCGGGCGGAGATCCAATCTTCTTCCAACGCCTTTTTACGTATATTTCTACCCACTTCTTCCGACCGATGGGTAAACTTTTGGCGATCCGCGCGGGTTTCTCAGATCCGCGTTGGGCCACCCCCGGCTGCTCCTCTGGCGCCGCCCCTGGCGCGCTCTGCTCGCCAGGGAGGGGGACCAAACGCAGATCCGCGAAATTCGCGCGGAGTTCCAAAGGTTTCTGCTTATGCCGTGATGCTTCTTCTATGTCAGCTCGCGCGAGGAAGGCGTGATGGTTTTACTTCGGGAGTGCTCTGATGGTACGACGGATTTCTCTGTGGCAGCTGAAAGATTGCAGCGCAAGCCGTTGGATCTGCGACGACCTCATGCATGCGACGAGCCGCTACAAGAGAACGCGTGACGTGTGCAACACAATTGCGATGCGCAATGCGCGGAAGGGTGATGGGGGAGAGGGATGGGGAGGACTGATGAAGACGAATGAACAGGGTGACGGTGGTGAGGATCAGGATGCAGCGGATCGTCGTGTGGCTAAGTGTGGTATTTGTGATGGTGATGGTGGTGATGATGATGGTGGTATGATCTTGGAGGATGAAGAGGATGACAATCCCTAATGATTTGCCCCCGAGGATGATGACCTTTGCCGAGAAGGAGTACGACGACGATGCCGATGACGATGGTGATGATGATGTTGATTATGATGTTGATCACGACGCCGATGGTTTTGATGACGACGGCGATGGCGAAAAGTACGATGACCATGCTCATGATCATGATGAGGATGCTGATGATGTTGATGTTGCTGGTGGTAAAGATGATGCGGTAATGATGGTATGGGTGTGATGATGCTTAGGACGGTGGCGATGATTATGCTGTTACTGGCAAGTGTGATGATGATGCTGATGAGTATCATGATGATGGTGGTGTTCATAGTGTTGATAATGATGATGCTGATGCTACTGATGCCAATAATGATGATCATCATGCTGATGATGGTGTTGTTGCTGCTGAGGTTCATGGAGGCGATGCTGATGACGATGATGATAATCAATGTTATGTTGTTTGTGATGGTGTTGGTTGTGGTAATGACGGTGATGATGATGAGGATGATGATGGTGACGATAGTAATGATGATGTTGATGATGGATATCATGATTATGATGATGTTGATGATGCTGTTGATGATGATGACGATGATGATGATGATGGCGGCGATGCTGGTGATGGTGATGATGTTGCTGATGATGATACTGATGATGATGATGATGATGATGATGATGATGATGATGATGATGATGATGATGATGATGATGAGTATGCATGGATCTGAGGAAGGGGAGGACGACGACGGACGATGATGATGACGATTTTGCGATTGCAGATAAGACAGTTGACGATGATGTTGCTGCAGATGGTTCGGATGAATGGTGTGATGGGGAGGCAGGTCAGTAAGGACATTTGGGGAGGCTAATGTGTGTAGGGGCCCCGATGAGATGGGGGACATGTGGGAGATAGGAGGGGAAGAATGGCGGAAGATGAGCCATGAGGATAAAGGAAGGCGGGTGGCGGTGGACGAGGAGGAGGAGTCAGGATGAGGGGGAGAACAGGATGAGGGCGACGGGGGTGGAATGCAGATGGAGCAGCGAGCGAAGAGGATGAGGGAGGGAGGGAGGAGGCGGAGGAGGAGGAGGAGGAGGAGGAGGGGATGGCTGGGCGGAGAAGGATGAGGCGGCGGTGGCCCTGGCTCCGAGCAGGCGATGGCCCAGGAGGGCTGGGAGATTAACACTGTGGACGCGGGCCGGGGCCTCTACGAGATCCTGCTGCCCTCGGTGAGGTACGAGGTCGCGGGGAGGACGTGAGCACGGCCTTTTTTTTAGACCTCGGCGGAGGAGGAGGGAGGAGGAGGGAGGAGGATGGAGGAGGAGGAGGAAGGAGGAGGAGGAGGAGAAGGAGGGGGGAGGAGGAGGACGAAGAGGAGGAGGAGGAAGAGGAGGAGGAAGGAGGAGGAGGGGGTCGAACTTCGAGGATGGAGCTGAGGGCGTCGGATTGCTGGGGAACGCTCTTCGCTCTTGTGATGAGGGGGCTTCGGGTTCGGGGGGGCTCCTCGTCGCCGCGGCGGCATTCCCCGCGGAGCCCTGGCCAGAGATTGCAGCACTCATGCGCGAGGGAGGAGGAGGAGGAGGAAAAGGAGGGGGAGGAGGAGGAGGAGAAGGAGGAGGAGGGAGGAGCAGGAGCAGGAGCAGGAGCAGGAGCTGGAGCTGGAGGAGGAGGAGGAGCTGGAGACGGACAGGAGTGAGCAGGAGGACAGGAGGAGTAAAAGGAGCAGGAGGTGGAAGGAGGACGAGGAGGAGGAGAAGGGGGCAGAGGACGAGGGAGGAGGAGGAAGAGGGAGGAAGAGGGAGGGGAGCAGGAGCAGGATGCGCAGCAGGAGGAGCAGGAGGAGAAAGGGAGGTAGGGAGGGAGGGTCACGAGCGAGAAGGAGGGAGGGGGGGAAGGGAGGACGAGCAGGAGGAGAAACGGAGGGAGGGAGGGGGTGGGAGGGAGGAAACGCGGGAGGGAGGGCGGGACGGAGGGAGGGCAGGAGCGAGGGAGGAGGGGAACGGTCGAGGTGCCCGAGCGTGACGACGGGCAGCGCCGACGCGCGAGGCGGCGGCGGGCTCCGTGCGGCCGTGGCCTTCCTTTCGCCTTCTCGCGCCTTGAAGCAACGACGGGCGGCATTTGAGCGACGTGAGAACTTGGCTCATGTGACGAAGGGAGGAACAACCACCCGGACCGGACAACTGGCGTTGAGTGCACGGCCCTGGGCGTTTGGTAAACAGCCCTGCTGTTCGATTCCTTCTTTGGGCGCGCGTTGGCTAAAGGCCTCGCGTGTCAGGGTGGTTATTATCGGGGTGGATTTTCTGACCTCTAGTCATATGACGAAGGAAGGCATGTGGTGATTACTGTTCCCCCTGTGTGGTAGTTAGTCAGCGATGTCGAGACTCAGGGGACGGAGGAGGGTGGACCCCTGCCATAGTGGCCACGTCACGGGTCGGTACGGTACGGTCCAGTATCGGGGGCACGCAGTACCGGTGCGTTGCATTTGGTTGTGACCAGGGGTGCCAGTAGCGCCGGTACGGTAGCAGAACCCTGCGGTACCTATGCTGGTGCGCTGTCAGGAATGCGCGGTGCCAGCACGGTTCCGCGTCACGACCGGTACCAGCACGTTAGCACGACCAGCTTTTGCTCGTATCCTCCTTCTTCACAGGTCCCCCCAGGAAGGGGAGAGGCAGGAACGGAGGCAGTTCACGGGACTTTCCTCCAGGAAGGGGGGAATTCCGCGTTGCCCTGACGGAGCCTTTGAATTCGAGACCCAACAGGGTGCCGGGTGCTCATGTGTTCGGGCACCACGTTTTGGCCTACGTTCGCTGATGTTGTAGCCAACCGCCCAAAATCTCTTGGGCGAATCCTTCCCAGAACGCTGTGGGCAAAGCTGTTGCTGCTGTGAGAAGGAGGAGGGCGGAGGAGGATGGAGGAGCAGGCGGAGGAGGAGGAGGAGGGGGAGGAGGGCGGAGGAGCAGGTGGAGGAGGAGGAGGAGGAGGAGCACGAGGAAGAGGAGGACGGAGGATGGGGAGGAGCACGAGGAGGAGGAGGACGGAGGGGGACGGAGGGGGATGCGGTACCCCGCACGCCTGAGCCGAGCCCTCCGCTCTCCAGCACCGTCTCGATCCCGTCGCCGCGCTTCCTGGCCACGGTGCGCGGCTCGTCCCGGAGGCGGGGGGCGCCGGCCGGGCCTCTCTCCTCCCCATCACTTGCCTCCCCCCTCCCCCCTCGGCCTTGCCCACTGCCCCCCCTCCCCTCCTGCTCCTCTGCCTCCTCCTCCTGTCCACCCCTCTTCCCCTCCCTCGCCTCTGCCTTCTCCTTTTGTCCGCCCCCCTCTGTTGCACTGTTGCACTGCTGTGTCACAAGTCCACTCCAGGAGCAGAGAGCGACAAAAATACGTAGCACCCCGCAATTGCGGATAAGAGTGAGGGGGCGGGCGCGGGCGACGCGGGCGTCGTCGAGCCGGCGGACCTCGTGGCCCCCACCTCCCTTGTCGATGGCGCTCTCCTCCACCTCCTCCTCCTCCTCCTTCTCCTCCTCTTCCTCCTCCTTCTCCTCCTCCTCTTCCTCGTCCTCATCGTCATCGTCATCCTCCTCCTCCACCTCGTCCTCCTCCTCCTCCTCCTCTCTTCCTCGTCCTCCCTCTCCCCCCCCTCGTCTTTTCATCATGGTCCTCCCATCGTCGTCCTTCCCCTCATCGGCCTCCATCATCGTCCTCCCATTGTCGTCCATCATCATCATCCTCCCCATCCTCCCCCTCCTCGTCCTCCTCCTCCCCCTCCTCCCCCTCCTCCCCCTCGTCCTCCTGCTCCTCCTCCTTTTCTTTCTCCGCGTTCTCCTTACACCCGCTCTTCTTCCACGTTCTCCTCGTCCCCTGTTTACTCATCCTGCCTCCCCCTCCTTTCCCAAGATAACTGCAACGCAATCCTTTTTTCCACTTTATGCTCCCCGCCTTCTCTGATCAAGGCAACTCGCCAGGGCAAAGTTGCTGGACGGGCTGGCGTGGATGTGCGGGGCGTGAAGAGGTCCTTGCGGGCTCAGACGGCATGCAAGAATCCGCCGCCGCGCTTGTGCGGCGTTGGTTTGTTCAGTGAACGTGGTTTAGGTCGCGGGTGGGTCGCGGGCTCTCCGCCTCCACCTGGAAGGAATGCAAAAGCAGCCAGCCGCAAGCGCCAAAAAAAATGGTTCGTACACGGAACGAGGTTTGGGTCGCGGGTGGGCCGCGGGTTCTCCACAGGGAACGAATGCAAAGGATGCCCGCCGCAGGCGCCGAAAATATGGTTTGTACCCTGAACGTGGTCGCGGGTGGGCCGCGGGCTCTCCACCTGAAACGAATGCGAAATATGCCCGCCGCAGGCGCCGAAAAATGTGGTTTGTACCCTGAACGTGGTTTGGGTCGCGGGTTGGTCGCGAGTTGGTCACGGGATGTGTCGCGGGCTCTCCAATTGGAAGGAATGCAAAAAAGCCCGCCGCAGGCGCCGAAAATTGTGGTTTGTACCTTGAACGTGGTTTGGGTCGAAGGTGGGTCGCGGGTGGGTCGCGGGGTAGGTCGCGGCTGGGTCGCGGGTGGGTCGCGGGTGGTCGCGGGTGGGTCGCGGGCGGGTCGCGGGGTGGGCCGCGGGGGGGTCGCGGGGTGGGTCGCGGGTTGGGTCGCGGGGTGGGTCGCGGGGTGGGTCGCGGGGTGGGTCGCGGGGTGGGTCGCGGGTGGGTCGCGGGTGGGTCGCGGGTGGGTCGCGGGGTGGGTCGCGGGGTGGGTCGCGGGTGGGTCGCGGGGCGGGTTGCGGGTGGGACGACGACAACAAACAACAACAACAACAAACAACAACAACAAGAATCCGCACCGCGGAATTCCACATCAGCCACGCACCCAGGGACAGTGAATGACCGTTCGGCCCCCTCACTCTGATATGGACGGGAGGCTAAGGCGACGCTTACGGAGAAGCAGGAAGGCCGAGACGGAGGGAGGAAAGAGGGAAAGAGGAGAATAAGCGTCGCCGAAGCCCCAAACCCAAAACCCCGCCTAGGCCGGTCCCAGGACAGGGTGGGTTCATTGCTGCTGGCAGTCGGCCTGCTGCGGGGGCCCGATGCCAGAAGCGTCTGCACTCGGCGGCGCCGTCGGGCCAGGATCAGAAGTCGCAGGGCTGCGGCGATGCACCGCCCTCTTGCGGCTCGACCCCGTGACTCCACGGCGATCCCGATATCCGCACGAGCCAGCACTCCGATCTTCGCCGTCAAGATCGGGATCACCCTGGCGAAAAGATCCAGGGGCAAAACGAAAAGGAGTTCCTCGAAGCCTTTCCTCGTGCACCTCCTCCACGTCCCCGCCCGACGACACGAGGGAGGCGTCCTGGGTGCGTAGCTTCTCCGAGGGCCCCCTGTGCTCCAGGTGCTGCTCCGCGAGCCGCCAGCCCGCCTCCAAGCCGTCCGCGAAGATGCGAGTCTCCGAGTCGGGGCTGAGAGGCGGCCAGATGCCAGGAGCAGGCCAGCCCGAGCACTCGTCCTCCACGCCCTCGTCGATGGGGAAAGCGCAGGGAGGCTGAAATCCCAGCGCCTCCGTGCCAGGCACAGTCACGCTGCGCAGCTGACCATCCAGCACCTCTGCATGGACCTCGTGGGTGTGCATCTCCCCAAGCCGAGGCCCTGCAGCAGCGCATGCCTGGTCGGCCTCAGAGGCGGCTGCGAATCCCACCGCTGGGATGCGCGCCGCGTGAAGTGCGGCATTCCGGCGCCGCCGTCGCACCCCAGGGGCCCGGCGCCCGCTGGCCGCGAGCACCAGCGCCGGCCGCGCCGCCCGCTCCCGATCTTGCCAGGAGCCTGGGCGCGCCTCTGCCTCGGCCAGCTTGCGCAGGGCGTTCTCGCAAGCTTGCCTGCATCTCCGCCTGGCCCTTCTTCTCGCAGCCGATCTGCCCAGGGCGGCATCCTCCTGAGAGCGGAGCGAGTTAGGCCGCCACAGAAGCGGGCGGCCACCCGTAGCAGAAACCTTGAACCCCTCCGAGAGCTCCGCCATGGCCACAGGACGCGGCGGAGGGGAGATGGAGAGAGCCGCTCTCGAGCGCAGCAGCAGACGAGATAGGCCAAGCAAGCACCTGCCTGCCTGGCGCCCAAGGCAGGCTTGAGCCAAAACGGCTTGAGCCAAAACGGCTACGGAGTGTCCGCTCCCCTCCCTCCTCCCTTCTGCCTCCTCCCGTCCCTCCTCCTCCTCCTCCTCCTCCTCCTCCTCCTCCTCCTCCTCCTCCTCCTCCTCCTCCTCCTCTGGGCGCCGCAAGGGGCCTCCAGAGACCCTTGGGCATCCTCCTTCTCCTCTGCCACCTTCTCTTGTGCCTCCTCTGCCTCCTCCTCCGCTTCGTCCGCTTCCTTCTCCTCCTCCTCCTCTGGCGTCCCCTCGTCCTCCTTCTCCTCGTCCTCCTTCTCCTCCTCTGCTCCCCCTTCCTCTCCATCCCTCGTCGTCGTCGTTGCCTTCTCCTCCGCTTCGCTCCCCCTCCTTCTCCTCCTTCTCCTCCTCCTCCTCCGCTTCGCTCCTCCGCCTCCTTCTCTTCCTTCTCCTCCTAGCTGGCGAGCCTCTTCACGGTGCACCAGCCTGCTTTTCTTGTCTCCGCCTCGGTCTTTCTCTTCCTCGTATTCCTCCTCCTCCTCCTCGTCCTCCTTCTCCTCCTCTTTCTCCATGGTCTAGTCGCGGCGCAGTCCGTGGTGCGCCGTCTTATCCGCAGGGAACTGGCTTATCCGCGGTGTCCTGGCCAATCTGCGTGGTAACGGCCTTTCCTCAGTACGACCTCTCTTTGTTGCGGATAGGAGTGGGAGGGCGGGCGCGGGGTGGGTCGCAGTTGGGTGTCGGGTGGGTCGCGGTTGGGGCACGGGCGCGGAGGACGACAACAACAAACCAACAACGCACCAGCTTTCCGCACCGCGAAAACCCCTTTCAGCCACGCGCCCAGGGGCAGTGAGTGACCGTTCGGCCCCGCACTCCGAGGCCTGGGGATGTGTGCGCTCCTCTTCCAGCTCTGCCACTACTCCTTCTGGTCCTCCCTCTGACCTCTAACCCTCCCTCCTGCTCCGTCCTTCTCCTGCACCCCCCCCCCGTGGGCATGAATCGGGAGGGAACGGAGTGTCAGTGACACGCCTGCGTTGGCACCCCGTCAGCACATCACCCCTCCGTCTTCGTACGAAGACATGGCGGATCTTCAGCAATAGTTGCGGACGACGGTCAATGGAGAGTCAATGTCGAAACATGTTTTAATATTTTCGCAATCATGTAAAACTCATGTTTGAATAACACATGTTTCAAACCGTGTTTCAAACTTTTTGGACGCAGACTTAATTTAATGACAGGACTGTCAGGGTGTCCACTGCCATGGCATCCACAAAGCAATAGCACTTCAATGAGTTCCTCACGGCAGCGCGTCATGGACGTTGTGTTTGCCCCCTTTTCCAACAAAAAATGAAAGAGAGGGTGCCCTGAGGGAGATGCGGCTCCCGAGGTTGTTCGCCGCTTCTGGTCTCTCTGGGCCTTCCGTGGGCCCCGGGACTGTCGAATAACGCCCAGGATGAAAAAGGTGGTTGCGGAGAGGACCCGGATCCAGGACCCGTCTCCCTCAGTGGGGGAACGAAAAGTGACATCAAGATAAAAATTCGGAGGCCCGCGCGGAGTTCTCGGATCGGCGTTGGGCCCCTGCCTTCCCCAATCGACGGCGAGCGAGGGGGGGAGTGAGGAGGAGCAGGCTTTCTCAGTAGACTCGGAAGTCCTCAATCATTATGATGCGTTTTTTTAAGCCTTTGCCGAAGACGCAGAAAACTTCTGAGAGGGCGCGAAGGCTTCAGAGAAGTCCCGCCGCCTTCTGATAAGGCCTCCTCCTTCGCATGGGCCGCAGTGTCATTCTGAGTCCCTCTCTGACGGTCCCGGGCCGGGGAAGCGGCAGCGACGGAAAGCCCGGCGGTCACGATCTCATAGCGTCGACCAGGTCTGAGCGTCTCCCCTCCTGATTCCTCCTCTGCCTCCTCCTCCGCTTCGTCCGCTTCCTCCTCCTCCTCCTCTGGCGTCCCCTCGTCCTCCTTCTCCTCGTCCTCCTCCTTCTCCTCCTCTGCTCCCCCTTCCTCTCCATCCCTCGTCGTCGTCGTTGCCTTCTCCTCCGCTTCGCTCCCCCTCCTCCTCCTTCTCCTCCTCCTCCTCCTCCGCTTCGCTCCTCCGCCTCCTTCTCTTCCTTCTCCTCCTAGCTGGCGAGCCTCTTCACGGTGCACCAGCCTGCTTTTCTTGTCTCCGCCTCGGTCTTTCTCTTCCTCGTATTCCTCCTCCTCCTCCTCCTCCTCGTCCTCCTTCTCCTCCTCTTTCTCCATGGTCTAGTCGCGGCGCAGTCCGTGGTGCGCCGTCTTATCCGCAGGGAACTGGCTTATCCGCGGTGTCCTGGCCAATCTGCGTGGTAACGGCCTTTCCTCAGTACGACCTCTCTTTGTTGCGGATAGGAGTGGGAGGGCGGGCGCGGGGTGGGTCGCGGTTGGGTGTCGGGTGGGTCGCGGTTGGGGCACGGGCGCGGAGGACGACAACAACAAACCAACAACGCACCAGCTTTCCGCACCGCGAAAACCCCTTTCAGCCACGCGCCCAGGGGCAGTGAGTGACCGTTCGGCCCCGCACTCCGAGGCCTGGGGATGTGTGCGCTCCTCTTCCAGCTCTGCCACTACTCCTTCTGGTCCTCCCTCTGACCTCTAACCCTCCCTCCTGCTCCGTCCTTCTCCTGCACCCCCCCCCCCTGGGCATGAATCGGGAGGGAACGGAGTGTCAGTGACACGCCTGCGTTGGCACCCCGTCAGCACATCACCCCTCCGTCTTCGTACGAAGACATGGCGGATCTTCAGCAATAGTTGCGGACGACGGTCAATGGAGAGTCAATGTCGAAACATATTTTAATATTTCCGCAATCATGTAAAACTCATGTTTGAATAACACATGTTTCAAACCGTGTTTCAAACTTTTTGGACGCAGACTTAATTCAATGACAGGACTGTCAGGGTGTCCACTGCCATGGCATCCACAAAGCAATAGCACTTCAATGAGTTCCTCACGGCAGCGCGTCATGGACGTTGTGTTTGCCCCCCTTTCCAACAAAAAATGAAGGAGAGGGTGCCCTGAGGGAGATGCGGCTCCCGAGGTTGTTCGCCGCTTCTGGTCTCTCTGGGCCTTCCGTGGGCCCCGGGACTGTCGAATAACGCCCAGGATGAAAAAGGTGGTCGCGGAGAGGACCCGGATCCAGGACCCGTCTCCCTCAGTAGGGGAACGAAAAGTGACATCAAGATAAATATTCGGAGGCCCGCGCGGAGTTCTCGGATCGGCGCTGGGCCCCTGCCTTCCCCAATCGACGGCGAGCGAGGGGGGGAGTGAGGAGGAGCAGGCTTTCTCAGTAGACTCGGAAGTCCTCAATCATTCTGATGCGTTTTTTAAGCCTTTTCCGAAGACGCAGAAAACTTTGAGAGGGCGCGAGGGCTTCAGAGAAGTCCCGCCGCCTTCTGATAAGGCCTCCTCCTTCGCATGGGCCGCAGTGTCATCCTGAGTCCCTCTCTGACGGTCCCGGGCCGGGGAAGCGGCAGCGACGGAAAGCCCGGCGGTCACGATCTCATAGCGTCGACCAGGTCTGAGCGTCTCCCCTCCTGATTCCTCTCCTCATCCGCAGTTCGCCGTCCGCGCCACCGGCGCACCCCTGGCCCGCAAGGTCCGGCGGGTACACGGAGAGGCTCTCTGGAGACCTGGTGCTCCAGAACGGGAGGGATATCATCACCGTGGAGCTCGGCTTCCCTTTCAGGACAGCGCTGGGGGGAACGGAGGCGGACTTCCCGTGCCGCCCTCCGCTGCTCTTCCGAGCACGCGAGCATGCCGCCTGTCCGTTTGTTGTTGTTGCTGGTGGTGTTGGTGTTTGTGTAGGTGTTGGTGTTAGCGGTGTTGTTGTTGGTGTTGGTGTTTCTGTTGAATGTTATTCTCTGAACATGTATTAGTGTTGAACACCTTACAGGCGCTTTGGCGCTCTCGCCGAGGCGCCGGCTATATTTTCATTGACAATGAGGCTCACGCTCGAGCGGTTTGGGGGACCGCCAAAACCGGCCCCCCAACAAGAACAACGCTCCTGCTCGAGACTTCCTCCTTTTTTGCTTAGGGCTGGTGTTCTTGCTCGCCGCCGAAAGCCGCCGTCCCAACAAAACCAGCGCTCCCGCTCGAGACTTCCTCCCATTTTACCTTGGACTGGCGCGCTAGTCTTTCTCTCATCGGCGCAGCCCGCAGCAAAAACAACGCTCCCGCTCGAAACTTCCTCCCTTTTTTACTCGAGGCGGTGCTCCTCCTCGCCGCCGAAAGCCGCCGCCCCGACAAAACCAGCGCTCCCGCCCGAGACTTCCGTTTTACGCTGGACTGGCGCCCAACTCTCTTTTGAATTGCTGCCGCTCCCAGCAAGAACAACGCTCCCGCTCGAGGCTTCCTCCCTTTTTCCTGAAGACGGTGCTTTTCCTCGCCGCCGACAGCCCCCGTCCCGACAAAACCACGGCTCCCGCTCGATGCTTCATCCTTTCTTACTCAAGGCTATTCAGGGCCAGGTCCTTGCCTCACCGCCGACAGCCCCCATCCCCACCAAGGCAGTCCTGTCGTTCGATACTTCCTTGTGCTTTACCCTTCGCTGGGGTTCCACTGGCGGTCTCGCATCGGCGCAGCAAGGCGCTGGCATGTGTTTTCGAGGCGGGATATGTTGAAATTCCTTGGAGGAGGTGTTTGCAAGACCTCATTGGGCGGGAGATCTGGGAATGGGAATAACGGACCCCGCTCTAGAACAAGAGTCCCCCATTACGTGGATGGTTATCATGTTGTTGTTGCTGCTGCTGTTGATGCTGTCGGGCTCAGGGTGGCATCGCTCTTTCATGCCGCCCACCTGTCTGGGGGAGGTGGCGGTCTCAGAGCCGTGGTGCCTTGTCAGTGGAAGGGAGGGGCGGGACCTGGAGCTAACGGCCCAGGGCTAGTTAGAAGCTACTCTCGAGGGGAGGCCCCGAGGTCCAGGACGATCGAAGTGGCTACGGTAAGAAGTGGTACCGAGACCGACCGCAGTTCTGGCTCATGTTGAACATGGCTCGCTGTTGGTGTGGCCGTGGTCTGCCCAACGGCGGCCTCGCTTAGGTTTTGGGGCAACTTGTGTGGTGGGGCATCGTTTTTGTTGTTGTCCGTGCAATTTCTCGTGCGTCCAGGGAGGAGCTCTCAAGGGCCAGCCGACGTGCGGTTCCTCCCGCCCCCGAGGGCAGGAAAGAGGGAGGAGGAGGAGAAGCACGAGGAGCAGGAGGAGGAGGAGGAGGAGGAGAGGAATGGAGGAAGCGGATGATGATCAGGAGGAGGCGGAGGAGAAAGAGGAGGAATGGAGGAGGCGGCAGACGTGGCGGCAGGGTCGCCAGCAGCCCCCTGGGGCGCGCAGGCCGCGCACGCCGAGAAGCCCGACCTCCTTTTGGGGTGGGAGGCGTGGCGGGCGCGGGTGCGGAAAGGGGAGTTCACGGGGGGGGGGGGGGAGGAGGAGGAGGGAGGAGGAGGAGGAGGGGGAGGAGACGCGGGTGGAGGAGCAAGGGGGGAGGAGGCGCGAGGAGGGAGGAGGAGGAGGGGGGGTGAAGGGATTCTTGGGAGGAGGGAGGAGGGACTCGGAGAAACTGGGGGCCAGGGGGGAACAGTGGGGAGAAGGGAGCAGGGAGGAGCGATCGGGGAGGAGCAAGGGGGAGGATGAGACGGAGAGCGGAGAAAGGGGGAAGGGGAGGAGGAGGAAAGGGGAGGCAGGAGGGAAGAGGGGGACGAGGAGGAGGGGGAGGGGTAGGGCGGCCGCGAGGAGGACGAGGAGGAAGAGGATCGCGCGGGGACTGGCCGCTACTTTGGCGAGGCGTTCCCTGCGCCGAGTCTGTTGTTGTTGTTGTTGTTGTTGTTGTTGTTGTTGTTGTTGGTGATGTTGGTGTTGGTGCTTGTGTTGGTGTTGGTGTTGTTGTTGGTGTTGTTGTTGTTGTTGTTGTTGTTATTGTTGTTGTTGTTGTTGGTGTTGTTGTTGTTGTTGTTGTTGTTGTTGTTGGTGTTGGTGTTGGTGTTGTTGTTGTCGTTGTTGTTGTTGTTGTTGTTGTTGTTGTTGTTGTTGTGATTGTTGTTGGTGTGATTGTTGTTGTTGTTGGTGGTGTTGTTGGTGTTGTTGGTGTTGTTGTTGTCGTCGTCGTGTGGCGTCGGTACATGGGCCAGACAGAACCGATGGTCGTGACCAGCAGTAGCAATTATGTCAGGCTGCGGTGTCTTCTTTTCGACTGCGTGGTTTCATTTGCGGCCACGCGTGAGTCATAAGACGAGACGCACTACACCTGCAAGTACGAGTCGACGATGTTGCCCAAGCTCGCTGGCCTCTGGACGCAGCCACGGGACGATTTGGAAGCAAGCATCTGGCATACCGTGCAACCGCCGACTTTGGAGTGCACGTTCGCAGTAGATAGCTTCTGGTGACAGTTGACAGCACGACTCTGCATTGTGGTTCGCATTGGCATTAGATTGCCATGCGTTGGAATACATTGTTATGACAGCTGTTCTGAGGACGCCCAAGGACAAGGTCGGGTGAGAGCGCGACTTGTTGCCTGTGCAGTGCGTGGGATTCGTCCCTCTTGTTTTCTCGCGGCGCTCGTGCTCTGGCGCATGGCTTCGCGCAGTCATTGCCATAATCTTTGTGCTTAGAGCGGCTTGTAGCACTGTATCGGTTCTCCAATGCCGTCTCCTCTTGTGGGGCGTGTGTGGCCTCCGCGCACGATCTGACCTGACCTGACCTGGAGACGGATGGACGAGGCGGGGGAAGGGGCTTACGAGGATGCAGAACACGGGCACGGTCTCATCGGCCACGGAGGAGGGGGAGGGGGGAGGGGTGCTTAGAAGGACGAGGCGGGAGACGGGGACAAGAGTGAGAAGGATGAGGAGGGACACCGTGAGGGGAGGAGACGACAGGAGGCGAGGATTGGTGATGGTGATGACAGCGACGATGGTGACGATGCCGACCATCCCAGCTGAGAGGACCACGTTCTCCATCTCCTGCGCAGGGTGGACGCGGTGCCTCATCGGCTGGGAGGGAGGAGGCATCGATCTGGCTGGCGCCCTCTGCCGCCTCCCGACGGGGGAGGGGACTCACGAGGAGGAGGAAGAGGACGAGGAGGGGGGCGACTGAGGAGGTGGAGGAGGAGGAGCAGGAGGAGCAGGATGACTCAGGACCCAGGAGGACGTAAGAGAGGGGGAGCAGGATGAGGAGCAGGAGGACTGGTGTGGGTCTGGCTTGCGTCCTCTGCTGTCCCCCCGTTCCTGAGGACTTGGCGACTCTTCTCCTATCGTGTTTCGGGGAGCAAGCTAGAGAATTCGAGGTACATCCACGCCGTCGATGTACATCCAGATGTGCCGATGTGAGCCCAGAGACATCCAGACAAGTCTGACACAAGTCGCTGACAATCCTAGCGCGAGTCCAGGGACAAGCAGAAGCCGTTCAGCCCTCAGCATCCCCAGATGGGCGAGGAGGACGGGAGGAGGAGAGCCCAGACCTTGTGGCGTCGCGCGGGAGGCACGACGTGCAGATTCTGCGGCCCAGTTTGGGCCCCGGGCCCCGCACGAGAGTTCTGGCATAAGAGCGTTTTGTCGGGAGTTCCGCCTTTGATCCATAGGGCTCCGACCTCTGCTGCGGGCCCCCCTTTCTGAGTGCTTGCATGGCTGAGCTTGCTCGGTTGGCCAGTCTGTTGGACCGTCGGTTGGCCATCTGGCACATCGGCCGGTGGGCCTGACGTTTCCACAGCTGTCGGGCAGCTGACTGGTTGCGGCCTCGGGATCGCGCTGCTGTTGCGGTGTGTCAGGTTTCCTTGGCTGCCATCTTGAGGACACGCCTGCGCGTCCTTCCGGGTCGTGGCCAAGCAGCCGTGGAGCTTCCCCCGGGGCCTCCACGCCTCCCGCGGTGCGTGCCCCAGGAGCGCGGGGGCGCGCCCGCTCTGCTCTGCGCTGTCTGGGGAGCCCGTCTCGTCGATCCCGCTGGCCGTACCACCTCCCCTGTGCCGTGCTTCTGCACCCAGGTCCTGGGCTGCCCTGCGCGCCTGCGCGTCGTTCCGGGTCGTGGCCAACTGGCCGTGGAGCTCGTGGGCTTCCGCGCTTCCCGCAGGGCGTGCCCCGGAAACCTTGGCGAGCGCCGGCGTTCATCTGCGCTGTCCAGGGAGATCGTCTCGTCGACCCCGTGGTTGTACCATTTCCACTGTGCCGCGTTTCTCCACCCGGTCCATTTGAGGTGCCGTTGGATGGTGCCCGCCAGGGTGCGGCCGTCCTTCCAGGCGCGCGGCGTGCTGCCATTGTTCGCGCCTTTGGGTGCTACCCGCGCCGTGCCGATGAGCGTCTCTTGCTGCACACGGAACCGCGCGTGGATCCGGTGGCCCACGACCTGGCTCTTGAGGTGCGGCGACGACCGTCGCGGTACAGCGAAGGCCCATGTCAAGAAACACCCTGCTTGCCTCCAGCGTGCCCTGGGTGCCTTGGGTTTCGATGATTCTGCCATGTCAAGCGTGACGCTCCCGAGGCGGAGGAGGAGGAGGAGGAGGAGGAGGAGGGCAGGGTGGCAGGAGGAGGAGGAATACGAGGAGCGCAGGGCGAGGAGCGCAAGAAGAAGGAGGGGTGAGGGAGGGAGGGAGGATGAACGGATGAACGGGATGGAAGGGGCGGAGCAAGGCGGAGGAGGGAGATGGGGGCCAAACCTTGCCGCCTTGCGGGAACGACTAATGACATAAACATAAGAACTCGGAGGTCCGCGCTCATTTCTCGGAGCCGCGCTGGACCCCCCCCCCTGGCGCCTCCGGGGCCGCCCATGGCGCCCTCCGCGCGCCAGGGAGGGGGGTCCAGCGCCGATCCGAGAAATCCGCGCGGACCTCCGAGTTTTGATGTTTACTTCGTTGTTCGTTCCCCTCAGGAGGGAGATGGAGGCCAAACCTTGCCTGCTGGCCATGTGTTTACGGCCTGGCGGATCAGCGTTTCCAATGTGATCAGGCTCGGGCTGAAGGCCCTTGCCCCCGCCGCCGCGTCGGAGGTATTGGGGGGGGGGGGGGGGGCGAGGTTGGAGGCGGGAGGAGGGGGTTGACGAGGAGGAGGAGGAGGACCATGAGGAGTGCGATGGAGACATGGAACGCGGGAGTGAGAGAGGCGATTGCGACGACAGCCGCTGCCCACACCGCCACCACCATGACCACGATTGCTATGCTTGCCACTGCCAGTGGCACGCGGTCCTTGGCCCCTGCAGCCTCTGCTGCTTCTCTCGCGCGTGTGTGTCCTCACTGTTCTCTGCCCTGTGTCGACGCAGCCCCCCGCCGTCCACCCTACAGTGTGCACCGTGCCGATTGCTTCTTGGAGGCCGCCTGCTCCGGAGAGTCATGGAGACTTGCGGACCGTCGAGTACCGAAGAGTTTGGATGTGCCCACTCCGCGCTCAGACTCCGCAGTGCTGCCTTTCTGGGAGCCATTCGTTCAGACAGCAGCGCAAGCACAACAAGCTTGTCTCGAGCACGCCCTCCGTGATGGCCTCCTCATGGCACGAACACCAGCGCGAACCCCAGCCCGCCGTTCTAGCGCTCCCGATGTTCCGCCCCACGCAGCCATGCTCCAGTTGATGCCGCCATGACGGACAGGACCCACCAACGCTGCAGATTGCTACCATCACCACCACTGCCACTGCCGCTCCTACTCCTCCTGCGAAGGCGGACGAGCCCATGCACAACGAATCCTGTGCCACCAGAGCGGGTTCACACCTGAAAGTGCCTCTCGCGACTATGACATTACCGTGAGCTGTATCACGATCACGATCCCCACCACCACCATGGCTATTACGACTGTTCTACGCTTATTGCTGAACTACTACAACCACTGCCACTGCGAATGACAATGCCACTGCCGCTGCCGCTGCTACTTCCTCCTACGTCTGCCCCTCACACTGCGACTACCACAATCTCTACCGTCTACCCCTCGGTCTCTTCCATTGTGTTTGGCTTGAGGATGTCGACGATGAGCGCGCGGGGAATGGAGAGTCTTCCTTCCCCCTCATCATCTCATACACCTGCATCCCTTTCCAGGCACAGGCGGAGAGCAGAAGGAGGCGGAGGAGTATTTTAGAAGGTGTGGACGAGGGATCACAACAATGCTGGTTTTTGGGAAGGGATAGAATCAATGATCGTGATGATCATGTTGGTAATTGTGATGAATCTGGTGATGGTGAGGTTGATGCTGTCGGTGTTGTGTATGACGCTGATACTGATGGTGATGAAGCTGAATATGGGCATGAACCTGATACTGATGATGAATCTGATGATTATGATGCTGGTGATGATGATGATGATGGTGATGATGAAGATGATATTGATGGTGATGATGATATGGCGATAATGGTGATTATGAAGATGGCGATACTGCGGATGATGTTGATGATGAGGAGGACGAGGATGACGATGAGGGTGACGGGTGACGCTGTCGATACTGATGTTTAGTGCGATGATGATGCTGATGATAATGATGTGTGTGATGTGAATGATGAGGTGGATGTGTCTGAGGACGATGATGGTGGTACTAGTGATAGCGATGATGGTGATGATGGTGATGATGATGCTGGTGATGGTGATTGTGGTGGTGGTGGCGATGCTGATGCTGATGACGATGCTGATGGTGATGCGTACGCTGATGATGCTGCTGCTGCTGATTATGATGATGCTGAGGAGGAGGAGGAGAAGGAGGAGGAGGAGGAGGATGAGGATGACGACGACGACGACGACGACGACGACGACAAAGACGACGACAAAGACGACGACGACAAAAACGACAAAGACGACGACGAAGACGACGACGACGACGTGAGCCGCGCGTCTCGCACCACGGGGCGCGATGCGCGAAGCTAGGTGAATACCCCTCCCTCTCCTGACTCTTGCCCCCCACCCCCTCCCCCCGCCTCTGCAGACTCTTGCCCCCCCCTCTCTCCCCCACCCCACCCTTCTCCGCGGACTCTTGCCCTTCCCCCTCCATCCCCCCCCTCTCTTTTGACTCTTCTGCCCCTTCCCCTTTCCTGGCTCTTGCTCCCCCCCCCTCCCACAGACCCCCCCCTCCCTTCGCATGCAACTCCTAGGAGGTAAAACTGTGTCTTTGCCCTGGCCCAAAATCTGGCGCAATCCCGCTCAATCCGCGGCCCGATCCAGCGCAACAGCCCCCCACTGGGGCTCGATCCTCCTCCTCCGCCCTTCCGACGGAGGCTTCCCAGGAGCTGCCTCCACACGCCTCCGCCCCCCCTCCCGACCCTGGCCCCGCCCCAACCGCGGCAGCAGGCGCCCAGCGTGCCGGGGCTGACCTCCGTCCTGCAGTATCCACGCCCGGCTCCCGCCGCCCCCCGCCCCCCCCCCAGGGCGCCAGAGACGGGGGCACCGCAAACGGGGGCACGGGGCACGCTGATCTCCACGCCCCGCGCCCCCCATCGGCCGCGGCCCCCGCCTCGGCTTGCCCTCGCCGCGCCCGGCGGGGCGGCCTCGCTGGCCCGGCGGGCGGCCCTGCCACGCCTCCGGCGCCGCGGATCGGGCCGGACGGAAAGGGGGATTGGGAGAGGGGGGGTTACGAAATCTGCTGCATGCAGCTGGTTTCGGCCCCACCGAGGGGCCCATTCCTCGATACATCGGCGCCTCTGTCGCCGGGAGGCGCCGGGAAAATCAGCTACGTGAGCTGATTCTCAAACCCCCCCTTTCGCCCGGTCCGAGTGGAGGCACGCCCGTCGCGATGCTTTGTGGAGGATGGAGGATGGAGGAGGGAGGAGGGAGGAGGAGGGAGCAGGAGGAGGAGGAGGAGGAGGAGGACAAGAAAGAAGGAGGAGGAGGACAAGAGAGGAGGAGGAGGAAGAGGAGGAGGAGGAGGAGGCCGCCAATGCGCCCCGGTGCCGTCAGGAAGTGAACCCGCGCTTTGGCCATCGGCACTTAGAGGGGGCCCCATGTGGAGAGATGGCACCGGCGAGGTGCCCCACATGCTTGCGTCAATTCGTCTCCGACCGCCCACCGTTTGCGCCGTATCCTTCTTCCTGAACATTCCGCATGGATGTGGTCCAGATCGCCATCCAGCGCACCATTGCTCGACACTCTTCCCTCCTCCCTTTCCTCTTTCCTCCAGCGGGTCAAGATGCGAGGTGGTCACCGAGGGCAGTTTCCTGGAACGGAAGCAAGCTCGACATTGCCATACCGCGGTTAGTCAGGGTGTCAGCGGTGCTCACGGGGGTCTGAATGCCTGTCTGCACGCATCTGATGACACGCGCCGAGCGTGCGACGGAGAGCGGCCTTCCTCTGTTGACAGGAAGCTGCCGCACCTGCCACGCTTTGCGAGCGCACGACGGACAACGCCCCCACCTCACACGCACCCCGACCTGTTGTCCAGGAAGTACCACGCCTGCCACGCTCTGCGAGCCTACGACGACTAGCGCCCCCGCCCCCTGCGCCGCCCACGAGGGTGTGCCACGCCTGCCACGTTCTGCGAGCCTACGACGACTGGCGCCCCCGCCTCCCGGCGCCGCCCACCAGGGTGCCCAGGAAGGGGCCACGCCTGCCACGCTCTGCGAGCCCACGGCGGACGGAGCCCCCCCCCTCCCCACCCCGTGCGCACCCCCTTCTGGTGTTATGATGTTCCAACCTACTTTTGCCTTGATCACCAGACGGAATCTCGAGCGCCAGAAAAGTACCGAAACTCGAGGGCTTTCACGTGCCGGGCCCTGGGAGACACTCGCCCGGCACTGTTTCGGCATTCTTTCGACACTCTCGACACTTGGCCCGGTGCTCGAAACTATTTCTGGGACGTGGTCCTGCAGTGCGAGGGGAGCAACACAATCTTGGCGTCCAGGGAGTCTGCGCAACGCCTGCCGCGATATTGTGCGAGCTCCCGGCGCATGGCGGCACCGCCGCCTGTGGAGCGTTGCCCCTCCTGTTGGCCAGTGAATGTCTGCCGCGCTCCGCGAGCTCTCGACTGGCAGCGCCTTCCAGAGCCCCCCGTTGCGCAGCCCTGCTCGGCTGCCCAGACAGCGCCACGCCTGCCGCGCTCTGTCCAGGGAGAATTGAAACACACCCGGACCGGACAATTGGCGTTTACGAAACGGCCCTGGGCGTTTGCTGAACTTTGTTGAACAGCCCTGCCCTGTTCGATTCCTTCAGTGAGGGCGTTTAGCAAGCGGCTTCGCGTGACGGGGCGGTTACTGTGGGGGTGGATGTATTGCCCTCTACTGCGGCCCGCCAGGGGTATCCTGGCAAGGTGTCGCGCACTTGTCCTCCCACTCCTTCATGCGTGTCGTGCGTATGTGTGCTGCGTGCGTGTCGGTGTCTCTCTGGGCGCGCGTGGCGGCAGCTTTGGTCCTGTACAATGCGCGCGAGTGCAGGTTAGAATGAGCGGGGTAAAAGGGGGGGGAGGGAAGTCGCGGACGGGACGCGTGTGCGTACAACACCATAATTCCACAACAGCGGAAGCCCATGCCAAGAAACACCCTGCTTGCCTCCAGGGTGCCCTGGGTTTCTTGGGTTTCGATGGTTTTGCGACGGAAATCGTGAAGATCCCACGCCGAGAATCAATGGAGGTCCTGGGATCTCACGGCTGGGCTTCGTGTGGAAGGTTTCTTGTGGTCGAGCCCCTACCGGAAGCATGTGGTGAGCTACAGACGTCGTACATGTCTGGGGAGGAGGAGGGCAGGGGAGGCTCTCGGGCATCGGCGGGCTGCCAGTGGCGTCGATCGATCTGGGTGCGATAGGGTCGAGGTTTGAGGGTCGTGGCCTCTGGGCCTTTTGGGAGGTTTCCGTCGGGGCTCTCCTGGGGCGCTCTTGGCGCCACAGCTTGATGCCTTTCCTGGCCAACACGGGGCGTCGTCGTCGTCGTTCTACTCCTGTTCCTCGCCGTCGCCCTCCCTCCCTGACCGTCGCCGTCCTGCTCTTTGGTCGCCGTCGTTCTGCTCCTGCTCCTCCCGTGGCCGTCGTCGTCCTGCTCCTGCGCCTCCCTGCCTTCTTCCCGCCTCCTCCCGTCCCCCGCTGCCTCCCCTGACTTTCCCTCCCGATTCTGCTGCTTCTGCCTCTATATCTCGTCCGCCCCCCCTCCTCTTCCTCCGCGAGCCTCCTGGAGGGGAGCGGCGCGTGCTAGGGCAAGCAAGAGGCATGGGGGCTGTTCGGATGCACCACCATCGATGATGAACGCTCCCACCAGTATGATGAGGAGGAGGATGAGGAGGAGTAGGAGTAGGAGAAGGGTCCAGCCGAGTGCCAGACAGCGCGGGGGAGCAGGGCCGCCACGCCCAACGTTATGTGTACAGTGTTTGCTCGGCGTGTCGTCGGCACTCCTCGGGCCGCATGGGCTCCGCCAGTACTGATTGTTTCGTTTTGCCCACAGGTCGACTTGCTTGTTTTCGAACCGCCGACTTGTTTTTTTCCGCTCGGCCCTCTTCCCGTGGTGCAGAAGACAGCAAGTTCACACCACAGGGAGCTGCTCCGGAGCCCCAGCCAGGGGCCAGCGGTTTTCGTTAAGAGCTATGGCAACGAGTCGACCCTGGAGGTTCGATGTCTTGCAGTGCCCCTTCTCATATGCCCACCACCTGCTCTTCCGCCGACTCTTTGCTCATGGTCATCTCGCTGCCTTCACTGGATCGTTATCTTACTGTATCACCCCCTCCCCGACCTCGATCGTCGACATACGCAGTTGCCATAATTGCTGCTGATTACGTGTACGGCCTCCTCTTCCTCGCTCCCGTTATCTCCTGCTTTTCGTCGTCGTCGTCGTTGTTCTTCTCTTCCATCTCCTCCTCCCTCTCCACCTCCACTGATGATGAGGAGGAGGAGGAGGAGGAGGGCGGGTGTAGGAGGAGGAGGAGGATATTGAAGAGGAGGGAAAGGAGGAGGATCGAGGAGGGGAAAGAGGGAGAAGACTCTCCCCGCCATCTTCTACTCCCTCGTCCTGCTCGTCCTGATCGTTGCCGGCATCCCCCCTACTCGCCCTGCTGCGGCTCCTCCTTTCACCTCCCTCCCTGCTCATGCTTCCTCGTCCTCCACCTTCCCGCTTCCCAGTCGTCATCTCCATCCTCCCTCCTCCTTTCTCATTCTTCCCGCCTTTCCCTCTCCCTCCTCCCTCCTCCTTCTCCCCGCTTTCCCTCCTCCCCCATCATCCCTCCTTTCTCATTCGCATTTTCCACCTCCACCCATCCTAGTCGTCGTCTCCATCCTCCCTTCCTCCTGTCTCGTTCTCCGCCCCTTTCCCTCCCCCACCCCGTCCCCGTGCCCGCGGAGTGGGAACGAGGCAGGAGGGTGGAGAAGAGGGAGGATGGACGAAACCAGTCGCCACAGTGATTGATCAGAGTGCGCGAGACCCAACTCGGATCATCCCTCATCCTCTCGCCCCTGGGCCTAGAGTTCAACACGACGTGGGAGGAGCAGGAGGAGGAGGATGACAATGAGGATGAGGAGAAGGAGGAGGAGGAGGAAGACCAGTGGAAACCCAAGAGTCATCAGCGATAATGGAATACACCCTCCAAGCTCCCTCTTCATAGGCGCCTACAACAGATTGTTTCCACTGAGGGAATGCCTCGTTCGACGACAATCGCTGAAGAGCCTGAAGCATGCCAAAGCATTGTTCTGGGGATTCCAGCGCCATTGGTCAACCTGATTGTTGCGCCGTGACGGTCTAGAATCGCGCGCCGGGACACCATTACTGGGACTTCAGCACCGCGAACCAGCGTACCTGTTGCACGCTCCAAATCCTGAACCCTTCCAAGAAAGCCATTTTGGTACGCTGATCTTGGGAAGCCATGAAACTCTTATGCTTGTTTTCCACAAAAACGCGAATGCGTGCGGCGCTAACGCGAGAGCCACATGTTGAAAAGGATCCGCCCTCAATGTGTGAAACTCTTGTAAATCTTGAAAACGAATGTGCGCGGCACTCAAGCGAGAGCCACAGCTTGAAACCACCAGCCCTCAATCCGTGAACCTCTTGTGAATGTTTAAACGAATGTGCGCGGCCCTAGGGCGAGAGCCACATTTTGAAAACCATCCGCCCTCACTCCGTGAATCTCTTGCACATGTTTAAACCGAATGTGCGCGGCGCTAAAGGCGAGACCCACATTCTGAAAACGACCCGCCCTCGATCTTTAAACTTGTCCTCAAGGTGTCGGCTTCAGGGTCATCAGTGGTGAGGAAGTCCCAGGCGAAAAAAAGTGACCACTGGCCTCGTGATGCGACAGGGAGAGGTTACTCATCGGGACAATAAGTGTTGGAGGAAGAGGAGGAAGGGGAGGAGGAGGAGGAGGAGGAGGCGGCGGAGGCGCCGCAACAGGAGGGAGGGAGGTGAATGTGAGATGGGGATGCTACAGGGCGGGAGGAGGGAGGGAGGCGCCCCGCTTCCCACCCTCCCCCCCCGTGCGCCATTGCCCGTGAGCTGACTCACGCATGCGAGGCTTGGCCTCTTGTTGCGCAGCCCCCTCCTCCTCCTCCTCCTCCTCCTCATCCTGCTTCTCATCCCCTGCCATTTTTCAGCCCAGCGCCCAACCCATGGTCAATAGGCGCGGGGTGGGTGGGGAATCGCATGGGGGGTAGGACTGAGACCCGTGCCAAGAAACACCCTGCTTTTCTCCAGGGTGCCCGTTTCGATGTCATTGCTGTGGGATGTTGTCAGTGGGCGCCCCTGGGTCTCAGGGGTGGGCTTCTTATGGAGGGTTTCTTGTGGACTGGCCTCCACTGCATGTGTACTGCAATCAAGGACTGCGCCCCATCTCTCCCCACCCCTCCCCTGGTGCCTCCTGTGGTCGTCCGACACACGATATCCCAGCATCCGGGGCCGCTCATCGGACCTTTCAGTGAACCCTTTCAGTGAGGGCTCTGCGGCGCGCCGCCGCTGGGCGCGCCGTAGCCCATCAGTCCGTCAACCTCAGGTGGGCGCCGAACTGGTGATCCACGTACTCCTTTGCGACGGGCGCCCCTCCTTTGCTCGCGAGCTGAGGGGCGTCCGACCTTCTCTAGCCGCGTACAAGCTCGGCCGAGCTGGCGGCCCCCGCATGTTACACGGGGTGCGGGCCGCACCTCCCTTCGGCCCCAGGACTGGTGGCGGCCTCGCAGCGGCGCACGGTAAGCCGCGTCCTCCTCTTGGCGTGGTCGGCGGTGGTCGATGCTTTGCCGCGCAGCTGAGGACCCTGCTCCTGTCCTCGTTTCTGCGGGCGTTCATGCTAGGGGCCGCTTTTGTGGACCCTGCTCCTGTCCTCCTTTTCGGCGACCTCCAGGCGTTCTCGTCTTGCCACGCTGTTGAGGACCCTGCTCCTGTCCTCCTTTCAGCTGGCACCGTGGTGGTTTCAGCATGCCGCGCTGTTGAGGACCTCGCTCCTGTCCTCCTTTCAGCGGGCACCGTCGTGGTTTCAGCACGCCGCGCTGCTGAGGACCCTTCTCCTGTCCTCCTTTCAGCGGGCGGTTCATGCCGAGGTGAAGGTCGTGGTTGACGGGGTGGTAGTGCTGGAGAGGGCGGTCGGTTGGTCGTCGGGCTCGTTGTTGAGGGATGTCTCTGCTGCTCTTGCTTCGCCCATCGGGCGCTCGGGTAGCTCCGTCTCCGCCATGGGGATGGTGGGGGTGGCGAGCTAGGCCGCGGGGGCGCAGGTAGTGGCCGTCCTACCCCCCACCCCCCCCTGCCCCTCACCACCACCCCTGGTAGGCGCGGGCAGTACTCGTCCTGCCCCCCCCCCACCCTTCGAGCCCGTCTCGAAGTTTGATCCTTGCCTCACCAGAGCAGCGTGGACTTGTAGTGTGGTGTGGTGGGCCATCCGTTGGGTTGCTGGTGGTGGCTGGTCGGTGGTGCTTGGCGGTCGTAGAGGTCGTCTGTCGTCTGGCTTGCTGGTAACCGCTGAACTTGTGCACGTCCGATCGCTGCCTGCGTCTATATTACGAAACGTGGCGACTTGTGCCCGGGGTGTTCCTTCGCATTCGGGGCTTCCCCAGGGCTTGCGTCCTAACGCCTCCTGCGAAACTTGGCGACGTTGCCTGAGGTGTTCCCACGCATTCGGGGCTTCCTCTGGACTTGCGTCCTAACGCCTTTGAGCTTGTCGTCGGGGTCGCTCTTCGTCGCGATCAGCCTCAGCGGGAGATGGCTCTTCGTCTTCTCGTTCAATGTTGTACGCATCGATGGTGTTCAGATTCTGGCTGGTCGGCGCAGCGGTGGCGGTTCTGAGACCCCATCTAGCCACGATGTTGCAGTCGAGCAGGTCGGCGATGGCAAAATCGATCTCCTCTGCGTTTGCTGTGGTCAGTCTGTTGCGGAGGTCGTCGCGGGTGCCGTTGTCGAGGATCTGTGTGGCGCCGAGGTCATAGTGTTGTGTCGAGGTCTCGTTAACCGGCCTCAGGTTGGCGATGTGCTGGTATTCGGGAGTCTGCCTGCAGTTCGACTCAGCCGCGATGGCGGTGACGAAGAGGACGTGGGCTGTGGTCGCCGCGAAGAGCATCCGCAGGACCTCTCTAGTAACGTTGTTGGCAGCGAAGATCTCGTCGGCGATGGTCTCGGATACTTCTGGCAGTCCCCAGGGTGCCTCAGGGGTACGCCGCCTACTGGCTCTGTTGCCCAGAACGCCGGTGGCGTCGTGTCGGCACCAGGTCCGTCGTTGGGACTCTGCGTAGATGGCCGCGATCTCGCCTCGTAGGATCCTTCGTTGTACTCGCCGACGTTCTGGTATTGGTCCTGAAGACTGGCCGTCGCTGTGGATTGCGATCTGGGTACAGTCCAGGCCGCTGATGCACGTGATCCCGCTGTGGCCATGGCCTGCTGGAGGTTGGCGGCCTGTCGAGGGCGGTCGGTGATGAAGACGACCCCATTGGCGCTCGGCTGGTCCAGCAGGCGAGCTCGCGGGTGGCCTGCTTGGCGAGGACTCGAGTCTGGCGAATACTTTCGGCGCGACGGGCGACGCCGCCGCCAGGAGCGGCAGCGGCGTGACATCGCACGGGTGGGCTGGCTTGTCACTGAAGGTTGGTCGGCGTCCTTACTTCTTGTGAGTGTTCGTGGCCTGTGCGATGGCGTTAAAGTTCGCTGCTATCTGCTGCTCCGTCAGCGGCTCCAACGTCTGGAGGCGCCAGGCGCGCCAGGACATGCGGCAGCGGTGGGCCACCGAGAGGTGCTTGATGAGCCTCGGGAGCGCGTGGTGCTCGGTCTGGCAGCATCGGCATGCAGTGCCAGTAGCCCAGAAGCGCGGGCCCTCGTGGTCAGGATGATCCCTGCCCATATGGACTGCCATGCCTTGCCTGGTGGCGACGCGGCCGCAGGCGTAGCAGACGTACTTCTGATTGTTGGTGTCGTCGCGGTGGTCGAACTCGCCTCTTGGAGCCATTGCGGGGATCATCTGGATGTCCTTCTGGATCTTGGCGTTCTGAGTCTGGTCACGAGTGGGGTGAATGTAGGCCTTCACCGCTGCCTTGACCGCGTTGGTGAAGAGCTTCGGCTCCTGTCGGGCCCAGTTGATGACGTCGCTGTCGTGCTGGGTTTGGCTGGGCCACCTTTCTCGTGGATGGTGCCTTCGGAGGAAGTCGAAGTCTTCCTTGAGCTGGCGGCTCCAGGCGCCCTTTCGTCGACGCTGGCCGTCGAGGAGCTGGAGTTGCATTGCGGGGGCGTGGTTCAGGAGTCGTGGTAAGTATCGTAATCGTGCTGCCGTCTGGTGGGCGATGAAGTCAGGTGCTCCTGTCTTGGCGATCGCCTCGGCTTCGGAGACGTGCTGATCGGGCGAGTTGGTCTTGGGCATCGAGGCTGCAACGCGGCATGGTCCCATGTACTTGGCGGCTATGTGCTTTTAGGTCCTTCTGAGGCATGTCGCTCCAGACGTGGCGGTTGTATGTCAGCCAGGAGGTCGAGAACGAGTGGACGTACTTCGCCTTGGCTTTCTTCGAGAGCTCCTCGCGGCGGAGGATCTGTCTCTCGGGAGGCCGGGTTGCTCCGAGCGCGCGGTTGACCCTTAAGCATATTTCGGGCCCCATGACCCCGCCCGCCGCGATGATGGCACCGAGGGATTTCTGCTGCATTACAAGCTGCACCTTGATCGATAGTCCGTCCAGCTCGAGGTAGGTGGGGCCCTCCTTGGCGATTCGCTGTGTCTCCTTCTTGCCACCCGCGCCGTAGCGCATGGCGATGGCATTGGTCTTGTCGGGGCGTGGCTTCAGGCCGCTCTGGAACGCTGCCGCGCAGAGCCTGGTGGCCGCCAGGGTCGCATTGATCAGGTCGCCGGCGTTTACGGTGGAGTTGTAGCCCGTGAGGTCGTCGACGAAGGACATGATCCTGAGCGCACTTCCGTCGTGGGGGGTCGCCGAGAAGAGTGGGTCGCTGCAGGCCTCGATCTCGCGGCCACCTATCGGCTGGCCGTGGGCCTCTTCCTCTAGGACGGCCTGGTCGGCCGCCCTGAGCATGATTGCGAAGTGGATGTTGAAGGCTACGTCTGAGTACGGCACTCCAGGTCGGGTGCTGGTCCGAGGCAGCTCGTAGTGCTTGGCGCTCTTGGCTGTCATCCAGTAAGTGGCGTGGTCATCTGCGATCATGTGGCAGAGGTGCTCGTCGTCGATGTGCTGGTTGTTGTAGGCAGGCTGCTGGAGTCGTTCCTTTAGCGCTGGTCGGAGAAAGTCGGGGACGTCGATTCTTTCGATGAGGTCGTTGAGCTCGCCGGCGGAGGTCGGCAGCTGCATGCAGAACTCCCTGGTGGCTGAGTGGAAGGCCTCCCCAAGGCCGAGGAAGGTGATGCTGCAGGATCTTGACCTTCTTTGGCAGTCGCTGATGAAGGCAAGGCTGGTGTGGGTGATGAAGTCCGTTGCCATCTTCGGTCGGGCGCCGCACTGGGTCGCTCCTAGGAGCTCGGGTAGCAGGCCCTTCACGCGGGAGCGGAGGAAGCTGCTATGCATCTTGCCGATGGTGTTATTGAGCAGGATGCCGCGGTAGGATTTCTGCAGCTCCGTAGCCCCCTGTCCCCCGTGGAAGTACGTGGAGTACCCGCCCTTGGCGGCGAGCGGCTCGGTGCTCCCGAAGTGGGTCTTGACTAGGACGGGGCGGGGCAGGCGAGCCATCCCTTCGGGGCTAGCTCTGGACATGTCGTCGGTGAGCGGGCCGCCTCGGCGTCCTCGCTTGGCGGCGGCGAGCTGGCTGGTCAGCTGGTGCTTGGGTATTATGTTCTGGATCTTCGGTTCTGGCCCCTCGTGGCAGGTCCGCTGGTTGTAGTCAGCTGCTACCCCGTCTGCGTCCGTGGCTGTGGCCTGCTCAATTTTGCCGTAGAAGGCCAGGGCGTGGTCGGCGATCTCGCTCTTCGTCGTGAGGGGCTTTCCGTCGCTCTTCGTCGCGATGGGCGTCGGCGGCTTCTTGGCCTTCCGCCCCCCGAATGCCAGGGGCCGTTTGGCATGCAGGGCCTCCTCTCGAGGGGCGTGGTCGTCGATGGCGGTGCCCATCTCGTCGGCGGTCATCTCGAGAAAGGCGTCGCGATCTCTCGTGATCCACTTCTGGAAGATAGGCTTTAGGTGTCATGAGGAATTGAATGAGGGCGTCGAAGTAGTGCTGGGCGCTATCCACTGTGGCTGCGTCGGTTGCCCCGGCGCTGGCCGCTAGGCTGGGAGTGCTGAGTATGAGGGAGGCCACCACTAGTTTCGCGTAGTCGCTGAGGTCGGCCAGGACACTCACGTCGGCGGGGTCTGGTAGCATAGCCTCATTCACAATGAGCTTAGCCATGTAGCGTAGCCTCTTTGCGCCAAAGTTGCTGGTAATCCCGCTTTTCTCGGCGATCCAGGTCGTCTTGAGTAGCGAGCGGCGAACCCGCAGCAGGGCGAAGGAGCGCTCGGTGATGTAGGGCTTGTGCGGGGTGCGGCCGTGGGAGCGGAGGCACTCGCATGCGGCCTCCGCGATCTTCCCGGTGACTGTGGCGACGTGCTCGGTGGGGTTGGTGCCCCACGACGGGTGTTGGACTTTGTTGAGTTTATGTCCTGAACTTCGTGCGGCATTCTTCGTCGGCAAGCTTGCTCTCGTCTAGCTTCGGGGCGCCTTTGGAGACGGACGAGACGATCTGACAGGCGAGCTTCAGCTTGACGGGGTAGTGGTCGTCTTTGGTATCTGGGCCCTGGCCGCCGTCGATGCCGTAGAGCACGGAGCACTCTTCGATTGAGTCGATGTAGCTCTTGGGGGTGATGACGTAGTCGATGCGGTGGGGGGTTTGGGCAGAGTTCCAGGTGTAGTGCTCGGGCCCGCGGCTGACGCAGGCATGGGCGGCCGCCAGGTGGTTGGGCAAGAGAAGCTCGTGGAGACGGCGTACGTTAGGATCCTCGTTTTGCTTGAAGTTTTGGCCGCCAATGGCCGCGCTGGTGATTTTGCCTGCCCTGGCGCTTGCGTCGAAGAAGATGGTGCTCACTTGGTGCTTTTCGGTGGTCTCCGTGAGCTTCTTCCAGCAGCGATCCTTCTCGGTCTCGAGGGCCTTCGAATGCGGGGCGTGGGCGACGGCAAGCACGTGGTTGAAGCCAGGGGCGGTGACGTGGACGATAAGGGGCCTGGGCTCATTTTCGATGACTGTGAACTGGTCGGGTTTGAAGTAGAGCTCCTTCTTGCCGCTCTTGCCGTAAGGCTTGCTGAGCAAAGCGTTCAGCTCGCAGCCGTAATTGAACCCCGTGTGGCCGCTAGAGATGATGTGGTAGTTGTTGGCGTTGGCGCATCTGGCATCGTCGTCATGTCCTGCGTCGCGCACGCCCCAGGGCGTCCTGGCCTCCTGGGTTCCAATGATGTGGAGGTCATCGTCGTGCAGGCAGGCCATCGTGGACTTAAGCTTATTGATATTCTCTTTACTTCGCTTCGATCCTTCCTTGGGCTCTCGGCCTGACTGGATGTTGAAGGTCGCGATGTTGATTTCAACTTGAATCTTCTTGTCGCTGGACTCGGTGGGGTTGTGGAAGTGTCGGGCCTCGGCGGTCGTCTCGACCCTGCTGGCTATAAGGCTGCCGTGGCCGAATTCGGGGTAGGCCTCCCGGATGTTGGGGTCTGCGTCGAGCAGGAACTCCCAGTCCCGCTGGGATGCGCCGTCCATGATGCTTGCCCACGTTGGCTGAGGCGCTGGAACTGCTCGAAGACGCCCGCGGTTGCAGCCTCAGCAACCTCGTTCCACGGGTTGTGGTCGTGGGCGTGGACGTGCTGCAGGTCTATTCTCTGGCTGACCATTTCGTAGAGGATGCAGAGGGTCCTGACGAGTTTGGGGTCATGAGCGGTGATGGCGAGCCTCTTCGCGAGCTGCAGGGCGCCGAGCGGGTCCGTGGATCTCGTAGTGATGCAATGTGGGTTGTAGTGTATCACCCAGGCGATGGCCCATATTAGGGCGGTTATCTCGACGGTAGTAGAGGTCGTCTCGTGGTCGCTGTTGTCCTTGAGGGCGATGTCTGTGCCGCTCTTGTGCTTTCCGGCGATGGCTCCCTGCAAGCTGGAGCCGTGGTTGTCGTCACCGACGATCACCGCGGACCAGGCGTCGTCGCTCGGCTGCTTCGGATGTTTGGATCCGTCCGTGAAGAGGTGGATCTTTGCCCCTTCATGGAGTGGTCGCTGTGGGTAGTGACGGAGCATGTAGTCGGCTGTCTCGTTGAGGTTCTCGTCACAGAAGTCAAAGGTGAGGTCGGGGGGTGAAGTTTGCTGGATCGCTTGTCGGATGGTAGGTCGCTCGTCGAAGTGCACTCTGCGCTGCTGTAGCTGTGGGGGTGGCGGGGCGGGTGCTGTAGTTGGCTGGTCGGGTGGTGCTGGGGGCTTGACGTTGGTAGCTCTGAAAGGGTTGAGTGGCCTTCCCTCTCGCCGGTGGAGGGCGCTGGCCCGTGGTATGAGGCTGTGCTTGGGCGTCGGTAGTGTGCGTCGATGTTCGGGGTAATGGGATAGCAGAGGCGCGCGAGCGGAAGGGTCGCCTGGCGCATCCCCTGTTGGTCTGCTTGGTGTCAAGGTAGGTAGCTTCGATGTCGTGGGTCTCCCGTGGATCTATGCAGTTTGCGGCCGCAGGAGCGGGCGGTGCTGCGTCGACGCCTCTCGGCGTCTTCGCCGCGTGTTGGCGGCGCACCCAGGGCATCAGCAGGGGCGCTGCTGTTGGTCCTGAGGCGTCGGCAATCTTGGCCTCTGGTGGGCCGTCTGATGTCCTGGGGGACTCTCTCGAGGGTAGATATGGCGAAGCTGGTAGGCCGACCTCGGGGAGTCTCCGAGGTCCAGCTGACAGGGGCCTGTGGAGTAAATCTTGGTGCTGCTCCTCGGGTTGCTGCAGTCCTTGCTGCGGCGGCTGCTGCAGTCCTTGCTGCTGCGGTCGTCGGTGGGCCTCTTGGTGGAGCGCTTTGGCAGGCCCTTCTGGAGAAAAAAGGTTCGGCGCCTTAGAGCCAAAGTGGCTGGTCGCCTGGTTCGCCCTCTGCAGGGCTCGTCTCTGGAGAGCGGGTCGGTCGGGTCGATGGGGGCTTGCCCCGTCTGGCCTCGCTGTCCGCCCTGGTGGGGTTGTTGGTGCACTGCGGTGGTCGGCCGAGGAGGTGGTCCTTGGTCCGACGGTTGGTGCAATCATGGTTGCTGGTGCCTGCGAGCTGCCAAGGTCGTGGTACTGATCCCAAGGCGCCGCGGCTGAGTAGATTACCCACTCGCTGGTAGTGCTGAAACTGGTATTTTTATTGTTTTTTTTGGTGTCGCTGTCGCTGGTTGCGATGTGCTAGGTAGCGCTGCCGTCGGCGTCGCGCGGTGTGCTGACCCACGAGCTAACGCCGCTGAGGCTGTCGGCGGGCTCCCGAGTGGAGCATGTGGCTGTAAAGGCGTCTGGGCCTGTCGCTGAGTGGCTGGCACCGCACGGGGCGCGCCGCGCGCCTGCTGGGGCTCAGCGGTTGCTCCGTTGAGCAGGTAGGTACGTATAGCCACTCTGAGCGGGCTAGATGCTCGATCTTCTGGCGAGGTTGTGGCGGGACTCCCCCGCTGGGCCAGTCGCCCCCCAGCGGGGGGAGTCCTGCTCAGTTTTTTGTCGTGTCCGAGCTTGAGCCCGAGCTGCCCTCCTGACCCTCAGGGTTGAAGCGCCTTCGGTCCATAGGTTTGTCGAATCCGCCGCCGTCGTTCAAGATGCGGACCTTGCGCGCTGGCCTGCTGTGGGCGCTTGTCCTGCGGAGGGCCGACGGTGGTGCAGATCTGGCTCGGTCGGGAGTGGCGGTGTGGAGGCCTGCGGGCAGTGGCTTCGGGGAAAAGGGTCGGGTGGGTGCGCAGGGGGGGCCAACTTCGAGCATGATAGGGGAGCGTGGGGGGGGGGCCTGGGTTCCCAAGTAGGGTGGTCTGTGCGTTAGTCGGTCGGAAGGGTCGCGGGGAGTCGGGATCGTCGGGGAGCGGCGCGGACTGTGCCCGCGGTGGGGGGGCGGCCATGGGGGTCGGGGGGGTCAGGAAGGGTCCTGCCCCCCAGGCAGCACCTGGTGCCGGTTGCTCGTCAGGGGGGGTCGGCGATGCCTGGACTGTCGGCGTGTGCGTCGGGTCGCCGAGGTCGCGGTCCTTGCGGTCGTCGAAGCTCTGGTCTTCTGCGCGTCGTGCGTGGAGCGGGGTGGGCGTCGGCCAAGAAGCTTCCGCGCGTCTTCGGGGTCTTCGTGGGCGTTCCGTCTCCCGCCGCTGGCGTCGGAGCAACTTCCGTGGGGGATGCGAGGTCGATGAAAGGATCGAATTGTTGCGATGGTGGCCTCGCTGGTGGTGGGAGTGGCGGTGACCTCTGCGCTGGAGCCGGCGGCTGCGGGCTGTTGTGCAGGTTGGCGACCTGTTCGAGCTTCTGCGTCGTTGGGTACGTACCTTTGTGGCCGAGATCCGCGGAGCGGTCTTCGATGTTCTCGCTCCCGCAGCGCCTGCACCTGATGATCTCCGTCTTGCAGCTGGTGTGGTTGCCGCAGAACTGGCAGAGGCTGCGGTCGCAGGGCGACGTCAAACCTTTCGAAGATCCCGATGATTAGGGAGCGCCGCGAAGTGCTGCCATCTGCGGGGCCGCCATCTGGTCGAGTTCGGCGTAGCACGGTTCGCGGGTCACGTCGTAGTCGAACTCGTGCGACGGGGCGATGGCGTGGAGAGCGGAGCGCATGTTGTCCCGCTGGTGGGCCTCTTCATCGTCAGCTTGGGCTTGCATATTTTGCTTCTGTTTCCGTGGCGAAGGCGCTGGCGACGCTGTCGAGCATGTCCGCGTCGATCTCGGGCGCGATGTTGTCGAGCTGCTCCCGCGATGTCTTCTCGAGGAGTGCTTGGTGTACACGGTGCTCTTCCTGTTGCCGGGCCAGCTGTTCGCGGTGATGCTCTTCCTGCGATTGTCTCTGTGCCAGTGCGGCTCGTAGCTCAGTGTTGGCGAACTGCTGCTGCTGGTGTATATCCGCCTCGTGCTGGCCGTATCTCTCCAGGAACTGCTCGCGTTGGTGCTGGTCGCACTCGGTCTTGTGCTGCAGCTGTTGCTGGAGGGCCTGGGCCTCGTTGAAGAAGAGCTGGTGCTGTAGGTTTGCCCGTTGGTGCGCTACTTTCTTGGCTTCGAGCTGGTCGTGCTTTTTCTGGATATGGCGCTGCGCCTCGAGCTGGAGCTCCGCCTGCTGGTAGACCACCCCGCGCTCCCTCTGGACCGCGGGGTGCTCCTCCATGAGCTGCGTGGCCGCGATGACCGTCTGCTGCTGAATCACTTGCTCTTGGTGGATCTCCTCTCGCTTTAGGTCCGCTTGGGCCTCCGCGATCTGCTCGGCGATGTCGCTTTTTCTTTGCATCTCCTGGGCTGCCATGGCATGCGCGGCCTGCTCCTCGAGGCGTAGGTCCTGGCTCATCTGCTCTATCCTCTGGCCCTCGCGCTGCGCGCGATCGCACTCGCGATGGAGTTGTTCACTCTGTGCTTGCTGGCGGGCTGCTTCCTCGGAGGTCGTTGCGGTGCAGGTCTGGGTGGCCGTTTCCGCGCGGATGGCGTCGATCATGTGGTGGGCCTCCTGGCGTTTCTGCTCGTAGGTGGGCTTCTGACGCTCCAGGTCGTATCTCATCGCCCGCTCGTGGTTCTCAATCCTCTGCGCTTCCTGCTGCATCTTCTCGGCGTAGACCTGACGGACGAGCTCCTCCCGCTGCTGGAACACGCGCTCTCGTTGTGTTCCTTGGCGGCGGGGTGCCTCGTTGTTCCTTGCTATGGCTTGCTCCGTGGCGTTCAAAGCCGTCTTGGAGAGCTCTTGCTCGTGGTGCACGAGCCTGTCGCGGCTTTGCATCTTCATCTCTAGGAAGCACTGGCGCATGGCTTCAACCTCCTCCTCGTGCTCTTCGGTCTTTTTGCGGAGCTCGGCATTGGCGATTTTGGCGTGGCCCCTCCGTTCTCGGCACGCTTCCTCGTCTTTCTGCCTGAGCTGCTCGACGATGCTGTTTGATGGTGAGGTCGGCCTGCTCGAGCGCGAGGATGGAGGCTCTCGACTGGCGCGACGACGAAATATGGTGTTGGCTCTGTTTTTTGTGTGTACTGCTTTTGGCCATCCTCAGAGTCAGCTTCGCAGTCCGTGTCGGCTTCGGCGGCAATCTCGATCTTGACGTCCGTCACGAGGCGCTTCAGGTCTGCGATGCGCTGGGTGTTGGCGTCGGCCTGGGTCTGCAGAGCTTCATTTTTCTCGTTTATATATTTCTGCTCTTCTGCCAGCGCGTCGATCTGAGATCGATATTGTTGTAGCCGAACGTGTGGGTCAGTGGCCATCGCGAGCATGCACTTGATCACCGTGGCACCCGCTATGAGTTTGATGGCGTCAACCATGGCATATTGCGCGCCGTTGATCTGATCAGCGACTCGACCAAGCCTCTGTTGGAGGTTCCTCGTCCACAGCTTCCTCATTTCGGGGTCCTGTGCCGGGGGGCCGAAGGATTCGTGGTCTCGGGATATTCAATACGGGAGCTCGAGGACTGAGTCGGCGATGGCCTGCTGCTTCTTCCTGCGGGTGCACCCATGGGCGTGGACAGCAGCCTTCTTCCTGGACTCTGGGCGGCTCAGGGAGCTCTTGCTCTTGGGTCCTGGTCCCCGCCAAGGCCATGGTTGCTCGCCAACAGCAGGCCCAAGGTGTGTGGTCCCTGCTCCTGACCACCTTTCCCCTGGGCCTTGCGCTGGCGCCTGGGCTGTGGACCCTGTTCCTGTCCACCTTTGCCCTGCGCCGCGCTGCGGCAGCGCGAGGTGCGTGGTCCCTGCTCCTGACCACCTTTCCCTCGAGGCGCCGCGGGGCTGCTGCTTCTTCCAGCTCTGCGTCATGGTGTGCTGCTGGTGGCGCTGGGGCTGCTGGGCGCTGCGGCGCTGCCCCAGCCTGCTGGCGGCGGCCGCCGGCCTGATGAGCAGCCTGTCCTGGCCGCGCTGAGTTCTGGCGCGGCGATGCCAGGGCGGTTCTTTTGACCTGGGCGCGGTGGGGATGGCGGCTCCTGCCGCCGCGGCTGCGTCGCCCATGGCGCGCTGCGCGCGAGCCCAGGCCGACTGGGGCGACCGACGAGGCGACGACGGCCCAGCCCCTCCTCGGCCAGTGGCTTGCTCCTCGGACCTCCTCCGCCTCCCCCTCCTCCTCCTCGCACCTTGGGGTCCTCGACCCTCGTCCCCCCCGAAGCGCGGCCCCCAGACCTCGACCCTCGGGCTCCGAGCCTCGGTCCTCGAATTTCGGCCCTCGGTCCTCGGGCCGCGAAATGGTGGTTTGATTCTCGACGCTGGTTTCTGGCATATTTCTCGATCGAAGAATTGGGGTATTTGAGTTTTTTTTGTTCGGTGGTTTCGGCCCCCGTTCCCCAGGTCTCGGCCCCGGGTCCACGGGCCTCGTTCCTCTCTCCTCGATCCTCGGGCCTCGTTCCGCGACCCCAGACCCCCCATCCCTTCACCCCCCGATCCTCGAGCCACGGTCCTCGATCCTCGGCGATCGGTCCTCCTCGAGCATCGATCCTCGAACGCTATGGTGTAGCAGCATCCCCATTCTAGGGGGCAGCTGGAAGAAGCAATCATATCTGGTGTACCCAGTTTGCTTTCAAGGGCGGTTCTGGACAATGGGGGCTCTCAAGGGTTCCAAATGCGCAACTCACAACTGTGGAGCACCATGGCGAAGCATGGAACATGCAAGGCCCAGGGCGTTCTCGACCAAACCACCGAGGCCTCCGATCCCGCCAAAGGCTCCACCGAAGCGGACTTATCGGGACATGTACTCGGATTCGGCAGCCGAAGAGAGCTACAAGAGGTCGCCAAGCATGGGGCCAGACAACAGCCAGCCGAAGTCCTTGATCAAAGCTAGGAGCCTCGATGAGAGAAGGGAAGCCCCCACGGACATGCGCCTCCGCATTCTGCAATCGCAGTTGAAGGAAGCGGGGGAAGGCTTCCTCAAGCAATGGGGATGAGATGAGACGCATGTAACCCAGGAAGAAAATGTCCGACTCAGAGGAGTACCCTTGAACTTGCCAGAACAGCTCTGCTGAGCATCAGGAGCAAGGTCATTCGACGAGAAACGCTTCGGTCACGGAGAGTTTGAAGCCCAACGACGAGAAGCCGATGTACTGGCCACACGAGGACAGGGCGCCGAAGGAGCGCCGGAGGCGCATAATGCCCCAGACAATTTCGTCTTCACATCTTTTCTGAAACAGGAGGCATCCAGTAGGACTGACCAGGCGCCCAATTGGAGGCGGCAGCAGCCTGGGCATGTGTCTACAAGCAGGCAGCGAAATTCTGAGTCGCATCAAGTACAGTGTCAGTTCACCTGGATGCTCCAAGTCGCAGTCTCTGTCGAGCCCCTAGGCAGGACACCTCGGACACCTTGACGCGTGGGCAACTGGCGCACCACGAACTTGGCATCGCTCGGACGAGTGCGTTTGTTTCCCTTGGCGAGGACCACCGAGGAGCACGCTGGATCTTCGGGCAGAAACGAGCACGCACGACGTCGAGCAATGCGCGGGGCACGGACGTTCGAGCGAGGGCGCGGGAAGGGGACGCGGCGTCTCTGCGGCTGAGGGTCCGCTCTCTGCTGCCCGCGCCTTCGGCAGGCCCGCGAGGCCCCCTCGGATGCGCCCCGGAATTGCTTCGATGCGGCGAGGGGCCGTGGTGGCTAGACACTCTCCAAGGGTTAAGGGTACTTTCCCGTCAATGGGATGGGGTTATGTGAACCGACGGGGGGTTCCCATAAAAAGGGAAAAGATCCCTTAACTTAGGATTTTAGCACTGCGCGCTAAGAGCAATGACGAGATTTTAAACTTACTAATACGCATCTCAAACAACAGCCAAACAACGATGAACAATGCGAACACGAAAAAGCACAACAACTCACCGTCGATTGTAAACGACGCGGAAGTCCGCCCCCTGCTCGCCCCCCAACAAATGAAAGCAACACACAATCAAATCCAACAATGGGTTCCCGCTGAATCGCGAGTTGGTCACACCAGGTTTGCATGTCCCTGCTTACAAGCCACATGACCACATCCCATCGGGGCTGGTCGGCGTGAATTTATCACTTGCGCTCGCAGGTCGTGTGGCCGAGTCAACGCGTAGAGGGCTCGGTCGGAGTGGCTCGTCACAATGTCAGGATGTCTCAAGCGGTTGTCCTTCTATTTGCAAGCGTCGCAGCCAACCATATGCGAAGCTGAGACAATGTCCGAAATGACGGGTGGCATGGTGTGCGGATGTCTCAAGTGAAATGCCGAATCCACTGTTGGGGTCCTGGCGTTTCTTGGGGCGCGGACCCACGGGAAGGGGTCAGCGCCCCGTTCTTCCACAACTCCCCCCCGAACAATGCCCGCTCGTGTCACTCACTGTTTGGGGTGCGCCTCCTCCCCCTCCTCTTCCTTCCTCCTCCGTAACCATTTCTGCCCAAACTCGTTTTGACCCAAACGGGCTTCGCACAATTGTGTTTCCTCAGCGTGCGTCGCAAGAATGGACGACGATGTCGTCGGCGACGAGGCCCCTGCGGAGGGCGCGGCCGTCGGCGGCGACGGCGTGGCTGCAGCGGCGGGCCGGCGGAGGCGTCGGGGCCGAGAGATCCTTCGCGGGCCCGACGGGCTCTGGTTCGTCTTCGGCGTGCGCGGCGGCCCGTTCGCCAGCGAGTATTCGGGAGCCGAGGGCGTCCGCTTTGAAGACGGACAGCATTGGCTGTTCGGCGCTGTCCCGGGCCACTGGGAGCTGATCCCCCTGCGGGATTCTGGACGCTTCCCTGGTGAGCTCGATCAGCTCATTGTGCGAAGATCGTTGGCGGCACTGCGAGGTAAAGCTTGTCGCGGTGTTCTGGTGCACAGAGCTGCAACGTGCATCGAGTTGCTTGAGGCTCGCGCTTGCGACCCCGATGCAGTGAACCTGAATGTTGCCCTTGACGCACTGCAAGGGCAGATATGCATGTGCAGATCTTTGGAGGGAGATGCTGTGCGCGGGAGCTGGGATGAACACGTTGAGCAAATCCGTGTTGCGCATGGGGACATCACCATGTGCGGACCCGTTGTTCTATGTCCATCGTTCGCTGTGAGCCTGATGGGAATGATGCAAGTGTTGTTTTGCTGTGATGTGGTGACGAAGCGAATGAAACAAACCTTGAGGTTCGGGCCGCGGCCTTCTATCTTGAAAGTGTTCCGACGAGGGCATGCGGAGCGCGTGCCTGCCCTGCCAGCCCTTGAGGCAGGCGTCGCGCCAGGAGTACGGCGCCACTCTGTAAATGCTTCTCTGGTCTTGGCGTGGCTGGATGCCAGTTGCACTCTGAGATCGCTCAGGCACGCCGCTAAAGGCGCGATCACTTGGAGCAGGCTGTTCTCAGAGAGTGGACGGTTCGATCGTATCGAATTAAAGCGTAGCTTGAGATTGATCAGGTACGAGACCTTGCGCTCGGCCAGGGTCAGAGCAGACTGGACTGCCATGCGCCTGACCAGACAACTATTCCTCACAATGAATTGGAATGAGGTTGACATCTACCTGCATGTTGATTCCAGTCCGCAAGGCAGAGGCTGGGAGATGCAAGCTGCCTCGTACCGTGTCCGCGTTGCAGGCCGAGAGTTTCTTTCCAGGATGTTTGCCCCAGTTCTTCTTATGAGAACTCAGCTTTCGGCACTTGCCAAGACTGCTGCGCTATTGTGGCAGATTCACTTGGTGTTTGGCGGCAATGCAACTGTCATGCGCAAAGTTCTCGATCGCGTGCGTGGCGTGGTCTCCGATATGGGGACAGAATACATGGTCGCCAAAATGAGCAACTGTCTGCCTGATTTTTATCAGTGTCTTGGCGCCAAGTTTGTGCTTGCCAGGCGACAGCTGTTGTTGCCGCGTGCCATTGTTATTCCTGGCTGGAGGCACAAGTTGGATAATATTATCAGGTGCGGCTGTAATACCCTTGTGTGGTTCCCACGCTTTCTCGTGAGGATCAAGGCGTTGGCGTCGCTCTCCAGAGATGAGGTTCGTATTCATTCGAATCCACGCCACCCCCCAATTGCCAGCGTCTCCATCCTACCACTTACGCCCCTCCTCCTCCCTCTACCTACCTCCTGCCTTCCGCCGCCCCTTGAAAACGTTGGGAACCCTGGGATCCATTCGCGGTGGCAGGCAGGAGATAGGAGGTAGGGTGCACGAAATAAGAGGTAGGAGCTCGGACGATGGCGCGAGGAAGGAGGAGGAGGAGGTAGAAAGAACGAGTCAAGAGGTTGGCAGAAGTCTCGGAGGTAAGCGGTGAGAGGCCGAAGGCAGGAGGTACGAGACAGGAGGGGAACAGACCAGACGAGGTGAGACGCACGGCGTGGGAGGTAGGAGTGGCATATGATGCAGACTGCAACTGGCATGCACCTCGAAGCTGGTAGGACGAAGGATCTCCGAGGCCAGTGGGAGGCGGGAGGGGGGAGTAGGAAGCAGGATGTAGGAGGTGGGATGAGGTTGGAGGCAGGAGGTAAGAAGTAGGAGTACGAAGTAGGAGTAGGAGGTGGGACATATACAACTAGGTGCGTGCGTGCATGTGAATGAATATGCGCCCCAGGGTGCACGGCACACTTTAGAGACGCACTGGAGAGCACACGGACTGCATGGTCTAGCTGCTCTTGTGGGATCGGTGTCGAATGTGCCTAGTTTTGCGGAGTGGAGGTGGCAGAAATTTTATCATGTGCTGACCTGCTTGGACGGTTTCATTTGGTCGGCCAGGGGCCACATCACCAGAGCTGCATTTGGAGATATTCGTGACAAAACCCGTCTGGATATAGTTCTTGGGGCCATGAGTTGTCAATCGTTCCCCTTCCAATTCCAAGTCATGATGTGGTTCAATTCGTGGCTCAATGATCTAATCCGTTTTGCAGGGTACTGCCCCTGCCATCGTCATCTGTGGGATTCTGGTGAGGCCATCAATTGCACTCGATCTGGTTGCGCGCTAGGCTTTGCTTTCGAGCACGGCATGTCTAAGTTGAGGGCTGGGCTGAACGAGGCCAATGCTTGGATGGAGGGCAGGTTCGGCCCCGACCAGCAACTGTTGCGCCAAGCCCAAGGCTTGGCGAGGAGCACGTTCGCCCTCGGGTCCTTGAAGTTCAAATTCTTGAACGATCTACCTTACATCTTGGGGAGGTTGCATACGCCTGACATGAAATCAAGATGCATTGACTTGTTCAATGCGCATCCGCAATGTTGCCATGCTTCCGCGACTCTGGCCATCATGAGACCAGGGTCGCCATTGCGCGCTGCAGTAGATAACATCAACGAGAGGGGGGAAAACATCAGCCCTCAGCTGGAGGCAGAAATCGATTCCATTCGATTTGCACCTTTGGATGACACTGTTGCCGAGGGCCCCCATGCCGTGGCTAGGCACCACCACTTGCGAGCTCGGCGGGGCACCTTTCCTTGGATCGCCAGTTCCATCAGGCTCGAGAATAATCTTGAGGACATCCGTGGTTTCTGTAGCGCTTTAGACGTAAATCTTGACACGAACTGGACCAACGCTAAGTCAGTGCTGCAACCGCCAAGGGCAGCTTCTACGCTCATGGCGCCATCTCGCCTGAAACGATCTCGAGCTATTGCCAGAACATACACGGCAACGCACTTGAGCTGCATGCGGTATGGCATGGCAGCCCCCGCAAGTGCGCCTGGCTCTGGAGGCGGTGGCGATGACGGTGCAGGGCCGAGTGCAGGTGGACATGTTGACGGCGTGCTGAGTGACGCAGAACATGATGAGCCAGGTGGCCCAGAGGATGATGAGCCACACGATGGAGGAGGAGGAGGAGGAGGTAGCGGTGGCGGTGGCGGTGGTGCGCCACGGCGGGGCCCCAAGAAAAAGCACGTCGAAGGATTTGCTGTCGGAGAGGCGAGCTTGCTTGCAGAATATCTGTCCAAATTGCTTGTGCAGTACGGCTACTATTCGTTCCAATGCCATGGTGACGATGAAGTTGACGAGCCTCCATGCGTGTACATGCAGGTGTTGAGCTTGAAGGTCCGCGCAAAACTTGTGCATACTGTAAACACGCAAGCCAGCGACACGGACTCCTTCGTTATACATGTGCAATGTTTGGAGCGATGGGTTGGTAATCCATTGGAGTCCGATGTTGTGCACGCTTATCCTGTCCAGGATCCAGGGCCGTTCGGTTTCTTTGAATTCATGCATGCGCCGTTTGAGTGTAGACAGAACCTGAAGGAATGGCAGGCAGTGCCAAGCGATATTGAAGGCTGCTTGGATTTATGTGAGCCTCGGGTTGCAGCGCCTACTGGCTCCAGAGTGCAATGGCCCACGTTGTCTCTGTTGGACCATCTCGAGGCACTTGGGTGGACATCGTGTGCCCAAGTTGTTGCGTATGAGAAGTACGACGGAGCTGTGACATACGATTCTCGTAACATGCATGTTGGTAGGAAACATTACTTGCTAGCTCTGCTCTCGCTGGAGGCCCTTTTTGACAAGGGGGCCAAGCCTTTCAAATCATCTGAGCCCGATTCGTTTTTTTCGATTGCTCCTCAAGGATCCATCCAAAGCAGTGCCAGGCGAGAAATCTGCCAGGCACATTGCCATTCTGAACTCCTTGGAAGGAGATGGCGAGCATGATGTTGCAGCAATCGTTGACATGCCTGCAAAAAAACTGAAAGTGGATGCGCCAGCTATTCTTGATGACGTGGTCGGGGACGACGGTGTGGATGCACCGCGTGACGGTATCATCGATGACGCCGTCATGGGCCCCATCCCGCTCGAGGACGACGTCGTCGGCGACGACATCGCTGGCGACGACGACGTCGTGGGCGATGACGGCCAGCAGGTTGACGAGCTCGCCCCTGCAGTTCCCCCTCCAGCGCCCGTGGGAGATGGATTGCTTGCTGGCGCGGGGGCAATTGCGCATTTCATCGAGGGCCAGCGGGTCACGAGAGAGACCCACATGTTACCATCTGGCCTGCAAGCAGTTGGCGTCCGTGTGCACTGTTGCAACGTCAACCATGGCAGGTGCAGGCTGGTTCGATCTGTTCGCGTGGGCACAGAGCGATATGGCCCACGCGCAGCGCAGTATTATTTGGGCGCATGGCTGCGCCTGGCGTTTGAGTCCGCAGATACGGCGGGCCACCGAAAGCCCACCTCAGCAGAGGTGGACGCATACGCAGCAGAGGATGTTGGATACAACCTCTGCGCAATGCATTGAAAAAAATATGAAAAGTGATGTGCCCATCAGCACCGAGACCCTATGTCAGCATGACAAGGGCCATGACGACTATCATCGGTATCTCCACCATCATCATCACCATCAGCATCACCAACATCCAACGTTATCATCAACATCACTGGGGCAGTCTCGGCATTTTGCTGTACGACCCTGGGGACCCACCATCGTTGACTCTGTGGGATCAACGTCCCCGTGGGCCCTCGTGCCGACGTCTGGCCATGCCACCCGATGGGGTCACCATCCTCATGAGGCCGATTGGGGATCGGGTTGCTAACCCGCCTCGCGTCTCACTACACTTCTCTCCCCCTCGCTGTTCCCTGTGGGTTCGTGCAACGCAAGTGGCAACGCCAACGTCACCGTGCCACTTAAGCAACGGGGGTACCGTGCCAGCGCCAGCAATGCCAACATCAACATCACCGTGCCAACGCCAACATTGCCCTGCCAACGACAACGCCAACAAAACCAACGCCAACATGTTTACCGTGCCAAAGCAAACATGGCCGTGCCAACGACGGCAACAGCAAATCCAACAACATCTGCACCGTGCCAACGCCAACATTGCCGTGCCAACGACAACGCCAACAAAATCAGCATCAACAAGATTCCCGTGCCAGCGACAACATTGCCGTGCCAACGACAACGCCAACAAACCCAACGCCAACATGTTCACCGTGCCAGCGCCAGCATTGCCGTGCCAGCGACAGCGACAATACAACCAACACCAACATGTTTCCCGTGCCAGCGCCAGCAATGCCGTGCCAGCGACAGCGCCAAGAAAACCAACTCCAACATGTTTACCGTGCCAGCGCCAGCATTGCCGTGCCAGCGACAGCATTGCCGTGCCAGCGCCAGCATCAGCGTTCCATCGCAAGCGTCAGCAATGCCAACGCCAGCAATGGCACCACCAACAATACTACAGATGTTTGCGCTTTAGCGCCACAACGCCAGCGCCAAGATGACCGTGCCAGCGCCAGCATTGCAACCATTCTGTAGGCATCTTGACTCAAACGCCATTTGTTTGGAGAACCGACATAGACGCCTCCGCGAGAGCAGACCCGCCAGATGCCACCTGTTTGGTTCTCTAAGCTCAGCCCTTCGGCCCAGCGGAAGGTGGCGCAGCTGGCGATGAAGCTTTCGGTTGAGAGGGCCAGGTCGAAGCGGTTCAGAATTCGGATGTGTAAGCTCAAGACCAAACTGCACCAGATTAGTCGGACCATCCAGAGTGCGCTCGCACACGACAGTGATCAAGCAACGTTGGGCAACCAGGAGGCAGCGGACGCAGAGAGCGATCCTGACTTTGAAGTGTTGATCTGAGCATGCCTGTGCCCAGTTTGCTTGTCTGTCCCAGTCTTAAGTCCAGCAGCTGGCCCGCTGATCAGTACTTTAAGTGAATATGTCATTGATCAGGCGAAGAGGCTAAACATATCACCATCATCGTCATCACCACCACCATCAACAACATAATGGCTATCGCCACACCACATCCGCCGAAAGGGCGCCGAACGGCTCCACAGGAAGAGAAAGGCGGGTGAAGAGGAGGGAAAGGAGAGGGGGGAACGTGGAGGACGGGGGGAAGAGGGGGAGGAAGAGGGAGGACGGCGAGGAAGAGGATGAATAACAATGAGAGGGTGCGTTCACATGCGCAACGTACATCTGCGGATTGACGTGCAAGCTATGCGGTGCAACCTACGAGGTGCTAACACAACGCGCTACTTGACACAACCGACGTCGCACTAGTAATGTTGAGCGACCAAGTGTTATGCAACGTTTTCTGTGATGTCATATGTGACGCAACCGTCGAATGAACAAACAAAAACTAAATGGCATGCTGTGCGATAAAATGCTATGCGATGCTGGGCTATGTGGTCCGCGCTGTGCCGTGTCGCTGAAAGATGCAGGCTGTTTCAACATACAATGGGCATTGCCTTCATGAGGCGCTTTCATGTGCGTGCTCTGTCAGGAGCGCCAGTGCGGGAAACCTGTGACCAACTCAAGCAAGCCTGCCGTGACTACCACGGCTACGGAACGACACAATGATGATTGCGCCTACGCGTACGCAACCACTGTGCTACAGTGGTGGTGCACATGCTCAAACCCAGTGGCGGTCGCAGCCGCGGCAATAACACAGAAAAAAACAGCACACACGCACTAAGCGAACGAACGGCATTCGCGAATAGCAGGTTTGTTACGCGGTTGGGAACCTCGCACCGCCCAACTGGGCCGTGTATCTCGTGAGCACACGCGCGGTGGAACCGCGCTTGGTCTGTGATCAATCAACCCAAATATACATGTACATATTTATACATATATATATATACATATATATATATAAGCAACGTGCGCGCCGCTAGAACCCTTTGCAACAACCATGCGCCTGTGTCGGGGCCATCTGGCAATCGCCACGATAGTTTTGCGCAATCAGCGGGCACGAATCTGCGCAAGCGTGCGTGTATTCCCCAGAATACGACAGCGTAGCCCGACGGGCTGGGCCCACGGACCTCCCAGCCAAAGCTGGCGGGTTCCACCGACGCCCAGTCCAGCACGCCACGCCGCGCTGGACATGGTAAGGGCATGTATGCAGCGCACTACACTGCGCACTGCGCACTGCCCAACGCAATGTGCACGGTAATTCGTCATGGGCCCGATGGCGTTGAGCGGCGCAAGGCTGCAATGGACTCGCCACCGCCCCCGCGCGCGCAGCCCGCCGACCCAACCCAGTGGCATGACTAGGGCGCACGTTCGGTGCGAACTGCAAGCGGCCACCGCGAAGGGGCCCCATTCGTTTCCAAACAAGCAGTGGTGCTTCCTTGTGGGCAAGGCACCCACCACGCGCGCGCGCGTAGCGGCGTCGCCCATATGTTTGGCACGTTGTGGTCGAACGCCAATGCCACTTCGAAACGCAGTTTGGAATCGGCTCGCTGGGCCCGCTGGAGATAGCACGCTTCCTTGCCGACATGTGAATGTGTGTGTGGCGAGAGTAAACCTGAACACATCACGCACGCGCGCGCACCGCGCGCTGGCCCAACCGAACGGGGTCTGACGGGCGGGCGTTGGCTTCGGATTCCAGTCGGCCACCGTTTCGGCTTCACTTCCGCTCGCAAACCAACGTGGCGACATCCAAATATTTGCGGCAACCGCAATGCCCATCGCGCCCGCCCGCGCAGCGCTGCTGGCCCGCGTCAACTTCCAAACCACCATGGGAAACAATCGGGTTTGGACTCATCTGGCGCCCGCCACGCGCACGCCCCGCGTGCCGACCCAGCTGGATGATGCGCGATGGACGCGCGCCACCATTGAAACCCACGCGGTCATCGGCGAGGGCCCATGCCGATCCCAGCATCAACGCGACGACTTCCCCAGCGCGGGCGGCGCGGGCTCCGCCGCGTGCCCGCCGCGCACGGCGTGCCATGGGCCGCTGATCATGTCGACAGCCGCTGGCCATCGCTTAGGGGCCGCTGCATTCCCCCAGGTCGCCATGGCGACCCCCTGGCGCTGCTGCGCCAGGGCCAACCGCGTGCGCGCACATGTTGCGGTGGTCCAAGCACGTGGTCAGTGGTTCGGTCTGCGCAGGGCGCGCGCGCGCGTGTGCGCGCGTTGGGTGGGTGGGCGGGGGGCACGCGCACGCGTGCGCCCATAACTGCGACATCAAACCTGCCAGCCCCACGGGGTTACTTTGTCTTCATGGCCACCATGGCCACTGCTCGACTGTAGGCCAAGCAAATCTATCGGAGTTCGCGCGCCGTGACCTGGCCCAGCAGAATAGCGCGTCATGGGCACATCGGAATGTTGAAGTCACATCGGCCGCGCCTGGGGTGTCACTCTAGCTTCTCGGGCCACGTGGCTGCGCACCAACTGGTGCTAACGCAAGGCCATCCACGCGCGCGTCACGTGCTGATCAAGCCGACACCACGCGATCGGCGAGTGCGCGACGAATGCGCCGTCAGCAGCCCGATCGGCCACCGCTCCAGGCGCATGCTAGTCTTCATATCAACATGGCGGCTTTCCCAGGCGTGGACAACGCAACGCCCGCCACGCGCATCGCGCGTTGGCCCAAACCGCTAGACATGCGATGGGGCCACGTGAACATCGGAACCCAGGCGGCCACCGCACAGCGCCCACTTTACTCCCCAGGCCCGAACATCGCTTCGTGCCCAGCGATCAGCGCAAGGCCCGCCACGCGCGCGCGCCACAGCCTGGCCCAACCAAGCGCGCGCCCCTGGCCGACCCCATCTGCTAACATGCGGTCCCCCATGCTAGCCCCATAGCCAACGCTGCCACCACCAAGGTCGTTTCCCTGCGCGCAGGCCAGCACGAACCTTTCTCCATCATGGATAGCGCACGGCACGCAACGCGCGCGCGGCGAGCAGCCCACCTGGGGCGCGCGCCACCTGCGCTGCACTCGGCCACCGCGAAAGCCCCACGCCGTATTTCAGGCGCCCATGACGCCTGCCGTCGCGCCGATCTTGCGCCTCTGCAACCACTGCTGGGACAAGGCCATCGTCGTGTCTTGTTCACATCATGCCGTGGTGCGCGCGATGGCCGATGCATGCTTGATGGGGGGCTCCGCGAATGGTTTATGTGTGGTTTATGTGAACCTCAATGGTTTATGTGAACCTCTGTGGTGTGCGCTTTCGACGGCGCCGCGGGGAGTTCCCTTGCGCCAGCGTCCACGGGCAGGGCGGTTCCTTTGTTGGAAAACTAATGTTAATTTGGCGAGGCCAGGGTTCCTTTGCACCCAGCCAGAGAACCCTCGCGAAAAGCATTGGGCCTGCGCCAGGGGGTTCCCATAAACCACCCATAAACCACCCATAAACCACCCATAAACCACACATAAACCACACATAAACCACCCATAAACCACACATAAACCACCCATAAACCACCCATAAACCACCGAGTTCACATAAACCACACATAAACCACCCATAAACCACACATAAACCACCGAGTTCACATAAACCACACATAAACCAACCATAAACCACCCATAAACCACACATAAACCACCGAGTTCACATACACCACCCGTGAACCACAACTAAATCACTTAGCAACGCACGCATGTAAAATTGAGATGCAGCAGCAGCGAGAGCGTGTCAAACCAATGGCAAATAGGTTTTGCGTGGTTGGCACGCTGCCCATCGGGCGCGGTTGCTGTCGGGGCGCGGGCGCGCATGACGCGTTGCAATGATCGTTCGGCTGCCAATCGCTCCGCAACAACGGGCGAGAATCCGTCGGATATTCCGCGCTGCGGGCGTGCCATGCACACCGCGCACGCGGTCGCCTTCGCCGATCAGCAATGCATCGGCCGCGCTGGTGGCCTGGAAGCCAACGCGAGCACCTGGCCATTGCCGAACGGATTTCGGGGGAACCGCGCGGGGGCGGGCTGCCCGCGGTGCGCATTCGCAGCGGGCACTGCGTCGCCGACGATCGCGATTTCGCAGTGTCAGCGCAACGGCTAATATGCAGGCCCGAGCAATGACCGCACGGCTGTCGGGCGACCCGCGCAACGGGCGGATCGCCCTCTGCGCGCGCAAGGGTTTACGCGGCGTCCTCAGTGTAAAGCCACAGTGCCGATTTGAAAACTGATGGGTGCGTTCGCGGCGGCCAAGAGGAAAGCTCGAGTTCGGGTGGCCCGCGCGTCGCTAAGGTCAACCGCCGCGCGCGCGGCTGATGCTGCAGTACAACAGGCGCAAGGTGCCCTGCTGCTGCCCTGGGCAGCATCGCGAAACTTCAGCGGTGACGGAACGGATTGCGGGCGACCCGCGCGACGGGCGGGCCGCTTGTCAAGCGCGTTGTGGCTTCTGCGACATCCACTACGGAGGCCAAGCGACGTCGGCCTGGACAGTAGTTCGAGCCTTTGGCTGCGTGGCATTGCATCGGGGAGTTAACCCACGCCCGCCCCGCATCAGTCGGCTGCGCGAGCGCGCGGCGCGCACACGCACGCGCGCGACGCCACTTCTGCAGCCGCAACGGTGGCGAAAGTACCATGACGGCCTGGAAACCGCAGCTCGACACCAACGGTGGCCGATTGGGACCTGACGTTGCCTTTGATATAGTATGCCCATCGCGCGCCGTTCGGTGTGGACCAACGCGCCACGCGTATATGCGCGCGCGTGGCGGCACCGAGCTTTCCGCATCAGAGAATGCGCGACGCGCGACGCTGCTTTCGGTGCCATAATGAACCGAGGGCGGGCGGCGCTAGACTTTCGAAATTGACGGTGGCCCGCTGCGCGCCAACTTGCTGGGCCAGCAAAAGACGCGCGCCGCGGGTGCGTCGTGGGGTTCTGGCGCCCACAGTGTGGAGACCGACGCGCTGCTGCTGGAATTCGGAATGAACCCGAAGCGGAGGGTGTTCGGATTTCGGCGCACGCATGGCCCCATCGCGCGCCCGCCGAGCGGCGGGCCCACGACGCGCGCGCGCTTGGGCGCGCGTTGGGCCGCGCGGCCTCCAAGAATTAATAACCGCAGCGCTGCCTTGGACATTCGAAGCCCCCACTTAGCGATGACTGCCCATCTGTCGCGGGCCACCGCTGGCTGGCGCACCCAACGTCGACCGATTATGTAAGCGCGCGGCGCACGCGCGCGCGGCGGTGGCCTCTGCCGCGCGACCCAACGCGGCATCAGCCACGATGGTCCAAGCACTCGCGCAAGCCCCCCCCCCCAACCACCGCCTCCAAGTGGCGGCATAGGTGTTTTCGGATTTCGAATGTGACGTTGCGCCGACGCGCGCAGGCATCTCGGGAAGTTGCCTGCGCGGCGCGCGCGCGTTGCTGGTTCCAGAATTCGCACAACCCCGCGCCTCCTCGGAACAAAAAGTGGGGCCCGCAAGATGGTGGCGATGGGCCGCGTGGACGCAAACGTCACCGCGGGCCTGCCACGCGTGGAACAGGCCCTATGGGCAGCAGCGCACGCCGCGCGGACGCGCGCGCGAAGTGGGACTTGAACTGCGAGCTGCCCTCGACAAAGAAGCCGTCACGCCGCAATGGAAAAGAAGTGGTGCCCTCAGGGGTGGCCGATTGGGCGTCGCCGCCAGCCCATGCGCGCCGCGCGTAAGCCGACGCGGGCCTGATCGCGTCGCGCGCGCGATAAGCGCATGGCCCCAGCGCCAAGGGGGTCAGCGCGTCGGCTCAGGCGTTTGGTCGGGCAATGAGCCGCGAGAAACAGTTGGGCAATAGAGCGGGGGCACGCGGGCACAACGCGAACCTGTCGGGGCTGGCTCGCGGCGCCCGTACGCGCGCGAAGTGGAACGCGCGTTGCCCGCAATCGGGAAGTCGCAAAGTTGGCTCTGGCACCAGAGTGAAACGCCACCAAAACCCATATTTTGCGCTCAGCGTTCGCGCGGGCCCATCAAGCGCCAATCAGTGACTAGCGCCGACGCGCGCGCGCGCGGGGTGCGGAAACACCAGCGACAAGACAGATGGCACGTCGACTCAACCCAAGCGGGCAATTCGCGCTGGCCGATAGGATGCCATAGCGCTACATTGGGCCCGCCGCATGCAAGTCGGTTGGGAAATCACGCGGCGCGCGTACGCGCGCGCGTGGTGGGCTCTGCGCTGCCCACCGTGCGGACGCAACGGCGTTGTCTCAGAAGTCAAGGCGAACCCTTAGCGGTGACCGATTGGATTTCGGAAGCAGGCATGGCCCACTATGCGCCTTTAGGTTGGGTCAGCGCGCTGCGCGCGCACGCGAGACAGCAGCCCGTGGCTTCTGCAACACCAGCAACAGAAACCCGCCATGCCACCGATGAACTAATCTGAAGCCTACAGCCCTTACCGATGTAGATGCAGAAGTCAGCCTTGGCCCATGAGAAGCCAATCGCTTGGGACAGCGCACGACGCGCACACGCGCGCGCGTGCTGGGGCCTATATACCCCAAGCTACAAAAGGTACCACGGTGGGTTGCAAACCAATATTAAACCTCTGGCGTCTTCGAAAAGAGGAGGCTGCCAGGTAGCAGTGGCCCACCACGTGACACTTGAGTTTGGTCATCGCACGACGCGCGCATGCGCATGTGGCCAATTCTGAACTATCCTCACCAGAGGAACGACCATGCTGGCAGTGGACCTGGCGCGGGCCCTGAATTGTCGCCAGATGGGTTTCGACGTTAACACGCTCGCACCACACGCTAGGCAACTTGGCCAGCGCACGGCGCGCGTACGCGCGCGGTGGAGTCTGTGGGCCCACAAAAAGCAACCCGCTACGCTGTCTTGGGAACTGAAATGGCCACGCAGGGGTGCCCGCAACAAAGGGGAACTAACAACGCACATCACAGGCTGGCCGATAGGGCCCGCGCACGACGCAGGTACACGCGCGCGTGGTGGTAGTCTGTTGTGATGCACACTAGAGATGTCACCGTGTATGCGCGGGCGTCGTGCAGTAGGGTTACGCCAACGCAAAGAAAACTTGACAGTGCTTGCACCCCGATGTCGTTCGGCGATCCCCAAACAGTGTTTGCACCGCAGGCCGTGGCCCCAACAGACTTATTGAACGGCCGCCGCCAGTCCGGTGGGGCCCCAAACTGGTTGCCCAATGCCAAGCATGATGTCATACTAAAGCTCCGCTTTGAGATTCTAGATTCAATCCTTGGACACCCCCTCTGGGGTATAGTGTTTCCACGGCCTGCCCCCCCGTCGTGGGCGCAGATCAGATTTGCGTTTCCTCGGGGGTTCTGCTCCTCTTCCTTGGCAGGCCCTCCAGTTGCCTTCTTCCTCCTCTTCTTCGTCCTGCCCCAGCTCACGATACAGCTCCCAACGTAGCCTCTGCATTCCCAGTCATCCTCTTCTCCTCGTCTGACCCCTCCTCATCCTCCAATTCCTTCGTGGGGCGCCGAGCGCGCCGACGCCCCGTTCCAGGGTTGTCGTGATAGCGCTTTGGCTCGGTGCTCTAGTTTCCACGCGTTCTTGTCTGCTCACGCACCAGAGTTCCAAGTCATGGCGCCTCCAAAGTCGAAGCAGCACGTCGTCGCAGAGGATGGCACGCAGCCGCCCGTTGAGCCAGACACGCTCGAGATGTTCCCATCGGGCGAGACCCAATGGGAAGGGCCGCCCGACTCCCTCACGGACTCTATGGTGCCAGAAGACTACGCCAACACCATTCCAGCTGAAGTGCTGCAGCATCGCCGCTCGCTAGAGCCAGCCCGCCCAGAGAAGATGGGCAATATCCCATCGCCAACGCCAGGGACAGCAGGCAGTGCCTCATCGGGGCAGGCCGCGCCACCTCCAGTTGCACGCTTCGCCGATGTGGCGAAGAAGCTCAGTGAGGCTCCGACGCCGCAGTACTCGTTCAAGACGGAGCTCGCGGCAGCAGCGGTCAGGATCACACAAACGCCATCGGCTTCGGCAGCGGCGCCGCGTCCCCCAGACAAGCACCAGAGTGCCAGCAAGAGCGCTGCGGCGGCGGCCGAGGCTCCTCGCTCGCGGTCGCCGCCACTGCGTCCACTGAGGACGAAAACAACCACGGAGAAGCTGAGCATGACGGCAGCGTCCCGCTGGGACAGGTGGGAGGACGCCCCGGTTGGCATCCAGCAGGGCTTCATCGACAGGTTGGGCTCGAGGTTCCCAGTGAAGATGCGGGAGCTGCCCGTCGAGAGCACGAACTACAAGGTATTTTTCGAGGTGGAGTGCAATATGGGCCCGAGGACTCGGCAATCGTGAGTCTCGCATTGCAGACAACAATCGTGAGCCCGCATCGGTGGGAATCTTATTTTGTTTGAAGTTGCAGCTGCTTAATCATCTAGCTGCGTAGACTGTTTGGAGTTATGTGGCCGCATCGTGCGGCGACGCTCAGAGGCCGCATCGAGAGGCCAAGACGCTGGCATCAGCAGATATTTCAGGCTGATGGTTGCAGGAGAACTCTCTCGCCTGATTGTCCTGATTCACTGCTCATCCTCTCTCCTCTTGATCCACGGGATGCCTACCAGCCAGTAAAAGACACCTACCAGACAGCAACCATGACACCTACCAGACAGCAAAAGACATGTACCAGGCAGCAACATAACGCGTACCAGGCAGCAAACGAAACCTACCAGACAGCAACATAACACCTACCAGACAGTACACGAAACCTACCAGACAGCAAACGAACACCTACCAGACAGCACCATAAACCCACCAGGAAGCAAACTAACACCTACCAGACAGCAGCATACCACCTACCAGACAGAAAAAAGGAAACCTGCCAGACAACAGAAAAGCACCTACCAGACAGCAACACAACACCCACCAGAAACCGACACACCACCTACCAGACAGCACTGCTAGCAAACACCTACCAAACAGCGAAAGACGCCTACCAGACAGCAACAAACTAAGACCCCAGCAAAACAAGACCCCAAGCAGACAGAAGCGGGCCTCCAGAAGGTTAAAGACCCTGGGCAGTAGCAAGCGGTTGACGTCTTCTGACTACGTAATCGTTGTACTGCAGTGGCGTGTCTCGGCGTGCGCAGGCAGGCATAAAGCCAGAGCAAATGTCAGCGCAGAGTGCCAACGCTGAAGGCCCCCCAAATTTGCCCCAATGAAGGCCCCCAACACGTGCTCCCAATGAAGGCCCAACTGGAGCGTCAGAAGCAAACGACCGAACACCGCTTGGGCTCAAGCCACTTTGGGCTCACAGGAGCTGGCGGTGAGAGCGCTTGCCCCTCCTTGCCGCGGCATTTGGTGCAGCATGGCTGCTTCAGTCGTGGCGGACGAGGAGATTCTGGGAGAGGGGCCTGATGTTGGAGACCTCCCGTGCTTCCAGTGCGGTCTCTGCGAGATGGACATTGCGCACGCAGACACGAGCAAGAAGGATTGGAAAGGCATGTGTCTCCACGGGCGTTGTTTCAATGCGATACGGGCCCACGACCGCTACCTGGAGGGAGCGCCGAAGCACGTGGTTGATAAAATGAACCAGGACTTCGAGCTCGACCGTCCCGCTTGGCAAGAACGCATCCGTCCTTGGATCGACCCTGCCAAGGGCGCGAGGGGCAGCGCCAGGGAGGTGACCAAGAGGTTCTTCACCGTGACGGAGACGAAATCGAGAGAGACTCAGAAGGGGATCGATGACGACATTATCGTCTCTCGGACGGAGTTCATGGCGTTCGAGGGGTTCTGGCACAGGAAGACAGATGAGGAGAGCACGCTTGAGTTTGAACGGATTCACGCAGAGCAGAAGGGCAAGTGCGACGTGACGTGGGTGGAAGACGGTGAGGTGAAAGTGCTGCAGAAGATAGCTACGAAGGACATCGGCCGCATCAGGACGTCCAAAGGCGAGTCCAAGTCCAATTGCAGCATGCAGGTGGAGATGGAGACGTCTGCGTTCGATGCGGAGGTGAAGCGCAGGCGCCCCATGGCCAAGTCGTCGGTTTCTGCTTCGTCCTGCGATGGTCGAATGCCGCCGTCGCATGTTCCGACCAACGCCCGCTCAGCCGAGCACTACCTGACCTTCGGCGACGGCCGCTCCAGGGCCGACAGCGTGGACACCTTGGACGCCTCCACGGTCGGTGTGGCGACGTCGCCTCGCGAGACGCTTCGGGAAGCTGAGGCTCCAGACACAAGCAAGGACGGCGCGAAGTTGAAGAAGGGGGCGCCGTCTGAGAAGGGCGGCAAGACCAAGCTCTTCAAACCCAAGTCGGATATCAACATTGACGACGCCACCAGGGAGCGCGTCGCGCCGACGCTGGAGGACATCGAGAAGATGCAGCCCGTCGTGTTCATGGAGGTGAAGCGGCACTGGAGTGAGATGGCGTCCCACGTGCACGCTGGTTTCATGTCTACTGGGTCGGGCTACGTGTCTCAGCTCAGGGCCGCCAGCGACGCTGTGGGCACCGAGGCGCAGAAAGACCTTGACATGCCGACCGGCGAGCTGATCAAGAGCATCAGCAGTATTGCGCAGGAGATTCAGGAAGGTGTCGAGAGGCTCGGTGCTGACTGCAACAAGTCGAGCTTCGCAGAGATTTCTGCTAGGCTTCATTCCAAGATAGACGAGATCGAGAAGACGAAGAAGCAGGTGCATACTCAGTTGGACGGCTTTCGGTATCTCAACGAGAAGGGCGGACACGGCAAGCAGTCGAGTACATGGGCCACTACAACAAGCGCATCAAGATAATGCGCAGGCTGATGAATTGCAATTTCTCGAAGGAGTTCGCCGACAACATCTCCAGGGCGATCTACTCCATGAGGGGGGACGCCGAGAAGAATGCCTTGGTCAGCGAGCCCTGCGCCAAGGGCGGCAAGCTGAAGAAACCTCTGCTGTTCCAGGGCTCCGCGGCACTGAATGGCAGCAGCGTCGACCCCTTCAAGATCACGGTGTGGAACGACCCAAATTCTGAGGTGCACAATGCGGTCTCCAGGATGATTCAGACTAACCCCGAGGCCATCAATAACAAGATCAAGGTTCACGACACCTCATTCGACACCAAAGGCCAGAACTGGCTAGGCTGCCTGGGTCGCGTGACGAGCGACTGGGTGGTTACCGACGTGGAGGCGTTGGGCGACGGCTACTTCGAGCTTTGTACGGGTGGTGTATCGCCGTGGTTGATGACGATCAAGGCCGATTGCCCTCGCTGGGGTCCAGCGTCCGTTCCTCTCGCGGGCTTCGAGTGCACGGTGATTGCACGCACGAAGGATACCCACATCATGTGCCACGAGGCGACGACAGTGCTGCAGAACGGCGTGTCGCTCAAGGACTTCTTGAAGTTCGCGGAGACTGAAGAGGGCAGCAACGGCATCCAAGGCTCGAAGATTATCTATTTGAAGATTGGTGAGATTCTGCACGTGCCGATGGGCACGATGATCATGCCTTTGTACCACCCGCTGGAGCTCCAGCAGACCAAGAAGATGCCGCTGAGCCATCTCATCGTGCTGCCGCTGCTCCACGCGGAGAACGCCAAGACGGCGCCGTGCTTCAAACTCCTCCTCCTCCTCCTCCTCCTGCCCCCTCTCATCCTCGATCTTCCACTTCCTCCGACCCAAACCAACGAGTCCTCCTCCTCCGGCCTAAGTTACCCCGCCCTGACCATTGATCCTCTCGCCCTCCTCCTCCTTCTCTTCCTTCTCCTTCACCCGCCGCTCCTAGGGGATAAAGGGACGAGGACCAAGGAAGAGGGGGGAGGAGGGGAGATGAGGTGGGAGTAGAGGGCGGATGAGCGTAAGGAGGGGGAGGAAGAGGAGAAGGAGGAGGAGGATCGATTAGACAATGAACGAGGATGGGGTTTCGGAGAACATGAAAATGAGGCATAGGACGTTCATGAGGATGGTAGTCTGGATCAGGAATCAACCCATTAGGATGACGACGAGACTGAGGATAACCTAGGGATAATGAGATGGTGATGAAAAACTTCAGGGGATGAGGGAAAGACGGTGAGGCGAATGGTGAGGATGAGGGAGGCTAGGACGTTGATGAGGATGACCTGCATGACTACGAATATCACGAAGACAAGAATGACGATGACGAATACGATGATCAAGAACACGATTAGGCTATAGGGGAAGATGATAGGGTCGTGCGGGCGTGGACGACGAGGACGGGATCGGAGGAAGGAGGTGTTCACGATGATGACGACGATGGCAACGATGGCAGGGCATAGGGGGATGATGATGCGGATGGGGACGGTAGGGATGGATCGGATCACGACTTAGGTGAGGAAGGGGGTGATGAAGCGGATCAGGAATTAGATGATGAAGGTCATGATGAGGAGGAGGATGAGGAGGCGGACCATGAGGAGGGGGTCGATGATGAGGCGGACCTCCTCATCTTCCCTCTCCCATCCAGGCGGTCAGCCAGGATGTGGCTCGTGCGATTTCGAACTACAACACAGAGTACCTCGCGGCGCAGGCCGCGGGATCATCCATGTACAAGGAGAGGGCAGCGGCGTCGGGCCGCTTCACAGAGATGTTGGGCCTGTAGGCCGCCACACTACTTTTTTCGAGCGGCGCACCGCACGAGGAGGCGGAGAAGGAGGAGGAGGAGGAAGAGAGGGATCACTAGGAGGAAGCTGAAGGAGAAGAGGACGACGCCAATACGTAAAGAGCAACAGGGAGGGAGGAGGAAGGAGGAGGGGGGAGGAGGAGGGGGAGGTAAAGGAGGAGGTAGGAGGGGAAGGCAGGTAGGAGGAGGAATGAGGCAGGAAGGAGGAAGCAACAAAGAAGACGATGCGCCGCTCGCACCTGTTTTCGAGCCAGGTGGCTCGGCCGCTTCGTCGAAGTTTGCTCTGGATGACAGGGCCGCCACCCGCAGGAATGAATATTCCTCCTCTTCCTCCTCCTGCTCCTCATCCTCGTTCTGCTCTTTGCTACCCCGTGTGCTTTCTCCTCCTGCTGCTCCTCCTCCTCCTCCTCTTCTCCCTCCTTGTTGCCATATTGGCTCAAGCGCTGTCGCCGTCCGCTAGCCCCCTCCTTGTTCTCTTTTCCCAGTGTCCTGCGGGGCATTCGGGAAGGGGGGGGCAACCATTCTACCAATGCGGAAAATCCCTCCTACTCCACAGCCTCGTCCTCCTGCCCCTCGTTCCCCCTCCCCTCCCATTCTACCCATCCCGATGTCATATCCTTGCCCCTCCTTCTCAAACTTCGTTTCCCCCACCGCCTCTTCCCGCTCATCCCACCAGCTCCTTCCGTGGCCATTTTGGCTCGAACCGTTCAAGTACATCTCCGCGCTACCGCGGGACTTGAGATTATAGTTGCCGCCATCGTTTTCTTGCCTTCGGCACCGCGGTCAAGCTTGCATGTGGTAGCGGAGCGTTGCCGAGCGTATAGCTGGCGTGCCTTGTGAGATGACCTTCAACCGCGCATGCGTCTTGGCAAACGCCAAGATCGCATAAACCACCGATTTGAAACCATAAGCCTGGGGGGTTGGACGAAACCCAACCTTCATCCACGGGAACAAACCTTAAGCAATCCATGAACCACCGCCGAGTTCACAGCACGCCATCCCATTGACGGGAAAGTACCCTTAACCTGCAAAGGTGGCTTGGAGAGTGCCTAGCCAGGCCGTGGTATGTGCTGCGGGGCTACCTGGTCATGTGATCGCGCTATCTCACGCGGCTGCCAGCTCGCCTCCGACCTGTGTCTGTTGTGTCGGTCAGTGCCCGATTCTATCCTTCATCGTATGCGGCACTGCCCTGTCGTTCAGGAGACGAGGGGCGAGCTGGCAACGCGCGACATCCAGGAGGCAGCCCGAGCCATCGACCCTGACTGCGCGGCCAGCGCTGCCCTGTACATTAGAGGCATCTTCCCGCACCCTGGAGACACCTGGCCAAGACCTCGCGCGGAAGGTGTCGTGGTCGTCTCCTGGGCGGATGACCCCACGAGGGTCGATATTAATGTTTCTGGGAACATCTTCACCGACGGCAGTTGTACTAAACATATAGTTAGGGAGTTGTCCAGAGCGAGCTGGGGGTTTACAGCCCTGTCTGAGACTGGCACCCTCCTGGCCTCGGTTTATGGCCCGATGTGGGACCCCCTCCCCCAAACGAGTGAAGCGGGTGAGTTTGGCGCTTTTGATGATGCCTCTCAGTGTATCATTGGCCCGTCACAGGGGCACTCAGACTGCTCGAATGTGGTCCGTGCTTTTGGCGGGCCCAGGGCTTTAAAGCTTTCGTGTAGGCGCCCCTATGCAGGTCTGATGTTCCATTCCATAGGTGCCCCTTGGGAGTCTGTGATCAAGGTCAGGGCCCACGTCGCGGACAGCGACGACCTCACCCCGCTTCAAGCTTTCAACAAGAAAGGCCTTTCCCTTCATCCTGCCCCAACCGAGCAGCAGCAGGATGGTCTCTCTTTCAAGATTCGGGTGGCCAAGGCGGTCGTCCGTCTCGGAGCCGAGCTCATGCCCCTGTGGCCTAGGATGGATCTCAGCGGCGTGGAGTTGGCTGAGCCCACTAAGCCAACGCCTGTCCCCGATTGCAGTCACGATTGGGAATGGTGCCGAACGTATTGACGTTGTAGAGTATGTCTTCCTATCAAGAAGCAGAGTGATTTCGTTTTTGGGGCTTCTCCCTCTCCTGATTCCTCGGGCTGTACAGGGATGGTCCTCGAATGTCTCAACAATGTGAGCTCCCTCGGTCACAGGCTTGTATATTTCAGTGTAGCGACGACTCCCCGCTCTTTGTCTGTGTCTCTTGTAAGGCGGTGTCAACCCTGGGCCCCATGGCGCTCTTGGGAAAGCAGCGCACTCACCCCGCCAGGACAAATGCTGAGCGGAAGAAGTCTCGTATTTGTAAGGGCAAGCGCCCCAACCGGTTAGGGGTGCACCTTGAGGTTTCACCAGAGGACGATACCTTTCCGCATCAGCCTAGCCAGCAGCAGGGAGAAGTCGTTGACCCGTCGTCTATTGCGCCGTCGGTTCCGTCGTCGTCGTCTGCGACTCGAGTCGAGGTTGCTGGCTCAGGTGCTCTGCCCATTTTCAGTTCCTCCGCCGCGTGCCACCGCCAGGAGGAGTCAGACAGTTCATATTGACTCGTCGCACGTTTGGTTCTGTCTCAGGCGGCAGACGCACCTTCTCGTCATCGCATTTTCTGACGCACGGCCCGATGCGACTGACCCTTTGGGCGGGCATCCGTGCAGTGCCCCGCGTCTGGGGCGAGGTCAGCTGTCGTCCTGGCGCTCTCTGCAACTGGGACAGCTGGCCTCGTCGTCCTTGTGTGGGCGGTCGATGTGTTATGCTTATGTTTTCATTCTTTGGCCTCGGGCTACTTCTATGCCTCCTGGTAGGAGGATGCCGCGTGCATGCCCCACATCTGGGTCGAGGCCTGCTGTCGTCCTGGCGCGCTCTGCACGTGGGATGGCGGGTCTCGTCGTCCTTGTGTGGGCGGTCGGTTGTGTTCTCGTGAGCAGCGTGCTGCCGTCTCGTGCGCGCGCGTTTCCGCTCAGCACGCGTGTCAGGCACCCCGCCTCAGGGGGGGGGCGCGAGGCACGCTCTGGTGCGGGCGCAGTTCTTTCTCCGAGCACGGGGGTGGGCTTTGGTCCGCCCTGACCGTGGCTCGTGACGTGGTGTTGCTGGGGCCAGGCAGCGACGAGTTCCTGGCCCCAACGCTCTTGCCTCGACTGGTGTGCGCAGCGTGCTGCCGTCTCGTGCGCGCGCGCGTCTCCGCTCGGCACGCGTGTCAGGCACCCCGCCTCAGGGGGAAGGCGCGAGGCGCACTCGTGTGTTGGCGCAGTCTTTCTCCGAGCACGGGGGCGGGCTTTGGTCTGCCCTGACCGTGGCTCGTGTCGCGGTGTTGCTGAGGCCAGGCAGCTGCGAGTTCCTGGCCCCAGCGCTCTCGGCAGCGGCAGCACACTGGCTGCTACTGCCGCCCGCTCTTTTGCACAGTGGCGAGCGGGTGGCCTGTGCTGCTTTTACCATCTGCAGGGTTGCCTGCAGGTGCCTTGTGAGTCTCTGCCTAATATGGCAGAGACGAGTCCAGCAGGTCGCCCTGCTGGAGCGTGCTTTTCTGCCAAGCTGCCCGCGGCTGGTCTGGCTCTGCCTCGGTCTCGGTCTGGTTCGTGGTTTTGTTCCTGGGGGTGGTCGTCCCCGCGTCAGCCACCGCCCAGGTCTTTCAGCTGTGCCACAAATGTGGCTCCGTTTTTTCCTGGCACTCACCAGGGGAAGGTTCATGTCAAAAAAATCGTCCTCCCTCCTCCTTCTTCTCCTCCCTCTTCCTCCCTCCATCCCTCCCTCTTCCCCTCCCTGCCTCTCTCATCCCTCCTCCTCCTGCCTTTTCCCTCTCTCCCTCCTCACATGCCGCATCGCCACGTCTTGGCAGTGGTCGGTCGTGCGCAGGTGTTGTCGGCGAGCACCACCGAGGAGCATCTTGCACCATCGTCCGGACGAACAAACGCACGCACGACACCGACAAATGGCATGGGGAATGGACGTCCGAGCGATGGAGAGATGTGAGGCCCCCCCTTTCCCCCTTCTCGTCTTGTCGACTCCTCCGCCCTCCCTCCGATCGCCCTCCGTGCTCAGTGCCAGGGTTGCAGTCTTGCGCTGGACGTGAAGGTTCAGGATCGGGACCAGGCGGGCGATGGGGATAGGTCCAGGGGATGAAAGCCGCGAGTCGGGCTCGGCAAGACGCCGCGTCGGTCAGCAACGGCCTGCGCGGGGCAGAGCTCAGCATCACTATGTGCAGTTACCTTACCCCTCCGCCTCACCCCTCCTCCCTGCAATCGCCCTCCGGGCACGGCGCCAGGCTTGCGGGGAAGTGTCGGGACACGGTTGGACGGGAGAGGCACACGGGAAGGGCCATTGGGGGGTCAGGCACGAGGTCTGTCAGAGACGCTTGCCAATCCTTAGCCCCATGGTGGGCAAGTCTTCCAGAACCACTGACCCATCTGCAGGACGGGGGAAAAGGGAGGAGGAGGCGGAGGTCCTCCGCCTCCTCCCTCCTCCTCCTCCTCCTCCTCGTCCTCCTCCTCCTCCTCGTCCTCCTCTTCCTCCTCCCTTTCCTCCTCCTCCCCCCCCTCCTCTTCCACCCCCTCCCCCTTCCTCCTCTCCCTCCTCCTCCTCCTCCTCCTCCTCCTCCTCCTCTCCTCCTCCTCCTCCTCCTCCTCCTCCTCCTCCTCCTCCTCCTCCCTCCTCCTACCTATGCCGGCGGTGGTGGAAAGTGGGCCCAGCGCTCCACGGCAACAGGTGGCGCAGGCGCTCGCGCGGGGCGCCGAGGCGCTGCCCCCGGAGTCGCCGGCCGAGCAGATCTCCAAGGTCGCGCCGGCGGGTCGCCGCAGCCCCCCTGGTCGGGAGCCTTGAGACGGGGGTCAATGCAAACGGGGGTCAGCCAGGTCACCAGATCCTGCAGGATCCTGCGAAGACCCCCTCTGGCTGACCTGGGTTAGCGAGCCGCTCCTGCATTTCAGTTTTTGGTTTCCTGCTTACCCGGGTTTGGATTGACCCGGGTCAGAAGATCCCCGACTTGGGGGGGCAGGGCCCATCTCGAGATTCAAGCAGTGGCGAAGCGTCCTGGCTCGCCCAGAGGCCTGGCAAGACATGTTCCAATAACTTGTTTTTGCACGGCATGCTCTTAGAACATGGTTGGCTGGGACCTGGCTTAGTTTAACACATCGGAATCATGTTCTAAGCAGGTTGTTTGTGTGCTTGGAACAACATGGGGTTCTAAGAAGATTTTGGGGCAGAGCTATAGGAATGCCTGGACGGTCGGTTTCTGCTCAAGAGATTCGATCGGTCTTCGGGGCCCATCAAACAGGGCGGTGATCACACCGTGTGTGGTGATCGTTCTTTCATCTTCGTTGTTTTGCCGAGCGGCGCGGGTAGCCCCGCCCCCCCCCCCCCTCCCCCCCCATGGAGTAGATCTGGGCTGTTTTTTGGGGCGCCTGTTTCGAGCAGGTGGAGCTTCCCCCATAACGGATGCCCTGTCGCAAACAGTCGCATTAAGCAGAGGTCCAGAGCCAGACCCCCCCCCTTTCCGGCCAATGTCGAAACGCCGAATAGAAAGAACGCTCACGTGTGTGAGTCAGTGGGGATTCGGGGAGGCCGCACGGTTTTGAGACGTGGGTCGTTCTGCGAAGATGTCTCGGGCGACCAGGGCCTCCAGTGTCTCAAGGCCGTTCGGTGACGATTCGGGGTGGCCCCGCGGTGCTGGGACTTGGGTCGTTCTCCGAGGATGTCTCGGGCGACCAGGGACTCCAGGGTTCCAACACCTTGCGGTGACAGACCTGTGCGGTAAGGTCTTGTTGGGGATTCAAGGGCCACCGCATGATATGTCACCACACCATTCTGGAATGCCCAAGCTCCGATTTGGTGTTGATCTCCTGGCTGCTCGATGCGACCCGATCCTGACACCTGGGCGCAGGCGATCCCGTTCAAGTCCGAACCGATGCAGCCCGATCGGATGGTCGTGTCGATTCATTCAGATGTTTGGATTCGGCAATGACAGATCCTGCAGGAGGGGACGGGGTGAGGGGCTTGGAGGGTGAGACGGACGGGCAGGAAGAGAGGAGGATCGCGTATCCGGGATCGGAGCTTTTGGGCATTGTGGGAGCGTTGTTAAGGAGGTTTTCGGACACGGCCGTCTTTTCCATCAGCTGCGCCTCGTCGAGAGTCAGAAGCCAGGCGAAGGCGAAGCCAGGCGAAGGCTGGCAAACCCGTGGTTGCTAAAACGCAGCTCGGGGAAATTGTGTTGTTCTTCCGGGACACAGCCCGTTTATTATTCAGCGCGCTGAGTTTTATTCAATCGCTTATCTCATTCCGCAAGCCCATATTGTACCATTGCTGGCACTCGCTTGCGTGCTTGGGGGGGCATTTGGGGGGCCTCCTGGGGCCGCTTGGGGGCCTCTTGGGGGCCTCCTCAGGGGTCTCGTGGGGGCATCTTAGGGCCTCTCGGGGGCCTCTTGGACCTCTTGGGAGCCTTTCGGGGGCCTCTTGGGCGCTCCTGGGGTCCTCTCGGGGCCGAGGGCTCGAAATATCCGTGCGGGTCTCCCGTGTGGACCCCCTCTTGGAGCCGTCTTGGGGGCCTCTTGGGCTGTCTTGGAGGCCTCTAGGGTGGTCTTGGGGCCCTCCGGGGCGGTTTTTGGGCCCTCTTGGGGGCCTCTTGGGCCGTGTTGGGGCTATCTTGGGGGCCTCTTGGGTTGCACCGTAGCCATTTTGGCTCAAGCCATTTTGGCTCAAGGTAAAAACCTGTGCCGTTCGGGGTCTCCAACATTCCGTTCATCTTACCCTCTCGCACGCTCATGCCTGCAGCGATGTCTTCTTCGGGTGCGGGTGTAGACACGCGCGTGCCAGGCACCCCCGTGAGGCAATTGTTCCAGGACGACCGTCTTCCACCTGCTTCGTCACCGCCGCCACGGGCATCAGCTGGGAGAACGAAGCAACATCGGATCCACAGCCCACTACATGAAATGGATGGGCTGGAAGATGCCGGAAGCGCCAGCGCACTACAACATCAACCTCAAGGGCGTTCCCACGAAGGCGATGGTCAACCACTTACTGCCGACATGTTCCGGAGTATTCTCAATGAGCAACTGAATCCGATACGGAACGACATAAATGCCATCAAAAAGCATGGAGTCTCCCGCGCGGACCTCGAGAACACCGTTGTCCCCATCAACACCGCCATCGCAGATCTCACAACACGGTTGGAGTTACTGGAGACTCGGGACGGCTCGCGGGCACCCTCACCGGGACCGACATCGGCGAGGGTGGGATCAGAAGCAAGTATCGACACGATGATGCACATGAAGCTGCAGGAATTGGAAAGTGAAGTCCAGCAACTTAAACACCATGGAGTACCACGCGTTCCCATCGACACGAACAACAAAAGGGCGATCACAGCAGTTTTTGGCAACCTCGGCGGCTTCGACATCTTCAACACCGCCGCAGCTTGGCTGAAGGACCAGCTCGCGACTCTTGCAGGCCCGACTCCACACAATTTGTACATCAAAGGCGACACGAACCACATCCTGTACGCCGAGTTCGGCAGCACGCTGGACCGCGACACGGCGGTGGCCCTCATCCGGAGTGCAAGCTTACAGCATAATGGAAGCAAGATTTGGGCTTCTCCTGATCGACGTTCGACTGACCGTGCAGCGAGAAACTTTTGCTTTGGACTCAAGTACATGTTGAAAGATCATATGGGCATGGAGTACGTCATTAAAGTGAACGACGAATCGCCTTACCAGGTCCACGTAGGAGGAGAATTAGCACTAAAAGTGACAACAACAGATACAAGTTTGAAACGGGAGTGGTTTAACAAGTGGGGCGAGTGGGACGACCTCCAGCAGCACGAGAAGCTCAAAGAACTTACGTCCAAATGTGACGATTTGGTTTGCAGAGCTTCGTCGGGAATGAAAGGAGGTCCCAAAGGGCAGTCCAAAGGAGGGGGGAGATTTTGAGAAACGCGGCAGGTGCCGATCGAGGCCGGAACCGGCACCGACGCCGACGCACCATCACCACAGGCGACGACGACGGCAGGAATGGGCAAAGGTACCAGCCTGCCACACCTACCTCAGGAAGCTCACCGGCCCCTTCATGGACGACCCCTCGCAGGAACACGTGTACCTCTCCAATCTCTTTTTCCGCATTCCTCTACTCTGGAATCTGTGCCGGAGATGGGCAAAGTTACCGCTACCGCGCACGGTTTACACGGGCGTCCTCATCAGCACCCCCGCGCACATGTTCACAGTGATCCTGATGTTTCCTGTTCGTCTTCTCCAGGGGCTGTTACGGAAATGGGCAAAGATACCATTACCGCATTTGCTTCTACTTCAAGTTTTGGCTACACATCTCCACGTATTTTCTTTGAAAGCGCTTTCATATCACCAGCAATTACCAACGAAGGTACAGAGTTTGAGACTTTATCTGATCAGGGCGACAATGATACATCGCTCGATTTTTCTTCTGCTATCGCACCGTCTTCGATTCCACCCACTCCACAATCGCGAAGTTCATGGGGCAGGCCTCGCACAGCATGCTTGCCGACATCGACGATTAGACTGGGCTCCTGGAACGTGGAAGGTCTGAGGGGGGATTCGCAGGTTAAGTTCACAGAGTTGTTCGGCACAATGCGAAAGCAGAACATCGATATATTATGCATACAAGAGACGCACTTGCATGGTACAGATTACTACAAACATGAAGAGGGTTTTCTGGTTTGCTTGTCAGGGGAACTTGATGCAAACAAACGTTCAGATGCCGGGGTCGGCTTCATAGTTGCACCATGGGCCGATAAATCAGCAGTTGCGTTCCATGCCTCTTCGCCAAGACTCGCCTCCCTGAGAATAAAGATCGTTGGCGGGATGCTAACCCTCATCACCGCTTACGCGCCACACAGTGGACACCATGAACAGGTCAGGCGCGACTTCTACTCCGACCTGGACGCATACATCCGGCCGACAACGCCTCACAGCACTACTATGATTCTGGGGGATTTCAATGCCAGACTGTTGATTCAGAACAAGGGCGAAGAGCACACTATTGGAAGGCATGTTTGCCTTGGGAAGTTTGCGAAACGCACCGCTACACAGGTCTCTAATCGCCAACTTCTGCTGGAATGCTGCCACGGCAACGACATGGCGATCGCGAACACATTCTTCAATGCACCGGAAGACGAGCGTGTCACGTACAGGGATTTGGGAGTGGCTCCGATGGACCCTATCTGTCCAGAGCTGTTTTCGCAAATCGACCACATCTTATGCAATTCTTCAGTTTTGCCATGGGTATTGGATTGCAGATCCCATCGAAGAGCGGCCCTAAACAGCCACCACTTCCTGACCACGGCGAATATAGCATTCCAGTTTCAGAATCGCAACATAGCCCGCCCGCCGCGCTCAGACGTTTCGTCTTTGAAGGAGCCCGGCGTGCGACGAGATTTCGTATCCAAGTTTACGCTGGCTTGGGGCGATGCTGTTCTTGGGGGCTCTCTGGATGACGTGGCCGGGGCGGTGGAGCAGGCTTTCTCATCCGCTGCATGTTCTTTGAAGCCCAGGCATACTGTAGCAAAGCGCCCATGGATATCTCAACGTACTTTGGATCTGATCGAGAAGAGAAACACATGCCGAACAACAGGACGATCTATCGAGGAGCAGGCGTTGAATAAGGAAATCCGGCAAGCCGCGCGACAAGACCGGTCAAATTGGATCAACACCGCACTGGTTGGGGGACATTGGGGCGCCGTCAAACAATTGAGGAAGAAACGACAACAAAAACACGCTGGAGTCAAAGATCTTACAGGAAAATTGACAGACACAGCAGGCCGACCAGACGCGCTAGCAGAGTACTTTGAACAAGTTCAATGGCAAGTACGTTTTCCAGATGCGGCCCCAGAAGCAACAACGAAGATGGGAGACACGCTCCCCGTCGACACATCGAATTTCTCTTTACAAGAATTGCGGGTCGCACTGCGAAAAATGAAACAGGGGAAAGCGGCCGGGCCCGATGATATACCGCCAGATTTTTGGATAGTACTTGCCAATAGCGACGAAGCGTGCGCAGCATTACTACGGGCATGCCAAAAATATTGGGAAACGAAAGACATTCCAACGAAATGGAGGAGAGCCAACGTTGTTTTGTTATTCAAAAAAGGCGACGCAACCCTCCCAAGCAACTATAGGCCGATCTCGTTGTTGGCCGTGGGCACAAAACTTTGGCTTCGATGATACACCGGCGTCTTATACAAGGAGGGTCAGAAGGAAGAATGCGATCATCCCAGTTTGGCTTCCGCCCTGGGCGTGGCACGGCGGACGCACTGATGCTGATAAGGCGAATTATTGATGCAGCACACTCAAACAAGAACGATGGCATCTTATTGCTTTTGTTGGACTGGGCAAAAGCGTTTGATCGCTTGAAGCCAGATTGTCTCTGCAAAGCGTTGGAAAGATTTGGCCTGCCAGATCCTATGGTGCAGATGATGCGGGGCATTTATTCTGAGAGGTACTTCACTGTAGTTGACCACAGCGGGCGTTCGTCGGAACGCAGACAGTTTGCAGGAATTGCCCAAGGCTGCCCTTTATCACCATATCTTTTCATTGCGGTTCAATCAGTAATGTTGCACGATGTCTTCGAGAACCTGTCTCTCCAGGAAGAGCCCGCGTATGTCGTGACAAGGGACATCCTGTACGCTGACGACACGCTGCTGCTCTCCAAACACCCGGAGAATTTACAATTGATATTGGGCGCAGTCATTTTAGAGGGGCAGAAGTATGGCTTGGAGTTAAACTGGGACAAAACAATACAAATCCAAATTTCAACTACGGGTGTGGTGCGGCAGCCGAATGGGAACCCAATCAAAACAGCCAGAGAAGCAGTGTACTTGGGAGGCTTGGTTTCCTGCGATGGTCGCGCCGGGAATGAGATATCTCGAAGGCTGGGAGAAGCGGGCGCCGTTTTTCGCGATCTGAACAAAATCTGGGCGCACACTTCTATAACGTCGCGACGGAAGCTGCATATATTTTCTGCCTGTGTCGTCTGCAAGCTCTTATATTCGCTCGATTCTTTATGGCTCTTGAAATCCGACAGATCAAGGATTGATGCTTTCCAATGCAAGTGTCTGAGAAAGATATTGAAGATTCCTTGTTCGTACATATCACGGGTGTCTAATGCCACAGTTTTGGAGAAATCATGCATGAAAACGTTGTCGAATATCTTGCACGATCGGCAGATCCAGTTGTACAGGAAGATCACCTGCTATGACGCAAACTCATTGGTAAGGCAAGTGGTATCCAACCCCGACGCCACGCCAAAGCAATGGGTTCACCAGAGACGCAGAGGCCGCCCACGACAACAATGGGTGAACTCAGTGTACCACATGATGCAAGGCTGATTTGATTCATCCTCATCGTCATCTATCGAATTCTGTTCGGCGCCGGCGTTTGGCCAGGCTCTCTCGCCTGTCGCCGCTCTGCACAGCGTTTGGCTGTTCGCTTGCTTTGCCTACGCGTCCACTCGGATGCAAGGCTGCTGTACTGTACTGGGAAACGAGTGGATACCGCTAGTCCGCGGCTAGTTCCCAAGGGTTTCAGCGCACCGCTGTGTGAGCCTCCAGGCGACACAGCATCGAGTTTCACGAACACGGACGGTTGTCGATGGCGCCAGATGGCTCTCGGCGACCGCCATGGAGGCAGCAGCCTGCCTCACGCTACGGATAATGGTGGAATCCGATCGTCTATCCTCCACTGCCTGGATCTATGCCGCCGCCGCCGTCGTGGGTAGCGAATACTTGGGGGAAACGCCAGTACCGAGCCCAAGTTGAGTGTTCCTCGTGTGGTCGGTGGCTCTTCCAGGACAGGCTCAAGGCGAAGAACTGGGCGTGCGAGTGTGGCGCAAAGTTCCAGAAGTCGCGTGGGCCTGGCCATGGCCGTCAGGGGGGTGCTGCTCCTGCTGACGGTGACGCTGTGCAGGAGCTCTGTGCCTTGGCGGCCAAACTGGGAGGGGGGGAGGACACCAAGCGTGCTGTCGACTCCTTGGTGGCCACCCTGCGAGGTCCTCCCCCCGAGACCAAGCCGCGGCCGTCAGGACAGGCCCTCCAGATGGCGGCGGCCCGCTTGCAGCGAGGACGCAAGGCCATGGAGGCGGCCAAAGAGCAGTGGAAGAGAGCCAAGCAGGAGTTGGAGCGGTGCACGGAGAAGCTTCGTGCATGCACGACTGAGGCTATGGAAGCTGAACGTGAAGAGATCGCGAAGGCGAAGAAGTTCTTGCCACCTGAGGAACTGCCCGTGCCACGGGGTGCTGTCCTGGACACCCAAGAGGTGCTCGACGGCAACCTGGAGCTGGAGATCAGTCTGGGAGTCGACCTGGACGGGTTGGGCCTCACGCAATCGGACCATGACATCTTGGAGAAGACGAAGGGTGAGCTCCAGGTCTGGTTGCGCAAAGCGGTGCAAGACACGTATGGTCAAATCAATGAGAAGTTGCAGGATCAGAAGGCCAAGGTCTCAGCTGTCCTCGAGAGAGCCCGCAAGAAGAGGAAAGGCAACCTGGGTAAGGCTCAGGTTGCGGCCGAACCAGCGAGCCAGGGAGCAGCGTCCAGCGCGCCCCGTGGAGGTGCCGACGCAGCCCCTGAGGCGCCTGCGCGAGGAGCGGCGACGGGTGCTGTCCGTGGCTCGGCAGCAGACCCCGCCCCTCGCGCCGCGCCAGCTCCTGGGGATGAGCATTCGCTCAAGGCCGTGTCTGACCGCTTGCAGGGTGAGGTTGATGCCCTCGTCCGCAACCTGCGTGAGCCGGAGGGGGAGCCACCGTGCGGGTGACGCGCACACTCTGTATATGAGGAACCTCTCGGGCTGGGGGCACTCGTCTAGATGCCTTCTTGCTGAGGGCTTGTGCGACATAGTCATTCTGCCCGAGTTGCACGTTCTCCCAGATATGTGCACAGAGGTGCTCCATGATTGGAGCTTTAGAGGGTACCAACCAGTGGTGGCTCCATCCTACCAGTTGAAGGCGACGGCCAAGGCTGGTGGGGTCCCGATGGGAGTCAAGAAGAGATTTCAGTTTCAGAGTTTTCGCCACCTTGCGACCGACAGACATATGCAGATGGGGCTCCGACAGATCCAGGAGCCAGACACCGCCGTGCCGAGGATTGATTTCAGAGACGTTGTAGGATGTCAGCTCAAGATTGGTGGCCAGTCTAGTTCTGTCTTCGGCATCTACTTGACTGCGGATGTGGGCATCACAGGCTTGGACGTGTCAAAGCTGATCCAGTTAGGTACGCTGTTGCAGTCTATCAAGACGCCTTGGGTGGTCATTGGGGACTTCAACGCGACCCCGATCGAGCTGCAGAAGTCAGGATGGCCATCGCTGGTGGACGGGTTGGTTCGTGTCCCCTCGGGTGCAGAATACACATGCACGGCTGGCCAAAAGAGGATGATTGATTTCGCAGTTCTGTCACGCTCGATGGTTCGGCTCGTCTGCTACATGACGGTTGATGACGAAGCATGCTTTGGAGCAGGTAAGTCGCACTTCGGCATCTTGGCGAAGTTGCCGCTGAGGCTGGAGAAGGCTCAGAGATGGGTACTCAGCATGCCGCAGAGATTTCAGTACCCACCGAGGCCCAAGAAGCAAGCGGATCCGACCAGTAAGAGGTCTCGACAGCGCCTGCTGCGCCAGCTCGACGAGGCCGCCGCTGAGCCAGAGCCAGAACTACCACGTCCTCCGTTGAGAGCGCGGGGGCAGATCAGGTTCAAGATGCCGCCTCCCTTGCAGTACTTGGGGGCGCAGGATTGGGGCCTGGAGTCGGGGGATGACCCGCGGCAGGAGGACGACGATGAGTCGACTGGCCACGTCGACGGCCAGTTCGGCCAGGGTGGCGCCGAGGGCGCAGGGTGCGCGGCGATGGGTGCTGGTGGACCAGCAGACCCCGCCTCCCCGGGAGGTGCGGCGTCGGGTGCAGGAGGCCCTGCAGGCCCCGCCCCTCCAGCAGCGCAGGGAGAGAGCGTCTCGCTGCTGCTCCTCGAGACGGCGCCAGAAGCCCGGGACAGGCTCTGGCGCGCTCTGTCGGCCAGTCGGCCACAGGGCACGCCGCCGAAGTACATTGTGGATTCGAAGGCGTTTCGGTTGGATCCCGAGGCGTCGCTTTCTATTGGCAGGCCCTTCGCGGACTGGGCTGAGAAGTTTGAGTATTTTTTTGCGCGATGTTGGTGATACATCCGGGTGATTAAAATAAGTGCCGGGGCAGAGGTTCCCTTGGAGAGCTCACTAGGAGACCCGAGGCCCAAGGGGCCCACTTTGTCTCGTCTAGGGACCCTGTGGCGCACTGGTGGGCCACGGTGGATTTCCTGTTGAAGGACCTTGTGGGCCTCCTGGGCCAGAGGGGCTCTAGTAGGGCCAGTAGGTTAGGCGAGCGCGTGAGGGACTTATCGGTCTCTGTTCCTGTCTCTCCTCTGATGCCTCTCCCTCCTCCTGTGCGCACCAAGTGGTGCCGTAGTCTCAGGGTGATTTGGGGGCTCACAGATGACTCACTCCATCAGGGACCTCAGTAGGCAGGCCTACTCCAATTCTGTCAGAGCCCAGAGGTCTGCCCTCCATGCCAGTCTCGGCAAGTTCCACCAGTGGGCCCTGCAGCAAGACCAGCTAGGTGGACGGGGGCTGTACCACAGGCTCAAAGACAAAACAGTTTTTTGTTGGCGAAATGAGGGCTTGGGGTGACCCAGCTCTAGATTCCTGTGCGCGCATGGAGGCCAGGGCCAGAGCGCGGAGCCTAAAGTGGAAGGGGGATCCCCCCACTTCCAAGCGTGTTTTCGAACTTTGGAGGAAAGCCCAGTCGAAGGCTAAGGCACCCGAGCCCAGGCCGATCACTGAGGAGCAGATTTCCAGGCCCATCTCAGCCCTGCCAGACCTTGCGCCAGGGGTAGACCAGATGACGAAGAAGGGCTTCCTCTGGTTGCCTAGGGCGGGCCTGCAGGATCTGGCAGGGCTTCTCTCCCAGGTGGAAAGGGAGTGCTGTTGGCCATGGCAAGTCTTGGTCATTCTAGTCGCCCTCCTGGTCAAGGACTTGGAAGCGGATCGTGCGATTGGCCTGCTTGCCTGGCTGGTGAGATTCTGGGGCAGGCTGAGAAACCATGACAGAGCTGCCTGGGCGAGGGGCACTGCTGGCACGTGGGACACGGCGCTGGCGGGCTCCTCGGCCCTGCAAGTTGCGTTGCTGCGCCTTTTTCGAGATGGGGAAGCAGCCAATTCAAGCTTCCCCGACTTTCACAGTGGTAGCTTGCTCTGGGATGTGAAAGGGTTCTATGGTAGCCCCCGATGGGATCTCATCTTGGAGAAGGCCCTGGATCTAGATTTCCCGCCTTGCTATCTTGCTCTAGAGTTGCAGATGCACATGGCGGTCAGGTTTCTTCGAGATGGGGGGGGCTACTCGCCCCCTGTAGACCCAGAGCTGTCATTCATTCCAGGTAGCAGTGGTTCAGTCGACTTAGGAAGAGCTGCCCTGCACCATGTTTGCGCGCAACTTGTCACTGGGGCTCCTGCGGCGCCGAGCCTCCACACTTGGGTGGATGACATTGTGCAATGCATGCACGGCACAAGCGAGTTAGTTTTCAGACAGTTCTCAAGTGCGGGGCTGAAGCTGGTCCGTTGTCTCGAGCAGGCTCACCTTTCCATGGCCAGTAAGTCGTGCATCATCTGCTCGAGTACCAGTGTAGCCAAGCAGTTGCATCAGTTTTTCAAGGGACACCATATAGACACCCAGGTCAAACTAGTCAGTGCTGACCTAGGCATAGACCGAGGTAGAGTCGGGGCGTCTAGGCCGAAGCAGGCAGCACGTAGGCAAGCCACGGTTAAGCGTTTGGGTAAGCTTCAGACGCTTGCTGCAGGCAACATGCTATGCAAGAGATGGGCGGAGAAGATGGCCCTCGCGGCTGCCTTCGCCAAGCCACGTTATTCTGACAAGGTGCACGGCGCTGCCCCCCATGTCGTTTTGAGATGGCGTCGGTCGTTGGGTCGGTTGATAGGGGGAGTCGCTAAGGGGGGTAGGTGCCTCACCACGCTATTAGCGCTTGAGTATGGGAGGAAGGATCCTGCTTTCCTCGCTCTCTTCGACACGATCGAGGCATGGTTCCTCATTTTGACGGATCGCAGTTTCCATGCCGAGAGGATCCGTACAGTCTGGAGAAAGGCCCTCGCGCGTCTGCGGGACAGGCCCGCCAGGCACAGGTGGAGAGGTGTCGCCACCCCAGCTGCGGCGACTATTGCCACTCTGCTTGATCTTGGTTGGGAGCCTTGGGGCCCGTGGGCTTGGGAGTGCGATCTTGGAGTTAGGCATGCTATTGACGAGTCCCTGCTCGGGCGGGGTAAGGTTGATCTTGCTGCCATCAAGGAGGCTCTGGCAGCTAGCATGGAACGCAAGTTGTGGTCTGCTGCCGCTCAAAATTCGTGGAATGGCCAGGGCCTTGAGTTGGTCCCTGATCGTACACATAACGGCGCACCGGGCCCGGGGGCCCGGGGCCGGGACCCCGACCGCAAATGTGGGCCCCAGGGGGCCCGGAGGCTCGTCGGACCGCCGGACGCCGTCCAAGATCGTTCGCAGGCGGCTTCGGAACGCGCTCCGATGGCTCCAGATGCTTTCCAAGACGCCTGCCATGACACCAAGAAGGTCCCAGAAGCCTCCTCCAAGACGCTCCGATAGGCAGCCCAAGAGAGGCCCAAGAAGCACAAATCGTGCCACTCCTATGGGAAAGCGTATATATCTTCGCATGTTCGCATCTTGGGCTTTCGCCGCGTCCAAGACGGCCCAAGAGGCGCCCAAGACGGTCTACGAGGCCTCCGGGAGCGCTCCAAGGCTGCGCACGAGTGGCCCAGGACGGCCCCAAGACGGCCCAAGAGAGCCCCAAAACGAGTTCGAGAGGGGTCCCAGTCGGAGAAAGCCAAGCTCGAATTCCGAGCTTCCGGCCCAAGAGGCTCCAGGAGGCGCCGAAGTGCCGCCGAGAGGCGCCAAAAGGCTCCCAAAAGCCCCCCAAGACGTTCCGAGAGGCACCCCAAGAGAGGTCCAAGAAACAAAAATCGTGCCACTCCTATGGGAAAGCGTATATGTTTCGCATGTTCGCATCTTGGGCTTTCACCGCGTCCAAGACGGCCCAAGAGGCCTCCAAGACGGCCTAGGAGGCCTCCGGGAGCGCTCCAAGGCTGCGCACGAGTGGCTCAGGACGGCCCCAAGACGGCCCAAGAGAACCCCAAGACGACTTCGAGAGGGGTCCCAGAAGGAGAAAGCCACTCTCGAATTCCGAGCTTCCGGCCCAACACATCCCAGGAGGCGCCAAAACGCCGCCCAGAGGCGCCAAAAGGCTTCCAACATCAGCCCGAGACGTTCCGAGAGGCACCCCAAGAGAGGTCCAAGAAGCAAAAATGATCCCAATCCCATGGGAAAACGTATACTTTTCGCATGGTCACCTGTTGGGTTTCACCGCGTCCAACACGTCCGAAGAGGCTCCCAACGCGGCGTAGGTGGCCCCCAAGAGAGTTCCAAGACGGTTCACGAGGCGCCCAGGACGGCAAAATTGGATTCCAAAATGGCCTAAGAGAGCCCCGAGGCGTGCCCGAGAGGGGTCCCAGAGGGAGAAAGCCACTGTAGAATTCCGAGCTTTCGGCCCCAAGAGGCTCCAGGAGGCACCAAGAGAGCTCCAAGAAGCTTCCACGAGAGACCCAGGACGCCCCAAGAGGCTCCAAAGGCGGCCCAAGAGAGCCCCAAGATGGGCCCGAGAGGGGTTCCACGCAAGCTGTTATTGCATCGCTCGGGAAAGGACGAGGATGAGGAGGAAGACGAGGAGGAGGTGGAGGAGGAGGAGGAGGAGGAGGAGGAGGAGGAGGAGGAGAGGGAGGGAGGAGGAGGAGGAGGAGGAGGAGGAGGAGGAGGAGGAGGAGGAGGAGAGGGAAGAGGAGGAAGAGGAGGAGCAGGAGAAGGAGGAGGAGGGGTGCCGTGGGCGCCGCCGAAGCTTCCCGGGGAGTCCTGGGGGCACCTTGGTCTAGGGCACCTCGTCGCAGCGGCTGGGCGCAGCCCGAAACGTTGGAGCGTTCGGAGTCCCGGGGTTGATTTTGAGACGACTTTGCGTTTCCAGTATCTCGCCCTTCTCTTCGACCGTCGAAGGCCAGACTGACAGATTGCCTTGGGTTCCAGGGGCCACTCTGGCGTGGCCAGGTTGGAGGCTTTTCCTTCCTCGCCAGTCTGTAACCTCGCTGGCCCCCTCGCCAGATTGCCAACTTTTGCCAGGATGGGGCCGCCAGATTGGCGCCAGATTGGCTTCGACTCCGCGTCCCAAGATTTCAGTGTCTCGCTCTTCTCCTGGACAGTCGAAGGCCAGACTGACAGATTGCCTTGGGTTCCAGGGGCCACTCTGGCCTGGCCAGGTTGGAGGTTTTTCCTTGCTCGCCAGTCTGTAACCTCGCTGACTCTCTGCCAGATTGCCAACTTTTGCCAGATTGGGGCCGCCAGATTGGCGCCAGATTGGCTTCGACTTCGCGTCCCAAGATTTCAGCGTCTCGCCCTTCTCCTGGGTAGCCGAAGGCCAGACTAACATATTGCCTTGGGATCCATGGCCACTCTGGCGTGGCCAGGTTGGAGATGTCTACTTGCTCGCCAGTCTGTTACCTCGCTGGCCCCCCCGCCAGACTGCCAATTTTTGCCCGATAGGGGCCGCCAGATTGGCGCCAGATTGGCTTCGACTTCGCGTCCCCAATTTCTTCTCACAACGGTTCCTGGGTCTGTGACTCGACAGAACCTAAGCGCGCGCGAAGCGCGCGCGTGGTTCTAGTTTTGATTTCAGGAGGGACCTCAGGAGGCTCAAGAAGAAAGGCGAACATGAGTGGGCTGGCATCCTGCGCGCGGTCGCCACGGGCAACAGTTGGACCCGCTGCCGCATGCAGGAGCGTAACCTTTCGCAGGACAGCCGCTGTCGCAGATGCCAGCATGTGCCCGAGTCAGACCTTCAGAGCTTGGGAGTGCCCCAAGAATGCAGATTTTTGCGAGGTCTCAGATTTCGCCGTTCGCAGAGCCAGAGCAGATGCAGCGCACAATCATAGTTTTTGGATTAGAGGGCTGACGCCCAGTTCTTGGACCGCCGTCCCCCGCCACCCGAAGTTGCTGATTTCCGTAGGTTGGGCGATGACTTGGGCGAGGCCGTTGTGAACGGTTTTGTTTTCGGTGGTGGGGGCGCGAGCGGCGGCCAGGATACTCAAGATCCTATGCTTCGTAGAGTTGCTTGGTCTTGGGTGGTGCTGAGAGGGCTCGACGAGGACGGACAGTACTCGATCGAGAGCCTTAGCGCGCACGCCAATGGATTTGGCAACGTCCCAGGGTCGAGGCCGTCGGCCAACCGAGACGAGGTTTTGTGCTTGGTTGAGTTCGTGCGTGCGGTGTTTCCGACTGCCTCGGCCTATTTTGTCACAGGCTCTTCGTATGTGGTTAATAACCTTGCCAAGTTAAGGGCAGGGATCAATCCACAGTCTCACCTCGACGCGTGGCACCAGCCCAGAGCTCTCATTCAGAGGCACCCCGAACAGGGATTGGTCGTAGTCAAGGTCGAGAGTCACAGGAGTGCCGAGCACGTCTCTGCCGCAGGTGCGGATCAGCTGCACTACCTTGTCAACGAAGTTGCAAACCGTATCGCCAGCTCGTGGGCAGATAATTTGCGTGCGCCAGAGAAGGACCGAGACAGCAGGTCCTTCGCCCAGGGGGTTGTTTCCCAGGTTCGGGACCACCTCGGGCACACTCTATTGTCGGCGATTGAGGCGGACGGGGACGGCCCCTCGAGAAAAGGTTGTGCAGCGTCATTTCAAGGAGTATAAGATCCAGTTGGATCTAACCGCTCACACGCCAGAGGAGGGTAGGGGGCACCGCATCCAATGTACAGTTTGTGGAGGCTCGGCCCCCCGCTCCCTGGCTCGCCAGTTTCTGAGCACTCCTTGCCACGCAGGCTTGTTCAATGGAGTGGTGATGATACCACAAGGCGCTGTGGTAAATGGTCAAAGGTTGCATCCGTCCCACATGTTAGGTTACAGCAAAGCATGGGGCACCACAGTTTGTTTCACGTGTGGTTTCATTGCGGCCATGGCGGTTCGCAATTTGAAGCATCAATGCGCTGGTCACCTCAGTGACTATGGTGCCGGGATGCTGAAGAAGGTGGCCAAGGGCCAACCTCTTGGCAGAAGCCAGTGGGCCCGCCAGAATCAGGTCGTCAAGACCCGCAGGCGGGAGTGAGTGTACAGTTTGGCATTGCCAGGATCAAATCAAAAAGGGCCTCTTGGGTTGCTTTTGAGGTCGTGAAAGCTTAAATGGCGAATCTGCTAAAAATATACGTTTTGCTTAGAGAATCAGACGATTTGTGCCTCTTGGGGTCGTCTTGGGACGCCTCTTGGGGGCCTTTTTCTGGGGCGTCTGGGAGCCGTCTTGGGCGTCTTGAAGCGAGCGTGTGGCATCTCGGAGCACTCTTGAACCATCTTGGGGGGCTCTTGGCGGCCTCGCGGCCCTTCCTGGGCTCTCTGGAGGGCCTCGAGGGCGGCGCCCACGAGGAAAACCATCTCTGGGTCGGACCGCCCAGGACCTCCCCGGAACCTTGCCGGGGTACTTTTCGTCCGGGACCCCCAGAGGCCGCCTCGCGCGCGCGAGCTAGAAATATTGTTAACCAGTTACCGGAGATCTTAGCACGCCTCTGGCCCGTTGGGCCGGCGAATTCCGGGAGTTTGTTTTTTTCATTTGGGAATTACCGTTTTAGCAGCCTCGGATTTGCCAGCCCTCGCCGCGCTTCTGAGAGAGGCGTCAGGGGGGGTCGGATCGCCCCAGACGGCCGCCTGAGCGAGGCTCGAGTGCTGGATCGGGCGCCGACGGAAGAGGAGGAGGAGGAAGAGGAGGAGAAGGAGGAGGAGGAGGAACGGGGAGGACGAGGGGGAGGAGTGGGGAGGACGAGGAGGAGGAGGTGGAGGAGGAGGAGGAGCAGGAGGAGGATGAGGAGGAGGACGAGGAGGACGAGATTCGGATCAGGAGGAAAGCGACGGGGGGGAGAGCAGCAAACGAGGGGAAGTGAGAGCAGGTGCAACGAATGAGAGAAGGGGGCGAGGTAGAATAAAACTGTAGGTATAAGTTGGGCCTGACCCTCTACAGGAGGAGTAGTCAAAAATAGTTCAGATAGTTTGGGGACGACTTGTTGAGCATTTCTGGGCTATTTGTGACTCTTTTTGGAGTACTTGTTTTATCCGTAAGGGTTTCGCCCTATGCCGCCGGCCCCCTGTCTCGGGCAATGGAAGATGCAAAAGCTAAATCATGAGGTCTGGGCGCCGCCGTGAAGCAGTGTCGGGACATATTTGTTTTTCGACCCTGACCCTGCGGATCTGCGTCACGGGTGCCACCGAATTTCAGAAATGTGGCACATCCCTTTTGTTTTTGGATCTTGACCCTACGGATCCGCGTGAGGGGTGCCGCCGAATTTCTGAAATGTGGCAAGTCCCATGTGTTTTTGGACCCTGACCCTGCTGATCTGCATGAGGGGATGCCGTCGAATTTCAGAAATGTGGCAACTCCCTTGTGTTTTTGGACACTGACCCTGCCAATCTGCGTGAGGGGTGCCACCGAATTTCAGAAATGTTGCAAATCCCATATGTTTTTGGACCCAGACCCCGCCGATCTGCGTGGGGGGTGCCACCGGATTTTTCGAAATGTGGAAACTCCCTTGTGTTTTTGCACCCAGACCCCGCCGATCTGCGTGAGGGGTGCCGCCGAATTTCAAAAATGTGGCGAATCCAATGTGTTTTTGGACCCCGACCCTGCCGATCTGCGTGAGGGGTGCCAGCAAATTTACGACATGTTGCAAATCCTTTGTGTTTTTGGACCCTGGCCCCGCCGATCTGCGTGAGGGGTGCCGCCGAATTTTGGCCCTGACCCCGCCGATCTGCGTGAGGGGTGCCACAGAATTTTTAGAAATGTGGCAACTCCCTTGTGTTTTTGCACCCTAATACCGCCGATCTGCGCGAGGGGTGCCGCCGAATTTCAGACATGTGGCAAATTTCTTGTGGTGTTGGACCCTGACCCCGCCGATCTACGTGAGGGGTGTAATTTTTTACCCACCCCAGCAATTCAGACAATACGATTTGGCTGCTGTAGAAATGCCAGTTTGGGGCCTCCCCCCCCCTCCGCGCGGTCCATCAACAAGGAACAGTAAGCAGCAAGAAGCAGATCTGTAATAGTAAGCATCAAGAAGCAGAACTGTAACAGTGGAAACTAGAAGCTGCAACTGGCACAGGAGACTGCAAACCTTAGGCCTACAGCCTGGTGGCCCCACAATGGGGCCGGCGGATTTTTCGCGCAAGGTCCGCCTGTAGGGGGACACGCCCGACGCAGGTTCGTGTCGTGTCGTCTGGCGGCGACCCCGCCAGCTGCGTTTAGCGTTGAACGCCGCGGGCGACCCAGAGTCGTTCGATGTGGAACGATTTGGACTTTTCGGAAAACGTCCGATCGTTCAGGATTGACCGATCCCCGCGGTGTCAGGAACCAATGCCGAATTCGATACGACACGAACCTGCCGTACTTCTGTCCCCATCGGTCAGAGGATCAGGGAGAGGGAGGATGAAGGAGGAGGAAGAGGCTGTGACGTGGCGAGAGCCGCTTCGCGCGCGGCTGCTTCGGCCCATCCCGCTTGAAAAGAGCAAAACACGATGCGGCCCCACCCTGCCTGGATTAATCCACCGTGTGGGTTTTTTGGCGGGTCGGGCACGGAAGCGTAGATCTTTAGAGAGTCCTTGCGCATGGAGCCGGAGCCGGCGACGATGGCTATGCTTTGCTTCTCGCATTGTCGACGCCAGCGTACTGCTGTATATACTCATGCATGCGATCTGCAACCAATGTGCCGTCTAGGCACGGTTCACTTGACTTGGGAGGGGCTCGAGGCGCTGCCCGCGCGGCTGCTCTGGCTCGCCTCTCGTGGGAAACTGCGCGGCGGGAGAGGCGAGGGCAGGCACGGGCAGACAGCAGGGCACGTGCGGCGGCATCGGAGGGGCCCCCCCGCGCCACGGTGCGATCACGGAGGGTCGCGCCGTGCTCGCGGCGGCCTCGACCCGTCCTGTGCCGGTAGAAATGCGGGATGCAGAGGCGAGCGCCGCCGCGCGCGGCAGCTTCGGTCCGTCGCGAGCGCGAGCCCATGACGAAGACGAGGAGGACCACGACGAGGACGAGGACGACGACGACGACGACGACGGCCACAAACGAGGACGAGGACGACGACGAGGACGAGGACGACGACGAGGACGAGAACGAGCGACGACGACGACGACGACGACGACGACGACGACGACGACGACCTCGACGACGACGATGGCGTCGATGTCGCCGACGACGACGAGCCGCGGCCGCCAGGCCCTGGGCCAGGCGTCCTCGAGCGCCTCCAGGGCCCTCGGCGAGGCCTCCTCCAGCGTGGTGGAGGCCGCGCGCAAGGCGCGCCGCTTCCGCGGAGCCCCGCGCTGTGCCCACGCCCGGCGCGCGTCGGCCGGCGCGCGTCGGCCGGCGAGTCGATTCCGGTTCGAGCTCCTGCTTCCTGGCTGATGTCGAGGAAGCAAACACTCCACAAACATACCTTTTGGGCGATCCACGCGGATGTCTTGGATCCTCGCTGGGCCCCCCCAGCGGCGCCCCCGGCGCCGCTCCTGGCGCGCTCCGCGCACCAGGGAAGGGGCCCCAGCGCGGATCCGAGAAATCTGCGCGGAGCGCCAAAAGATCATATTCATGGCGTTTTTTTTGTTTTATTTCCAGAAGGGAAAAATACACATACACAATCAAATGCCGATTTCCAAGAAGATCTGGGAAACTAGGAGAAGTGGGGGGGAAGACGGACATCACGAACACATGGGGAAAAACATAGGGGCAACCTCGGGATCTGTGCGCATCGACTTTTGTGCCCCTGGGCCCCCTTACATGGGCGCGGCGGTTGCCGACTTCAGACAGGAAGTCGCGGAAGCGCCCGCTCGACTCGCATGGATGGCATGCCGGCGAGGGCACCCCACAGCGCATAGAGAGCGGCATAAACGTGTAGTTTCGTGGATCGGCGCTGTCCCTCCCCCTGGTGTGGTTGACCTACCCTGGGTCTTTGGGTGCCTTTTAAAGGCCCTCTCGTGGGCCCCGGGGAGGTTCCTCGTCGCCACGGCCAGATTCCCCAGAGAGGTGGTTGTCCGAGTTCGCCCCTGGAGATCTCCAGGGGGCCGATCTTCGAGGGGAGCATTGGGGTTGGGAAGAGGAGGAGGACGGATGAGGAGGAGCGAAAATGAGGGAGGGAGGGAGGGAGGGAGGGAGGGCGCAGAGAGAGGAGTCCGGGAGAAGACGGGGAGGAGAAGGGGGAGGAACAGACGGGAGGGAGCAGTGGAGGGAGACATCTCCCCGTCCCTCCCTTCCCCTCTTCTCCTTGCCACCCTCCCTCCGCCCCCTACCTCCGCCCCCTCCTTCCCTCCATCGGACGGGCCCCCCGAGACGAGACAGCCGCGGTTTGGGCTATCGGCGAGAGCGTGCCCATGCCCCAAGCCCCTTGTTATCTGCCGGGGGGACGTAGGACTCGAGTACGCTGGAACTCGGGGTTGCCGACGTTTTTTGACGAGCGCGTCCTGGATTCCGACGGCCCAGTTTCCGTGGGATGTTTGCAGCGGGCGCTCGCCTCAGATTTCAGGCCGAGTCTCGTCTTGCTCATGATGGCCCCCCTCGGCCAAGCCGAATCTCCCGAGCCCGAGTCCCACGTGCCCCCGCCCCAGGCCAGTGTGTCTAGGCCTCCCACATGGGGTCCGAATAGATGGATGATCGGAGGATCGTACCTCATCGCCGATGCATCGGCGATGCGGCTCGATGTGGAGCCCGATTTTTTGCGCGCCGACGGCGCCGCTGCATCGGCGACGCCGCTGCATCGGCGACGTCGTGGAGGCATCGCCGAGGCATCGCCGAGGCATCGCCGATGGATGCATCGCCGATGCATTGGCGATGCGGCGCGATCCTCCGACCCCATCTGCTCGTGCCGAACGAAGGGGAGGGATAGGGAAAGGGAGGGTACGAAATCTGCTGCATGCAGCTGGCTTCGGCCCGGCCGCCGGGCCCATTCCTCGATGCGTGGGCGCCTCCCGGCGCCGGGAGGCGTTGGGAAACTCAGCTACGTGAGTCGGTAGTCCCCAAACGTGGTGGTGACAACACCTGGCGGTGAGTCTCGGGCGATTTGGTGTCACCACCCGGTTTGGGGACTCGTGCGGTTTTCCGAGGATGTCCCGAAAATTGGTGGGGCCAGGAGTCACAAAACCCGGTGGTGACCCCGTGTCCCCAAACCCAGCGGTGACCTTTTTGGGGATTCCAGGTCGCCACCTGGTATCTCACCACCCGGTTTGGGGGTTCCCAAGTGAGCTGATGCTCTACCGTACCCTTTGCCATCCCCCCCTTTTCGTTCCCCCCGATTTGCTCGGACCCTATCTGCGAGGCCTCGAGATCTGCGAGGCCTCGAGTGGGGCCGCCCCCGCCGACCCCCCCCCGCGGGCCGAAAACCGTGCCGAGCCAGTTTTTGTTTGTCATCCAGCGTCGTTCTCTGACGGCCCCCTCAGGCCGGGCAGGGGGGCCACAGTCGAGGAGGAAGAGGACGAGGAGGAGGACGAGGAGGAGGACGACGAGGAGGAGGATAAGGAGGCGCAGGAGGAGGAGGAGGAGGAGGAGGAGGAGGAGGGGGAGGAGGAAGAGGAGGAGGAGGAGGACGAGGAGGAGGAGGAGGACGAGGAGGAGGAGCAGGAGGAGGAGGAGGAGGAGGAGGAGGAGGGGGAAGAGGGGTTGTTTCCCACTGCGCCATGGGGCATGCGTCCTCGCGTCGGATGGGCTGCTTCTCTTGCCGCTCTTGCCTCCCTGGGCGCCCCAGCCCGACCCCGTGATCGACCCCGCCAGAGACGGCGACCCCTGTCCCCGCCCAGGGGGCGCGAGGTGACCCACCGGTCGAGGATCCCGACCTACTTCAAGCGCCTTCTTTCTTGAAGACTCGATCTGTTTTTCTCGTTCTGCCATTTGGGCGGGTAGTTCTGCCTGGACCCCCAGGTCCCAACCTGCTTCAATTCAAGGTCCCTCCTACCCCAAGAGTCGATGTTTTTAGTCGACGTGTCTGCTATTGTTTTGGGCGTGGCCGAGCCCAATCTACTTGGTCCGCCTTCCTGTTCCATTTATCTACCTTGAAGTCGGGTCTGCCCCCTCTACAGGAGGAACATTCAAAAACAGTTCAACAAATAGTCGTGGGACGATTGTTCCACAATTTTTGATGATTTGGGGGGTATTGTTTGACTATTCTGCATTACTCGTCCAAGATCCGCCTGTAGGAGGACACGCCCGACCTAAATCTGCCTGCGTTATCCGACCGTCGGCGTGTGTAGCTGCGCCGCTTGAAGAGCCTTCCGAGGTAGTTCTGCGTCGGGGGCGGTGCGCCCGCAGGGCTCGTGGAGGCGTTTTCAGGTTTTCAGGAACCGCCAGAGTGCAGTGCTTGATGGGCCTGTGTTCCACCACCGCCACCACCGCAAGTAGGAGGGGGGAAAAGGTCGAGGACGAGGAGGTGGAAGAGGAGGAGGAGGAGGAGGATTAGGAATAATAAGAAAAATAATAGGAAGAGGAGGAGGAAGAGGATGAGGAGGATGAGAAGGAGGAGGAGGAAGAGGAGGAGGATGAGGACCACCTCTCCCTCCTACTCATGGTAGTGGCGGGGGAAAGCAGGCCCACCATCGCAGATCCGCGGAGAACCCGCCACGATGTTGGGGGCGGGCGGGGTCCTCTCGCACGCGGGCGAGAGGGACCGTCAGGCCCCCCGAACAGGTGGACCGCAGAGCCTCTCCCTGTCTCTGCTGCCCCTCCTCCCCCTCCTCCTCCTCCTCCTCCTGCTCCTCCTCCTCCTCCTCCTCATCCTTTTCCCCCTCCTCCTCCTCCTCCTCCATCTCCTCGTCCTCCTCCTCCTCCTCCTCCTCCACCACCTCCTCCTCCACCACCTCCTCCTCCTCCTTCACCTCCTCCTCCTCCTCCTCCTTCTCCACCTCCTCCCCTCCTACCTCCACCCAGGTTGCAACTCTTCGCGGGTAAGTTCAGTGACGGCGCGGGAGCGTCCACTGTCGACATCCGGCCTGCTTCTGTCGAGGTCCGTCCGATCCCGCCCAATCTCGTTCCTGTTTTTGGGCTCATCCAGCTTGATTCTGACTTGACCTATCCGCCTGAATCTGGATCGCTCCCGCCACCTCCCATGAGTGGCCGCCCACCTTCTCTGTCCCTCCTCCCGGTTCGTTCCTGCCTACTCCCTCTCCCGCCTTCCCCTCCCCTGTCCCGCCTTCTTCCTCCCACCCTGGCCTCACCCACCGTTCCCACTCCCGCTCCCCAGACATACACCGCCCTCAGAAAAAAAAACAAGCTGCGCTTTGTGCCATTGCGGCTGGCTTCGGGTTCCAGGGCCTTGTAATCGCGATTCAGGGCAAGAAGCTTGCCTCTTGGGAAGGGTTTGGACTTCCAGGGACGCCGTTCTGACAAGAAACACCACACCTTGGAGGAAAGCGTACCCATACCGCTCTCCTTCCCTCATCGTCGAGGCTGGATTCGCATCGATATTTCGTTCCGCATCCAAACCCCCTGTTACGTCGGATGCACAGTGGGGCCCAGCGTCTTAGATCAGGTTCGTCAGGGGGTTGGCGTCAAGCGCCGACCCAAGAAATCCCATGCACATGTACACACACATATGGATTCACCTCTCTCTATATATAGTTATATATATGCGTATATATATATATATATGCTTTTATACATATATATATATGTGTGTGCCTGTTTGTTAGCCTGACTGTCTGTCTGTGTGTATGCATGCATGCATGCATGCATGCATGCATGCATGTATGTATACATAAATGTGTGTAAGTCTCCATACAGTTACACATTTAGATGCACGTTTACTTAGCTTCCCCCCTCTTAGCAGGATGTTTTGTTTGGTACGTTCGCAAGACTATCTTCCGACGCGCCTCGCGCACTCTGCACACTGCGGCCGATTGATCCAGATGCTCTTTGGTTTCGCGTCTCGCGTCTTCGACGAATGATGGCTGCATGCCGCGGACGCCAGCCCCAAGGGGTCTTTGCTCCCTGGGGATTGGCCTCGCGTTCTGGGATGGGGCTCGCTCGAAACATTATCTTGCCCGCACATCCCCCCTTCACCCTCGGCACACTTCGACGGCATTTGACAGCGCCTCTGGCGCGCAGGTTAGGTAATCGTCCCTCACAGCAGTTGCGAGTTCGACTCTTTTGCAGTTGCCGCCCACTGGGTGGCGGAGGTTGCGAGCTGTGCCCCCCTGGGGAGGCATGCGTTCACCGCAGGTAGGTTCAAGTCGAGTCGTGTCCACGCGGTGGCGTCGCCAGCGCGGGCGTTCAAGCTTCAGCGTCACCCGTCGCCCAGAAGCGGCCGTTATTGAACGACCTTCGGTATTGGAACGGCTCGATCGTACAAGATCAAACGCATGCCTGCGATGATATGCAGAAGCCCCCCCTTTAACCCCTGAGTCATGAGTATTCCTGGGCTATTTATTTATTTCTATTAGGCGGGCGGAGCGGCGAGGCCCAACTTTCTTACCGGCAGGGAAAGTACCAATCGTACACCCTTTCTGGGGCACCCCCTGCGCCACCCAACCCACATGAAACCCTCTTGGGCGATTCACGAGGGCTGTTCCCGCACGAGACCCCCCTGGGCGACTCTTGATTGCCCTTTGCTATCATCTTCAGGATCCTGTCTTATCATCGTTGCTCTGATGGTCTGATCTTCAGGTCATACCATGAGTAATATCTATTATCAATGTCACATTATCCTGGCTCCTCGCCCTTCGCTCTTACCCTCTTCTCTTCCTCGCTCCTCATACGTATTATCGTTCTCTGTCTCTCATCATCTTACTTCTCTTCTTAGTTATCGTCTTACTCATATTCCTTACCTTCTTTATCTCCTTCTCCTCTCCAGCCCCCCTGTCTCCTTCCGCGCCAAGGTGAACTTGTTTAGCGCAGTCATCGATTATTACCCCCAAAGAGCATACATGCGTTCTCCTGCACGACGAGTAGACAACCCGAATGAGCCTGATTGGCCCAGAGCTGTGTTTTCTATTGAAGTATCCTCCTCTTCCTCCTTCTATTCGTCTTCCTCCTCCTTCTTCTCCTCCTCCCACCTTTGTTTTCATTCTCTTAGTTGCTTATTATATCACTTGTTTTACTTCTTCTCTCCGTCTCATCCTCCTTCTACTCCCCCTCCACTCCTTCCTCTCTCCGAGCCCCAGTCAAACTTTGTTGTCGCGGTAATTGTTTACTCTGCACAACGAGTAGACAACCATAACGAGCCGCGCTAGTTATATATATAGAAGTTGATTGGCTTGCATTTGCTTTTCTGATAAAATATCCTCTTCCTCTATCTCTCTCTTCGTCTTCCTTCTTCTCCTCCCCCCTTGTCTTCGTTCTCTTAGTTGCTTGTTGTATTACTTGATTCCTTCTCTTCTCCGTCTCATCCTTCTTCTACTCCCCCTCCACTCCTTCCTCCCTCCGAGCCCCAGTCGAACTTTCTGATCGCCAGAAGTGTTCACCACCTCCACAGAGCAACCATGAGTACCCCTACGCGGCGAGTAGAAAACCTCCCTTTTTAAAGTTTTCCGAATCGACATTGATAGGTCTGAAACTTCGATTCCTCTTGAAATAACATTATCCTCCTTATTCTCGTCGTCCTCCTTCTCGTTGTCCTTGTCGTCTACTCTTTCTCTTTTCCGCCTTTTACTCCTCCTCCTCCTCCTCTTATCTTTCTTGTCCTCGTTCTCCTTCTACAGGTTTCCGGTTTCTCCTACAGGTGTTTCTTCATTTTCTTCTGTTCAATTCTACTAAATCACAGGCTTCTTGCTCCTCCTACATCTTACTGCATTCCCCCTTGAAGGGACACCAATGTGACATGGAATCATAGTGTTTTACAGTATTCGCCTTCGTCCTATATTTCTTATGCAGGCTCCCAAGGATTGGCCATTGTACTTCTCTACCGTCGTATTTCTCAGGATTCGTACTCACCCAACTCCTTCTAACAAACTCTAGGGGAAGGCTTCTCCAGATCAGCTTGGAGGTCATTATAAACCCATCCTCACATCCCAACATCGATATCGCGGGGAGAAAATATATCCTCCCAGGACCCCGAACGTTCTCATCCCCAGGGTGCGATTATCACCGGCTTATGGTCAACATGTCCACGTGGTGTCAGACAAGTGCCGACGCCATCCCAACGTGTATTAGCCGGGACGTTTTTGCTTTGTGCGTGGGGTTGATTGTTTTTGTTAATCCACTGGTTACGCATTACAGTCTAACGGTATTGCGAGCCCAGAAGTGCTCCGACCTTGAAAGGGCTATCCTTGTCGGAAAATTACGCTTCGCCGGGGGCAGCCGGGCAGACTCTGCACGCCTCGCTGCGCAGTGCCTCGCGCAGCTCGCGAAGGCTCTGGTCTCACCGGGCACCGCGGCTGCGCGATAAACCTCCCCCCGTCACCAAAACGATGGGACCAGGTGCGCCATTGCAGGGCATATGTTTCTCTCCCAATTTCCGAGCACCCCCCACGAATTGGCCGTTCAGAGAAGATTTGGAGTTCGGGTGAACGCAACCCCATCATATGTGCTCTCGGGTCGAGGGTTCACTGGCTCCACCTCCAGATGGGATGAGCCCCAGGGTTTACAGGCGGCCTCCTTCCCCACCGTCCCCCCAGATGGGATGGGGGGCCGACGACGACGACGACGACGACGACGACGACGACGACGACGGCACCGCAGCACAGCCTCACACCCGCAAGGGGAGGGGCGGGGGCACCAGCACCCCCTCCGCCACGCCACGCCCACAAGGCCACGACCACAGAGGGGGGGGCGCTCCCACTCGCGATGCTTTCGCGAGGCTTTCGCGAGGCTCACGGGCGTGCCCATCCGGCGGGGGGGGGGGGCGATCCCACTAGCATTTTGGGCGGGGGGGGCTCGGAGCCCTGGATCACAGGTCCCGCCGTTGGCCTTTTCTCCCTTGTCCGGTCGAACACCCCGCAGCATCGGGGGGGCTGGGGTCGCCGTGCCCTCCGCTTTATCCCAGGCGCTGGAGGAGGCCCGCGGAGCGGACCTCCCCCCTGCGGAGCCGGAGAGCGGGCCGCACTGTCGCAGTCTCGCGCCCGCAGGGGATGGCCGAGCTCCCGCTGATCGGCGGCCCGGCGGCCCCGGCCGCCTCGGCGGCGGCCGGCAGAGAGGAGGCGCGCGAGGGGGGCCGCGGGTTCTGCTTCTGGCGAGGGGGTAGGCGCCGGCGGCGGGCGAGGTTCGAGGATGGATCTGGACGCCCGAAATGGGTACGGAAAGAATGGGTACAATGCCCAACAGCAGTTCCTGTTCATTTTGAACAGGACTCGCTGTCCGCGCCGCTGCGGCCTGTGTCCATTCGAGACAGAAGGCCGCCTGCCCAACAGCGGCCGCTTTTGGTTTGGGACAACATTTGCTGTTGGGCAGTGTGCCCATTGGTTCCGTACCCATTTCGGGCGTCCAACATCGAGTTTCCACACACAATTAATCGCCGACTCCCTTGAAAATATTGGAAAATATGGGCAGTGGGGGGGAAGACGAAAACCGCAAGAATATGGGAACATATGTGGAACCTTTTTAGTTGTGTCTATTTATTTGTCTGCCCCGGGGCCCTCTAAGTGGCCACGGCCGGAGGCCCGACGGGATGCAGAATCAAAGATCGGCCCTGGAAGTTTCGGTCGCGCCCGCCTCCCTCCTCTTTGCCTTCGGCACCCCCAGGCGCGCTCCTGCCTTGCGCGCTCCCGCCAGGGCTTCGATGGGTATCCAGCCGCGGCACGGAAGGCCTTCCGGGAGGCCGTCGGAAGGGCGAAACGCTTTCCACAGCCCCTCCCTCCTTTCGACTCGATTCCCTCGCCTCCCTAGAGCATCCGATGCTTTGTTTTTTTCCATTCGGTGTCCCTGGAAGCCCTGACCCTATTTCCCCAGGGTCGACTTTCCATCCCGAATCGTCTTCACAATCCTGCCCTGGGGCCCGGCGAGGGCCCCCAGGATCTGTGTAATTCGATGTGTGAGGACGTTGGATGCAGGGCCCCCCAGACATCTCCTGGGGCGCAGTCCGGCCAGGGGCAGGCTCGTTGAGCTTCCGTCTAGAAAGAGGCGCAAGAGGCGGGGCAGCAGCGGCGCGAGTTGTGCCGCCGTTTGGGGAGTCATTACCCGCCTAGCCGTTCCCAGAGGGCGCTGGCGCGAATCGTCACGATGCCAGGGTGGGAGGGGAGGAGGCCCCGGGAACGGGCTTCAGCTTCAAGCCAGAGCCCAGAGTTTCGAGGGGAATTCGGACTTGGCGTTGAGGAGATGCGCGGAGGCCCAAAAACTTCGACATGGATCACACACCGTTCGATCCTCGACCCTCGATTTCAGTCGGGCATGTCTCTCTACAGGAGGAGTATTCAAACATAGTGAAACGTAGTATGTGGAATTTTTTTGTTGAGTATCTTTGAGCATGTTTTGATGATTTGCTTGACTACTTTTAATGTCTCGTCCAAAGTCCCCCTTTATGGGGGACAGGCCCGACCTAACCCTCGATCCAGCGGTGGCGCAAGGCGGATGCATCACCCGAGACTGGCACGCCGCAGACAGCCAAATGAACGCGGTGCAGCGGCGCGGCAACGGCACGGCAGCCGACCGAACCGACCTCGGCCGAGCGCAGCTGGCTGCGGCGCAGCCCAACCGACCGAACCGCGGACCCCGTCCCCAGGTCTCCGACGATCGGAGGAGGAACAGGTACCCGTACCGATACCTTTCGCGCGTTTTCCCCTCTCTCGGCCTCCTGGGAGGCTCTCGTGGCCACCGCTGGATTCGCCTCGAAATTCTGCTCAAAACGCACCCCAGGAGAGGTCTGGGGAGTAGCGGTATCGGTACCTTTTGGCTTCCCCAGACGATGCGATTGTTTGAGAACCCGTTTTGTTCTTTCTCGACTGCGGCCCCCAGGGCTCGCGTTCGGGCCCCATGGGCCGTCGGGTGTGTGTCCAGGGCAGTAGCAGGGGAGGGGCTGTGACCGGGACTGCGCAAAAAAAAACATCGTCGGATGTGTGGGCCTGGGGGCCCCTTTTCCTGGGCCCGTCCGAGCAGCGAGTCGTCCCAGTTCGATGTCCGATGGCCCCCCCAAGCCGGCCTGCAGTAATCAGCCCGGAAATTGAGGTCCTCGAACCCAGACGTGCGACGATGTGGTTTTGTTCAGTGCGCTGCCCCAGTCCCGGTCCCTTTCCTCGGGGGCAGTTGTGTGTCCCGAGTCCGTTTTTCATTGCTGGGGCCCGCGCGGACCAGGCGGAAGCCGAGGAGCATCATCAGCAGCGAACGGACACCATCCTCAATTCGGCAATGGCTGGCTGCGCGCATAAGAGTGTAGGGTTAAGTCGGGCCTGTCCCTCTACAGGAGGAACATTCACAAAGAAACACTTGGGACGATTTTGTGACTATTTCTGAGCATTTGTGGGTTATTGTTGGTGGTATTCTTTATTTTCCGTCCAAAATCCACGTGTAGGGGACATGCCCGACCTAAGTATAAGGCGAGGCGCGAGGGACGGGTCTTTGAGAAGGCGTGGGGGCTGCTAAGAAGGCAGGCTCCCTCTTAGAAGCGCACGTGGGGGTTCCAAGAAGCCTTCTCCACAGGCCAGCGGGGCCCCCCTGCCTTCTGAGAGAAGCCCCCCCTGCCTTCTCAGAAGCCCGCTCGTGGAAACAGAACCAGAGCCAAAAAAACAAAAACAAACAACACACGCACACACACGCACACACACACACACACACGCACACGCACACGCACACGCACACGCACACGCACACGCACACGCACACGCACACGCACACGCACACACACACACACAACAACAACAACAACAAAAAAAAAATACACAGCAAACAGCACACACACACAAAGCAACAAAAAACGCCCCCTCGCCCCACGACTCCCTCGCGCGCGCCGCCATGTTCGATTTGCACCAGGTGCCCCCCGCCCCCTCGGCACAAGGCGGACGCAACGCCCGCGCTGGCCCCCGGCGACGCGGCCGACGACGGCGCCCCCCCCGCGGAGCCGCCGGCGTGGTTCGGGCCGCCCGAGACGCGCGTGGTCGCAGGCGTGCAGCCGTTTGCCCTGAGATCCCAAAGTTTCGATGGTGCATATATGTGTATACATATATACACATATATGTATATATTTATTTATATATGTAAATACATCTATAGATATATGTGGATAGATGAATAAATACACAACTATGCCTATCTTTTTGGGTACATGGTCGGAGGCCTTCTCCAAGCTGCCCCCGTAGCCATGGGGGCGCTGGGCTCCCCAGGGACCCTCCCCAGCGGCCCGAGAGCCGTCCAGACGACCTTAGATGGCGTCAATGAGACACCAGAAGGCTTCCACATGTCCCGCGTGGCTTCTGGACGGCCCCAGATGGCTGCAAGACGGCCCAAGAGAACTCGACGAGCGCTCCCCAGAGGGCCCCAAAAGGCAAAAATCATTGATGGTCCTTCAGTCTGCAATGTTTTCGAAGGTCTCGACTTATCAAGCTTTGTGCGCTTCACGGATGCACACACGCACGGACGCGCGCACGCACGCACGCACTCGATCACACACACGCAACACACAACACGCACAACACACAACACACGCAACACACACACACACAACACACACAGGTGCACAGACACACAGACACACACAGACACACAGCCACACAGCCACACAGCCTCACAGCCACACAGCCACACAGCCGCACACAGCCACACACAGCCACACACAGCCAAAAACAGCCACAACAAGCCACACACACAGCCGCACACACAGACAGACACACACACAGGCACACATATTCACACAGACACACAGGCACACTCAGACACACACAGACGCACACAGACACACACAAGGACAGACACACCGAGGGAGACACAAGCACACACACAGACAAATGCACAAACACACACAGACACGCAGAGACACGGAGACACGCAGAGACACACAGAGACACACAGACACACCGACACGCACAGACACACAGACACACACAGAGGCACACACCGACACACAGGCACACCCACACAGAGGCACAGAGACACACCCCGAGACACGCCGAGACACACATACACACAGCGACACACAGAGACACACAGAGACACACAGAGGCACACATAACCACACAGGGGCACGCAACACACACAGATACATACAGGCATATGCACAGACACGCGCACAGACAGACACACAGAGGCCCATAGACACACAAAGACACACACGCACACAGACACACACGGACAGGCACACAGTGACAGACACAAATCCACACACAACACACGCAGAGACACAGAGACACACAGGGACACACAGAGGAACACACACAGACACTCACAGACACACAAACACATACTGACACACAGACGCACAACGCCACACACAGAGACACACACCGACACACATGAACACACACAGAGTCACAGCGACACAGAGAGATACATAGACACACACAGATATAGAGACACACAGAGACACACATACACACAGAGACAGTCAGATACACAGAGGCACACAGAAACACATAGGGGCACACAACACACGCAGACACACACAGACACACACACACACGCATACGCAGTGACACACGCAGACTCACTGACACTCACACCGACACACACAGACACACTCACAGACACACGGACGCACACAGACCCACACAGACACACAGACAGACACACACACACAGACACACACAGACACACAGACAAACACAGAGGCACACAGCGACACACAGAGGCACACAGATACACACAGAGACACGCACAGAGACACACACAGACACACAGACACGCACATATACACACAGAGGCACAAAGACACAGATATTCACACAGGCACACACATACACACAGACACAGAGATACACACAGACACGCGCACAGACACACCGAGGCACACACAGACACAGAGACAGACACAACAAGACACATTCAGATACACACAGAGGCACATAGAGACACACAGACACACACAGAGACACAGAGACACGCACAGAGACACACAGAGACTCACACACACACACCGACACACGCAGCCACGCACACAGACGCACGCAAACAAGCAGAGACACAGACGCACGCACACAGACACACAGACGCACACAGACGCGCACAGACACACAGAGACACACAGACACACATAGACACACAGAGACACACAGAGACACCCAGACATACACAGCACACACACAATCACACACAGACACGCAGACACACGCAGACTCACCGACACACACGGACACACACAGAGGCACACAGAGGCACACACACAGGCACACACAGGCACACACAGACACACAGAGACACAGACGCACACACAGGCACACGCACTTACAGACACCCGACACACACAGGCACGCACAGACTCGCACAGACACAGACACACACACACACACATAGGCACGCATAGACACACAGACACGCACAGACGCACACGGACGCACACCGACACACAGAGACACACACACAGGCATACACAGGCACACACAGACACACGCAGACACACACACAGAGACACAGACACACGCACGGGCACTCACAGAGACACAGACACACAGACACACACAGACGCACACACTCGAACACACCGACACACAGACACACATACAGACACAGGGTTTCACAAACACGCACACACATATGTATATATATACATATCTATATAGACATAGACGCTCACAGACACACATACAGAGACACACACACATATTTACACAAACGCGGAGACACACAAAGATATTCACACACACACACGCAAACGCACACACACACATTTGCACAGTGGCATGAGTTGCGATGTGCTGTGATGTGTTGAGATGGGTTGTGATGTGTTGTGATGTGATGTGCGGTGTTGTGCTGTGTTGTGCTGAGTTGCGTCGTGGTGTGCTGTGTTGTGCTGACACACGCACGCACACGCGCGGCCGTGCTGCGCTGTGCATGTGATGTGATGTGGGCACGCGCACACGGACGGCCTTCCGTGCCGTGTTGCGTTGTGATGCGTCTGCGTATGCGTGCTCACGGCTGGTTTGTGGAGTTTGGCTCTCCTCCTTCTCCTCCCCTCCCCGTGTCGTTCTCGCCGTTGTTGTCGTCGGCGTCGTTTTCGCCGTTTGTGGTCGTGGTCGCTGTCGTCCCTTGTCCGTCGACGTGCTTTTCCCAACCATTATGTGGTGTTGGGTCCTCGTTTTGAAGAGACAGCGCCCCGCGTTCCTCACTCCTTCCTCCTCCCCCTCCTCCCTCCTCCCTCCTCCTTGCGTTTCACCCACCCAGTACAGTGTTTTGTGGCCCCATAGGAAGCTCCACCGAAGGCCCCAGTGGCAGGGCTTGCATGGCGGCCACGCCTCATTTTGGCGCACCCCTTACACGGTTCGTGGCCCCATAAGGGAGCTCCAACGAAGGCCCCACTGGCAGGGTTCGCATGGCGGCCCCGCCCCATTTTGGTGCACCTCTCACACGGTTCGTGGCCCCATAAGGGAGTTCCGACGAAGGCCCCAGTGGCAGGGTTCGCATGGCGGCCCCGCCTCATTTTGGCGCACCCCTCAGACGGTTCGTTGCCCCACAAGGGAGCTCCACCGGAGGCCCCACTCGCAGGGTTTGCATGGCGGCCCCGCCCCATTTTGGCGTACCCTTCACACGGTTCGTGGCCCCAATGGGAATTCTCTGTGCTTCGTCCTACCTGCCTTGCGGTTCTCACACTTGCATGTGGTGGGGTCCTTCGTCAGGATAATTCGCCTTCGTTGCCGCCGTCGTTGTCTTCGTCGTCGTCGCCGTCGTCGTCGCCGTTCGTCGTCGTCGTCGTTGTCGTCTTGGTCGTTGTCGTCGTCGTGGTCGTGGGCGGTCGTCGCCCTCCCGTGTGCTGCGGCACGGCCGCGTCACGGCCATGGCCGAGAGCGACGGAACTACCGTGGATCATGGCTAGCGCCACACGAACGTTCGCTGCTTTCGTCCCTCCCTTCCCTTTGCCCCCCCCCTCCCCCGCTTTCTCCCCCCGTCCTTTTCCCTCCCTCCCTCTCCCTCCCCTTCCCCTCTTCCCCGTTCCCCCGCCCTCCCCTTCCTCCCTCCCCCCCGGGGGGTTAGGCACACGCACTGGCTCCAACGGACACGCGCAGACACACACGCAGACACACGCGCAGACACGTACAGACACACAGAGACACATACACAGACACACACAAGCAGACACACACACAGACACGCACACAGACACACACACAGACACACGCAGACACACAATCAAACAGACACACGCACACACGCAAACACGCGCGCGAACGCCTGCGCACGCAAACGTGCTCACACGTGCACACACGGTGTTTGTGTTTGTGTGTGCGTGCGTGCGTGCGTGCGTGCGTGTGTGTGTGTATGTGTGCGTGTGTGTGTGTGAGTGTGTGCGTTCGTGCGTGCGTGCGTGCGTGCGTGTGTTCGTGTGCGTGTGCGTGTGTATGTGTGGGCTTGAATGCGTGCGCGCCCGGCCGCCCCCTTCACATGGGAAGTTCCGCCGCTGGTACAGGGGAACTAGGGCGAGGAAGATTGTGAGACTCTTGGTGGCCCCGCAGGGGTCAATGGGCTCCGCGTCCAAGCAGCTGCTCCCAAACGTCAGAGTGCGGGCGCGTTTGCGCGTCGGTGTCAACTTGTGTTTCTGTCCTGATGCGCGCAGGTGATGTGGCGTCGAGGCGAGGGTGGATGGGGTGCTTCACGATATCATGAGGATGGGTGGTTGCATAATGAAGCTGCGTGCGCGAGTGGGTGCGCATGTGCGCGCGCACCTCGGACCATGGAGCCCCAGGAAAGCCCGTGGAGAACCCAGACAGGCGCCCAAGCAAACTCCAAGATAGCTTCGGAGCTTTCGTCGCTCGTCTTTCCTCCTCCTCCTCCTCCTTCTCTCCCCCTCCTCCAGTTTCCTCGACTTCTCCTCCGCCTCCTCCTCCGCCTCCTTCTCATCCTGTTCCTCCTCCTCATCCCGAGTCAGAGGCAGGAGTATCAGGAAGGCGGAGGCGGGGGGGGCGAGGAGAAAGAAGATTGAAGAGGGATGATCAATGAAGACCCAAATACAGTAGGAGACAGGAGGTGGAGCAAGGAGAGAACTCAATCTCGCTCTCTCTTTTTTTCTCTGTCTCTCTCTCTCTCTCTTTCTTTCTTGCTCTCTCGTTCTCTCTCTCTCTCTCTCTTTCTCCCATTTGCTTCCGCTCTCTCCCAGCCTTCCGACTCGTCGCACATCGATCTCGCACGGTTCCGCGACCGCCAGCCGAATCTGAAACTATCCCCCAGAAAGGGGCAGCAGCCAGCACCTCCACGCGCCAAGGGCTGCCCCTTGCTTGGGGAACCTCTGCAGTGGTATTTCGGGATTTGTGGCCTAGCGCAAGATTCACTGACAACGACCGCGCAGTCGGCTAGAATCTAAGCGCACGCGTAGCGCGCGCGTGGCTCATATGTGTATCAAAGTATACGCATATGTACCTGTGTTATATACACCGGTATATTTGCGTGTGCGCGCCGCGCTTCATTTCCAGGCCGGCCAGACCGGGTCTGACTCATCCAGTCCATTCTTCGGGCGCCCAGGCCGCTCGATCGTCGGGATTGGTTTTCGACGTCCGGGCCTGATAAGCTGGGCTGGCCCCCGGACGGGGCACCTTTGATATGGGGATTTCCGCGTCGACTGTTGCATCAAGTTTTTCTGTCAGTTTGCGCTTATGGGTGGCCTCTCATCCTCACGGCTGGATCCTCCTCGGTTCTGGTTGGTCGGAACGCACCCTTGAAGAGGTCCGGGGGTCGAGTTTCAAGTGTAACCCTCGCCGTGAGTTGCCCTAAGCTTTATCGCCAACTTCGGCCTCCCACCTCGGGATGAAGAAGCGCTCCCAAGGGAAACCCCGGGGCTCAGTACACGTGTTCCTGGGGTTTCTTGGGCTGTCTTGGAGCGTCGGGAAGCCGAACAGGCGCAAGCGCCAACATCCGCCAAAAGCCCGTGAACCATTACAGGTCTGTGCACCTTGTGCCGTCGGGAGCCATCGTGGGCGTGTTCGATCGATGGCTTGGCGATTCGAGGCCCTCCTGGCACACGTTCGGGGTCTCGTTGGGCCTTCTGTTGGCCCCTCTGGGGAGGCCCTGTTTTCGGGGGGCCGCACAAGTCATGTGGAGAAACGCGGGGGGGCACGCGGGGAACCCCAGGATAGTTGTGCTAGCTTTGGGTCCTGGCCCCTGGCGCAGCTCTCTGGATTGAGGACGGGGGCTCCGAGAACCCTCCTCCTCCTCCTCGTCCTGCTTCTCCTCTTCCTCCTCCTCCTCCTCCTTTTAACCAGCGGACATCGGGGCCCCCTGTCAGGACACAGTGCAGGCTACACCCCTTCCGCCTGCAGCCCGATCGCTCCCGCCCACCATGTGGGTATCTCTTCTTCAAACAGTACTGTACAATCCACTCCCTCTCAATGGCACGTAGAGAGCGCATGCTGTTTCTTCTCGTCGGAGCTTCGCAGAACTTATTCTGTTGCCTGGAACACAGCCGCGCCGCCGTGTAGGAGATTCCCCAACGACGCTGCGCCTCGCAAAGCACATGGTTGTGAAGTTCGGGTGGCCGTAGGGACGCTTCACCAACAAAAGTGCGGGCTGCGCGTTCATGCTGCGACGGCGGGTTTTGTCGGCAGGCGCACATTCATGACATGCTAGAGCCACCACGGGAGATCGCTGGCCGCGGTGGAGTTGTACGTATCAAGAGCCAGATCTTCGACCTATTGGTAGTTGTAGCAAATTATCTTCCTCCTCAGAGGCACCAAATGGACCATTGGAGCACGTTTTGTGCAAACTTTACGGCTTGGTTGCGCAAGAAGATACAGCGCGTTCGTGCGCGCAGTCTTGCGTGGGTGGGCGTTGGCACCAATTCAAAGTTTGGACGGAGTCGCGGGCCCAGCGGCTTTCCGACGGCGGATGGATGACCTTCACATCGGCCCGTACGCGAACAGCTACGAGAACGGTGTGAGCGCAGCCCTTTGGCGCATGATGAGCGTTGAAGGATTGGCGGCGATAGACACATTCTTCGACACGGGCCCCACGTTCTTTGGAGCAGAGACCCACATTCTTTCACGCCCCGACCATATATGGGGACCCTGCGATGCAGCGCAGGCGACCAAATCTTGTGTGTACCTACGACGAGCGTCGCGAGACTTACAGCGTATACCCGCCCCACTACTGCGCGATCGTTGTCCGATGCTCTGGCGTCTGCGCTATCGGCTACAGACGGCGCCGCCGCCTGAGCCGGGGAGGAAAGATGGGATTGGGGACTCATGAGTCAAGCCCTGAAGCTTCGAGGGGGCCCTGAGTTTACTGGCGAGCTTGAGCGCAGATGCGAGACTGAGGCTACTGCATGGCGGCGCTGCCTGCATGAGGAGGACCCCCCTCTCCTAGCTCCACCTAGTGGAGGATGTCAAGGAGGCCGCGAGCCAGGAGTTCAGCGCTTCGGCCCAGCCGGGGCCCCCAGCAGAACATCGAGCCGAACGCGACCTGCGGCGGCAATCGGGCGTGCTCTCCCAGGAGGAAGATCGTCAGCGGCTTCGGGCTTGCGATCGGAAGATACAACGAGTACGACGGCGACTGGAGAAAGAAAGCGTTGACTCTTCTTGGCGAATCTCGGCTTGCCTCGGATCGCGGACATTCGAGCGCGGTGTGGCAGGTAGCTTTCCAGATTGGTGCTCGCTGCTACGGGGCGCGCCGACGACGGTTCAACCTGACCCCGGCCGATGCGCCGACAATGCAGGGGCGGCGGGGCACGATGGAGTCGAGCGCGAAGGAGGGAGGTTTCTCTGCGACCCGTCTGCTGGGACCTAGCGTTTCTCGCAGCGACGCGTCAGCCGCGCGCGAGCTCGGTGGCCCCGACGGCGGATGGGCCGGACTTGCGTGGGCGACCTGGGGCCGCCGCGCGCGTCGATTGGACGGGCGCCCCGGCGCGCCTCGAGGCGGCGGCGGAGCGCAGGCGCCCCCCGCCCGCATTCCGCCCCTGGAGAAGTGCGGCCCATGATGATGGGGGCGGCTACTCGAGAAGCGCGATGGGGCCCCACCTGATGAAGACCCTCTCGAGAGCCGCCGGCGAGTTCATGCACCTTGCCCGCGCCTCGCTGAACGCATACTTGGGGTCGCGGGACAGATCCGCAATGCACGCCGGACACCTTGCCAGTGGCATTGGTCAAATGCGCCCCAGCTGAGCAGGGGCAATGATAAGAGAGGGCCCGAAGCGATGTGACTTATACGCTCCCGCTGCCCCTTTGGCAAGGCCTGGTGCTGCGGCGTCTTCGCGCGACGCCTGCGACCGCGCCTGCCCGCGCGCGCGCGGCTATGCCTCGCGCAGGTCGAGGCAGTGCGCGCAGTTGGTGGCCAAGCCTCACTCCAGGAGATCGCGGAGGAAGATAGTCTCCCACTTGCACGTCACAAAGGACATGCGCAATGCCTTTCCCTCGACGGATCACGAGATGCTCGAGCAGGTGGTTGGCGAGGTGATTCCTGACATGCAGGGTCAGCTCTTTCTTCGGCAGCGGCATCGAGAAGCAGTTATCGACATAAAGGCGGGCGACGAGGCGGGCTTCTTCCAGCCTTCCCACGGCTCGGGCATGGGGGGCTCCAGCGCGCGCGAGTTGCTCGCGCGCTCGCTCGTCAATCCGTTGGGGGCCTGGAGCCAGATTCTCCTGATAGGTACTCAGGCCGAGCTCGAGGTTTCTGGCGGAGGCTCGGTTCCGATGATGGAGGCGGCGGCGCTGATTGACTCGCCCATCCACTCCGAGAAGGTAGGTATCACTCTGCGGGGCTACGCCGACGATGTCTCGCAGACCTCGCCGCTACCGAGCGGCAGCCCTGTCTATGCAGCGGAGCGCGCAAAGCCGTCGGATCGCATCTTGTCCGATCGTCAGGGGGAGATGGGAGCGTTTGCTCAGGATACATAATGAGATTATATTCCCCGCGTTTGTGGGCCCGGGGGGATGCGCGGCCGCGGGGCAGTCCTCTCGGGACACGCGCAGCTCCCAGGGCAAGATCGAGCCGAAACCGCGTCTATCTTGGAGGCCTCGAACATCTGACGAGGGGAGGTTGGAGCTGAGGTAAGACATCGGATTGACGCCGCGCGTTCCGCTTGGCCCAAGCTCGGGAGGTTTGGAATTCGCACTCGTGTCTGAAGCTCAAGCGCATGGCCTTCTTGGGAGTCATTCGTGGCGCGGCCTGCTCGGGCCTCGAGGTCTACGACCTAGGTGAGAGGGACTATGCCAAGCTAGATTTGGTGATCTCGGGGTTTGCGAAGGTTGCTCTTCGATGGGGGTGACGGGCGAGTGGGGCCAGCAGGGGATCGCGCTCGGGCGCCTGCTGCGAGGGCCATGCACAAGTGGTTGCGCATTGCAGATTCGAGGACCGAGCTCTTGACCAGGCGCCTTGGCTTCTGGTAGCGCCTCGCCTTCCACCCCGGGGATTCCGCCCGGGTCGTTGCTGCACTCTCCGGGCACTTCGCATTGCTTGGCGAGTCTCCGACGTTCACCCCCGAGGGCTGGATCAGACCATGTGCGAGCCCGTGGGCCCTGCAGCTTCTACAGGATAGCAGGCTTCTCTCGGCCATCTCTTCTGGGCTCCATTTTCTTGAAAAAGGTCATTCGACTCGGGGCAGATTCGCGAGCTACCGCGCTGCGTGCCACTTAAGGAGCATGAACTTCAAGGGCTCTCAGAAGGCGCACTGGGAACAGGTTCAAGATGGACCCCTTCGGCCTCCCTCTGTGCATCGTGCGACGGGCCCTCTAGAAGCCCCCCCGGTCCCTGAAGCTCTTCCTCGAGAGTTCTACTGCGCCCCCCCCCCCCCACCCCACCCCACCCCCCGGTCGGCAAAGGGGGCCCCCGCGGCCGCGCCCTCTATCACAGGGCGGCCTCGAGCGCACCAGTGCCATCGCCCGTCGCGCAAGATCAGGGCCCCGATGCATTGGCTCACTGTCACTAATCAGCGCCGTCGCTGCTCTTCTACCTTCTCGTTGGCGGCGCTGGCCAAGAGACATGCGGCGCAATCGTTGCGACGACGGCGGCGCCTGACATTTGTCAGCGCTTCCCCCCCCATCTGGTTGCGCCCAGCGGCTTGCGATGCCCGGCTTGCGCGGGCCCCGAGTCGGCGCGCGAGGCGTTCAGAGAGGGATTGTTCGAAGCCGCGCGGGCTCAAGGGCCGTTTCAGACACTGCGGGGTCTTCGGACCCAAATTCGAGAAGCTCGCGCGCCACCTGGCCCCGACATAGCGCTGGATGTCGAGGCTGGCGGAGCGAGCTCTCGCCGCTGGGACAGAGCAGAGGCGGCGCGACCTCGAAGGTCTGCGAGGCTATTGGACTCGGAGCGGCGACCGCCGATGCCGCGGAGACAGGCGAGCCGCCCCCCCTCAGCAAGGCGCAGGCTCTGCGGCAGCGGCCCCAGGGGCAGGGCAGTTCCCGCAGCGCGCGCAGGGCGCGCGGGCGGCCGCCGACAACCACTACGGCTTGCGTGAGGCGTGCGCACGAGGTCTACAGGCCATCCCGATCGAGCACGCCAAGATGATGATCCCCATCTTCAAGCGCCTTACCCTCAGGCACGAGCAGGCCATCAATCTCCTGAAGTCCGCCATGCATCGCCACGTTCAGCTCCCTGCCAGCCGCGACGTTCCCCAGCCGATGATGCTCGCAGCGCGGCACCACGGGCAGGAGGCCATGCGCCTTCGAGAGGCGAGCCAGATAGCCATCCAGAAAGGCCAGGCCATCCCTGAACTCGAGGCGCTCGGGATCCCGAACCGCAGCGCGCGGGGCGCGTCGATGGGCGCGCCGGTGGCTCAAGGAGACAAGGTGGGCCAGGCCAGCGCGAGGACGATCAAAGAGCAGCAGGGCCGCATGAAGGCAGAGTCTCTTTCCAACGGCTCGCTGGCCGACCAGGTTCGCCGCTGCGGGCTCCAGGCGACGCGCCCCCAGGACATGGTCAAGGTTTGGATCGAGGGCAGAGGGTGCCGACCTGGCGGGTCCGAATTGGCGCAGGCTTCTTCCTCCCCGATGGCGACTCCACGACAGCAGGTGACGTTGACCTCGTTTTTGAGAGCTACCCCATCGCGCCTGGTGGCCACGAGCGCGACGAGTTGCGAGCTGCTGCTTCCCAGCTGGCTCCTCCTCGACCGTCGGCAACCTTGCCTACCCCGACGGACTGGAGTGCGACGGTTTCTCAGCCCGCGGACTCAAGGCCATGTCCTCCCGTCTGCGCCTTCGGCCAAGGCGAGCGGGAGTTCGGCTACTCCTAGACCTTTGAGCACGAGTAGGCCAATCATCTTGCCGCTGCCGCCGCATCTTCGGTGTCTCTCACCCCTACTCCTCCTCCGATCCCTCTCCCTAGAGGCTTGGGCATGCTTGGACGAGGATAGCGCGAGGGGCCATCTCCGGGGCCCTGAACTTTTCAGCTGTTTTTTCCTCACGGCCCAAATTCGTTGTGGTGAGTCGCAGCCTGGTTTAAGGCTTGACCCCTCTGAGCTTTCAGTTTTTGCCCCCTGAATGCCCCAGCCCCACGGCCGTGCCCCGACTTGAGAGCTTTTGGGCCATCCAGCCGAGGTGGGGTGGTGGGCGGGAGCAGAGTGCACCGATTGCCACGCGTTACTGGAACCCTTCTTGTCACTGCACCCTGTAGAAGTGAGTCCGATCGGACCTGTTTTAACGCTTCGGCTTCGGAGTTCCCAGCGTTGCAGCAGGACCTGCTGACACATTTCTGTTCTGCGGAGTCGTTCGTTCGTTCGTTATCCTCCTCGTTTTCCTCTTCCTTTTCCTCCTCCTCTTCCTCCTCCCCCTCCTCCTCCTCCGTCTCTACCCCCACTCTTCCTCAGTGAGGGACCTGAGGGCCCTCCCACTTGTGCTCCAAGTGCTCGGGGGGGAACAAGTATCATTTTTCCTTCTTGATCCCATTCAGCTGCCATTTCTGGCGGTCCTTGAAGTCCGGTTCGCTTCTTCAGATGCGTGCTTGCATCGCTTGGTCCATTCACCCTCGACATCCAGGCGCATTGATCCAGGCACGCAGTTGAATCCCCCCCGTTGAAGCGGTCCCTGCCGCATTTCCACATGCGTTGCATGATCCGCGTGTCCTGCCGGCGCAGAGAGGCCAGACAGCATCCTGCCCCCCAGTTTTTTTTCTCTTTCAGGTGTCTTCTCTCTCTCTCTTTCTCTCTCTCTCTCTCTCTCTCTCTTTTCCATCCCCTCAGATTCCCCGCCGTCTCCTCCCTTCCCTCGCCTCTCGCGCTTTCCTCCTCTTCCTTCTCGTCCTCCCCCGTTTTGCAGTAGTCACAGAAAAATCAACCTGTGCCTACCAGCAGATGGTCCACGGAAGTTTCTCAGCCCACGATGGCCTAAGGGACCTATATAAGCTCTCTGGTGCAAAGCAGGACCTTATAGCAGCTTTTTGTCGCATGTTTCTATTGTACATTCCGAAGACCAAGGAACTGTAAACACATCACTTCTCGGAGATCCGCGCGGGTTACGCGGATCGGTGCTGAGCTCCCTTCGCGGCGTTTCCGACGCCGCCCCTGGCGCGGTCCATCAAATCTGCGCGCACGTCCGATCGTTCAGGTCAATGCAGATGTCTGTTCTCGAGTACCCTTCCCTCTCCTTCCCTCTCCTCCCCCCTCTCCTCTTCCCTTCCCCCCCTCTGCTCCCTCCCGGGGAGAGGCCGCTTCCCGACGGACCTGAGGGCGCTGCCGCCGCCCGCGGTGCCCGGCCTGGAGGCGGCGAACCTGGTGGTCGGAACCGCGCTCCAGCCCCTGGCCGGAGGAGGGGAGGACAAGGGAGGGGGAGGAGGGGGAGGAGGGAGGGTGCGTGAGAAAGGATGGCGGGAAGGAGGAGGGAGGGGACAGAGGAGGAGAAGAGGGAAGAGGTGGTGTTAAGGGAACGGCGGGAAAGGGTGAGGATCAGGAGGGACAGGGGATGATCATGATGATGCAAGTGGGTATGATAGCACTGATGATGATGCTGATGCTGATGCTGCTGCTGATGATGATGATGATGATGATGATGATGATGATGATGATGATGATGATGATGATGCCGATGCCGATGCTGGTGCTGATGCTGATGATGATGATGATGAGGAGGATGATGATGATGATGATGATGATGATGATGTTGATGATGATGATGATGGTGATGATGATGCTGATGGCGATGATGCAGACGACGATGATATTGACGACAATGATGATGATGATGACGATGGTACTGCTGCTCATTAGTGTTTGATTGTGCTGGTGATTATGATGCTGATGATAATGAATATTATGATGACGATGCTTATGCAATTGACGATGGTGATGATGATGACGACGATGATCATAATCCTGCTGATGATGACGATGGTGGTGGTGCTGCCGATGATGATGCTGTGGATGCGATGATGGTGGTGGTGGCGACGATGATAATGATGAGTATGAATATTATGATCATGTTGCTGATCATGGTGATGATCATGCTGCTGGTGATGATGATGGTGGTCGTGATGGTGGTGGTGGTCGTGATGGTGATGATGCTGAGGCGGAGGAGGAGGATGAGGAGAAGGAGGAGGATGCTACTGAGTTGGTGTAAATAGGCTTTGGCTGGCCAGGAGCGAACCATTTCCTTTGAAGATGGTGGTTCAAGCGCGATTGCTGGCTTGCTGCAATTCTTCACGCTTCGAGTAACCCCACGGGCCTGACGCTGCTGGCGCGCTCGCCTGCGGCCGCGACGAAAAAGTAACCCCACGGGCCCATTCGTGAAACCCTGCCCATGAGAATTGGCGGGGAAAGCGACGAGGGGGCACATTCTTTTAAACACAGCGGGCAACCAGGGTGCACAGGGAGATTTTGGGGGGCAATGGGGGTGTTTTTGTTCGGGCCTTGGCTGGCGCTCGCGTGGGGGCGAGGGAAGAAGGAGCTGGAGGAGGAGAAGAAGGGACGACAGCGACGACGACGACCACGACGACGAGGAGGAGGAAGAGGAGGCAGAGGAAGAGGAAGACGATAGGGGGCAAGCATGAGGGCAAGGACGATGAGGAGGAGGACCAGGAGGAGGAGGAGGAGGACATCGAGGACGAGGAGCCCTCTTGGGATTCTGTTTGGGGGGCAGTGGGGTTCACTTGGGGCTCTTTTAGAGAGTCTTGGGCCCTCTTGGAGCTCTCTTGGGCCTCTCTTTGGGGCCACTTGAGAGTCCTGGCTGGAGGGCCTCTCGAAGCTATCGTGGAGGGCGTCTGTGAAAAGAGGAGGGGCTTTAACGTTTGGTGCCACCCTGAAGCCATCAATATCGTCTCTTGGGGCCATCTCGGGAGGCTGCTGGGCCGCTCTTTGTCGCTCTTGGGGCCGTCTGGGGGGCCTCCCGGGCCCTTCTTGAACCTCTCGTGGGCTATCGTGGGGCCATCTAGAGGCCTTACAAGCGCATCGGAAGCGAAACGGCGAGAAGGCGGCAATCATGGATTTCAGGTCTTCGATTTGTCTGGACCTGTGGAGGGGTCTTGAGGTGGCCCGAGAGCACTTGAGACAGTCTTGTTATCTTGAGGCATCTTGGTGGCCATCTTGGAGCATCCTGGGCACCCTGACCGACCGCGACTCCCCCCCCAAGATAAAAACATTCAGGGGGGAGGTCATTCTCCATGAAGGAACGTTTTTTTGAAGCAATAACGAAGCCGTTTGACCAGCCCAGAAGGCCAGGTGGATTCTCGTTCGGACTGAATGTGTCGAATTGCTCGATTTGTTGCGAAATTGGTACTTGCCCCACTCGTTCTCTGGAAAACGCTGAGCATTTATCCAGGAGGAGGAAGGAGGATATGGAGGAGGAAGAGGATGAGAAAGCGAACGGAGTAGGAGTATGCGTCCAATGATGAGGAGTAGGAGCAGGGGGAGAGGACGGTGAGGAAGGAAGGAGGGAGGAAAAGGGAGGAGGAGAAAGAGGATGACGCAGGACGGAGGAGAGGGAGGAGGAGGAGGAGGAGGAGGAGGAGGAGGAGAAGGATGAGGCGGAGTCAGAGAAGGATATTGAGGAGGACGAGGATCAGATGACGAAGGTTGAGGCAGGAGGGAGGGGGGCGGGAGGGAGCAGAAGGGAGGAAGGGGGAGGGAGGAAGCGGAGGAGGGCGGAGGGGTGGCGGAGGAGGGGTGTTGGAGGAGGGCGGAGGAGGAGGTGGAGGAGGAGTAGGGCGGCGGAGCCCCCCCCTGGGCAGGTGGCGCCGAGAAGGATTAGGAGGCTGAGGGCAAGGATGAGCAGTGAGGGAGGAGGAGGAGGAGGAGGAGGAGCAAGAGCAGGAGCAAGTGGAGGAGAGGAGGAGGAGGAGGGACAGTTGGCGGCGGCGGTAGGTGGGCCAGACGTGGCAGCGGCGGCGTTAGTGTGGCCGAGCGCGGCGGCGGCGGCGCGCGGCCAGAGCGCGGCTGGCGCGGACTTTCCCACACGCCTGGCCCCGGTGGCCACCTGCTCCAAAGTTGGCCGGGTACAGGGGGCAGGAGGAGGAGTAGGGCGGAGGAGGAGGGGGAAGAGGAGGAGAAGGGCCCTAAGGGGCGGAGGAGGAGGAGGAGGAGGAGGCAGAGGAGGAGGAGGAGGAGGAGGCAGAGGAGGAGGAGAGGGCAGAGGACGGTTTGGGACTGTTTTTTCACCCAGAGGTCCATTCGGGAGACGCTCCCAAGGCAAGGCGCAACCACCCCGCACTCGGAGCTGACGCCCCGAATGCGACATGGCCCCGCCCCGCCCTATAGGTGCGTCACCCTCCTGGGGACTGGGAAGAATACTACTTTCCTCGCAGACCATCCCACCTCAGCCACTTCGCCGCTAGGCTGAAAAACTCGGTAGGCGACTGACGGCCTCGCTCACTCGCAACTCTGGCGCACGAATGATCGCCTTCGGCGCCCCCTCACGACGGGGGAAACGACCTCGTCAAATGCGGGCGAGATTTTCCACGCCCTTCTGGTCGGCAGTCCCGGGCACACGCGGACCATGTGGCTGGGGTCGCTGCCTGTGGTGTAACGTCCACACCAGTGGCAACAAATCATTGCGAATTCAGGCCAGAACGCGAGCCAGTGAGATCCGTCAAGCTGCTCAGCGGCGCCGCCCTCGGCGGCAAGACACGGCGCAATACGACCTCCATTCAGTGCCTGCGCCAGACTCCCTGTTAGAATCGGCCCTCGGCACTCCGTGCCGCAAAACTGCAACAGCTGGTGCGAGCGTACCATGCGGTGGCAGCGCACGCACGTCCAACGCTCGCCGCAAAGTCGCAACTCATGATCGGACAGCTGGATACCGAGTCGGGCTGGAGTGCGGGCTGGACGCCGAGAGCCCGCCGGCCGCTTGCCCTGCTCCCCGTCCGCTGCGCTCGCCAACTCCAGCGCCTTCCTCGCCCGGCGGCGCACCAGCGACGCAATCGCGTCGATCTCATCGGTGCGCGGCGCGGTGCCGTTGAGCCCCGCGCGCCGGCCACCTTCCGCGGCGGCGCCTGCCAGCACGTCCGCCGAGGCACTGGCCAGCGCCAGGAAGAAGTCGCGCTCGGAGGTGAGCAGGTGGACGTGCTCCTCCGTGTGCGACGCCACCCACTCCACCTGCACCTCACCAGGACCTCGCGCCGCGAAGGCGGCCCAACCCTTTGCCACAGGTTCTCATTCGCGAGCCCCGCCTGACCAGCGCCCTCCAGCCTCCCGCGCCACGCGCGGAGCAACGGCTGGTGGTCCGTGACGATCCGCACGTTGTCCGTGGTCTCTTAGAGCGCCAGCACGAAGGCGAAGATCTCCGCTCGGGGCACCGTCTGGCGACGACCTGCCAGCGGAAGTGCTCGGCCCCAAGCTGGAACCCAGACGCCCTCGGGGCCCCGCTGCATGATCACGATGGCCATCCCGCATCGGCGTCGGCGCGGATCTGAGGAGAAAATGCCGCCCGAGTCGTCGCCGAAGACAGTGAGGAAGCCAAGGGCGTTTCGCAGCTCGTCGGGGTCGCCGCCGAAACTGGCCGCAGCCCCCTGCGCCAACTCGTCGTCGTAGCGCGGCGTGGTGAGCACTGCCGGCGCGACGCCCCGCAGCCACAGGGCGGGCTGCGCCTCGATCTCCGCGTTTGCCCGCGGGAGAAGCCATCCCGACTTCTCGAAAGACTCATCACCCACAATGGCCGAGCACAGCCAGACCCTGTGAACCAGGGTCTCGCGGCACCGCCCGCATCGGTTGCAGATCTCGCCAGGCAGCACATGGCCCGCATCCGCCCTGCGGGCCCTGGGCCACCTGCCCGCCAGCGACCACCCAGAGGTTGAGCCCCCACTCCGACAGCAAGCCCTGGGCCTCCATGCGCCGCATCTCGCCTGCGATCTGCCAGAAGTCCGCGCCCTCCAGCAAAGCCTCCCCCGCCCCGTGCGCCGAGGCCTGCCTCCACAGCTGTGCCCGAAGATCTGCCTCCGCGTCGTCCAGCACGGCTTGGCACTCCGCGCAAGCTTGAAACTCGGGGTCGTCAGCACTGGGCAAGAACCTTTCGTCATGGCCCTCGGGCGTGGGCCGTATCCACCACGTGGCAGATGTGGGCGGCCAGCCGAGGTCCATCAAGGTGGCTTGCAGCGCGCTGAGCGGCCCCCGGACCCTCTGCCATCGGCGATCCCCAGCCCGCAGAAGTGCGCTCCGCTCCGAATGCGCCCGTGGAGCTGGGGCGCTGAGAACCAGAGGTCACGCCACGACTCTACGACCTGCTTGCGCCGCACCACGTGCGGGTCCATGAGCCCCATCGTCGCCGCCAGGACCGAGGTCAGACATCTCCCTCTGGCGGAACCGCCCACCGCCTGGGTGGCCTGCCGCCGCAACGCCAGGACGCGGCTCGGGGCCAGTCCGAAAATCTGGTGCCCATAGGCGGCCCGCGGGAGGGCTCCCGTCGACCAGAGGCCGCGGCACTCCTTGGTCAGCGCCGTCGCCCGGTGCAGGCGCATGATGCGCTGGAAGCGCCGCGCTCCGCCTCGCAGCCTCGTCGACGCCTTCCGGCACACTCGCCGCCTTCCCGCCGCCGCGTCGACGCCGAGGTCGACCGCCGATTGCACCACCTGGAACCGCGCGCCCAGCTGCTCCAAGGTCTTCGACACCTCGCCGGCCAGTTCCGCGTCCGTCGCCACTAGCTTCGTCTTGCCAGAGCAGACGAGCTCCTGCTCATGCAGGCCTTGCTTCAGGACCCCCGCGATCCGCGGCAGCTCGCCCCGCACTGCTGCACGGGAGCCCTCCACGCGAGCCACGCTGTTATCGATGAAGCTCCACAGCCCCGCTCGCGGGCACTGCACGTGCGCCCTCTGCAGGAGCGGGTGGAGATACAGCTTCCCCAGCGACACGCCGTGGCTGGAACCCGAGTCGCCTCGACCGCCATGGAGGCCCCATGATGACGGCCCCGCAAGAAGCGAGGCGCAAGGAACAGCTGCACCTCCAGGCCGACCACCACCGCAGGGTACTCGAACCTCTCCGCGATGGCCATCAGCTTGACCAGCGACACCAGGTCGTAGAACGTCTCCACGCCGCCACCCCCAGCTCCATGCCCGTCTCGTCCATGACCGCACGCCGCAGCGCCGCGCGCAGGGCGCTTGAGCCCCGGATGGCCGAGTCCCAGAAGGCACCCAGGCTTTCCGTCCAGGATGACGTGGCGGACGACCTCGCCCGAAACCACACTTTCGGCGGCAGCGGCAGCATGCCGATGATGCGCTCCCCGCGCGCACTCTTAGGCAGCGTAGCGCCGATGACGCCCAGAAGCTGCCTGGGCCAGCAGCCGCGCCGCTCGCACTCCACAAGCAGCTGACGCAGCTCCTCGCGTCCCTCAGGGGGCAGCCACGCCAGGTCGTTCGACCCGAGGCCGTCGACCCCTCGGGCATTCTTGGGCCACTGCGCACCCATCCGAGCACTCGAGGTGCAGCTCGGGAAGTGGATCCTCCCGGGCGCGGCCGAGAGTGGCCTGGAGGCCTGCCATCAGATCGCCCCAGGAGTCGGCTGGAGCGCGCCAGAGGCCGCCCCAGTGCTGCGCCTTCCTCGACATGACCTGACCAGGCTCTGCGATGACGCCACCGTCCACCACCAGCTCCGACGTCTCAGGACCAGGGCTGCGAACGTGCCGATGGATGAAGCCTGGGCTCTGCTTCCACACCTTTCGAGCCCAAGCCCCGAAATCGCGGCGGTTCTTCGCCAGCGAGCGGGCCTGGCTGGCGGAGAACAAGCGCTCGGTAACCCCCACCATCACCTCCAGCTCGTTCGAGGGGATCTCGCCCGCACCCCTCATCATCAGGGCCCAGGCCTCGTGCACCTCCGCACTGACCCCGCGGTTGAGATGCTCGGTGCAATCCAACATGATGCGATGAAGCAGCGCTGCCGCTGTTCCTCCGCCTTGCCGCTACCGCGCAGCAGCGCCAGCTGCCGCAGGAGCGCAAGGGTGACGCTCCAGTGCTCCGACGCCTGGTGCTTGAGGTGGGTACGTCCAGGTGCAGCCCGCAGCCTGACGCTCCTGAAGTCGTAGCCGCTGGCCCACCCGCAGTACGGCCGCCGCGCCGCCGCATCGCGGCACCCGTTGGCGTCCAGCAGAACCACATCCAGCTTGGAGACCCATTCCGCGTACATGCGGCTGACCCATTCCGCCTACATGCGACCCGCCTGCCGCATGAGGCGGTGCGTCTCGAGCTCACCCATCGCCGAGGAGCTGCACCTGCCAACTTCAAACTCCGAAGGGGCTGCCACAGCCCAGGCCTTGGCTGAGACGAAGAACCCCAGCTCGACCTCTGCACTCTTGGCCTCGTGCCGCGAAGCCAGCTCGATGACCACCACCCCGTCGTCCTGCTGCCCCTCAGGCCGGAGGAGCGCTGAGGGTCACCGTGAGGCCCCCGCCAGATGGCCCACCCGCTGCCGACGACGATACCCCCGACCCCCCCGCCGAGCGAGAGGAAGAGTGGTCAGCTCTCTCACCACGTCCAGAAGCGGCCTCGTCGCGACCCCGTTCACCTGGCAAGTCCACCTGCCACGCTTCTGGCCGGGTTAACGTCACCACACCAGCGCTGGACATTTCCCCCTCCCCGAAGAAATCATCCCCAGGGCCTTCGTCGTCGTGGTCCGCCAGCGTCTCCAATGCTGGCGCTGCCGCGGCGGCCGCCTCCTCTTCGAGGAGGCTCAGCTGCTCCACCTCCGCAGCCTGCTGCATGTCAACGAACGCCCCCTGCAGGCCACCAGGCAGCCTGCCACGCTTCCGCGCCAGGCTCACGGCCTTGCACTTCGACGACTTGCTGTCGGGGTCCGCCGCGCATTGGCCTCGGCGGCGAAGGGAGGGGCAGCGGAAGCGCCAGCTGTTCCTTGCTTGATCTGCAGGCTGAGCCCGCAGTGGACCCGCCACGGCACGTCCAGGACCGCGGTCAATTCGAACTGGCTCGAAAGCCCCCCGGAGACCAATCCGAAGTCGATGAGGCTGCTGCTGCCCTTGAAGCAGGTGGCCTCCGTGCCCCGAGGGAGCATGAGCTCTCCCCCGACCTTGCCGGGCAAGGACGTCGCCGCCATCTCATTGGGCGAAAGATTCCAGTCGGCGAGCACCACCCACGGGTCCGCCAGCCCCATCAAGAAGGCCCCCAGTGCCGCAAACCTGCGGCGGTTGGCCCCACGCACGCCGAGCCCAGGGAACCTGTAGGACATCACCACAGGGCCCCCCTGCTTCATGTGGAGGACCAGCGGCGCTAAGCCCAGCAGCGGGTCGTCGCCACTACCACTCGTCGCGCCTCGGAGGTGCGAGAAGGTCGTGGCTGCGATGTCGACCCGCGACGCCACCAGCTCGCCACCCTGGCCCCCGTCTCTGACCGGCCGAGGCCCAAGCAGGGGCGCCTGAGGCCTTCCAGCCGTCCTTCGCGAGACTCCCAACAGCCTCCACGTGCTTCGCGTCCGAGAGGTGCGTCTCCGCGCAGCCCACCACCGCACACTCCGTCGCATGCTCAACCATGCAGCGCTGCGCCTGCGGGCCCCAGCGCTCGACGTTACCGAAAAACACTTTGGGCCCCAAGGCAGACTGTCTGCTCGGCCCGCGCGGCCCCTCACAACGCTTAAGTCGGGCCCGTCCCTCTACAGGAGGAATATTCAAAAATTGTCAAAAAATGTCAGGGGACTATTTTTTGAGTATTTGTGTCACAATTTTGGAGTATAGTATTTTTATTTTTTCGTCGAAAATCCTCATGTGGGGTGACACGCCCGACTTCATGCCCACGCCGCCGCCTCCCCTCTTGCTGACGCATCTGCTGGGCAAGAGTCCGCGGCGAACTCCTGCACCTGTGCTGGCCCGGGGCCCACGGCCCCGCAGGGGTGATCACCCGCGCCGCCTCCCAGCGCCAGCATCGCCGCCAGCAGCAGCAGCAGGCGCCGCTGGAGTGCTCGCAGCCCCCTTCGTGGCGCTGTTCTGCCCCTGCTTCTCGGCATGGGCAAGCGCAGCCTTGTCCTTCGCCACGGCGAGTTCACGTGTGCTGGGCCAGCCGGTCGGCCGATGGCCCGGCAGCCCTTCCGCCTGGCGCAGCGGTCCCGGGGCCAGGCCTTGGCTCCTCCTTGCCCTTTTCGGCGCCCCCAGCGGCAGCAGGAGCTCGTTCCTCGGCAGGGGCGCCATCGTCGGCCGCGCCTTCCCCCGCGCGCCGCTGCTTGAAAGAGCGGGTCCGCGCCAGCCGGAGGAGGGCCCCCCCCTTCTCCTTGAGAGCCGCCACCTTGGCCCCATGGATGTCACACACCGTCGCCTGCGAGGCCGCGAAAGCCTGCTCCTGCGCCAGCCTGGCTTGCTTGCGCGCCAGCCTGTCCGCCCCGATCTGCTCGTAGGCCTCGCCCTGCTGCTCGTGGCATTGGTCCGTAGCTGCCTGACGCTCCGTGAACCCAGCACGGAACTGAGGTCCTCGTCGGCTTCCTCCAGGTACCCGAGCAGCTCGGAGTCGATCGCGAACACCATGCGCTGGGGCGGCGCAGGCGCAGCGGCCTCCGCAGGCGCCTTGGTGGTCTGCGCGACGGTCTCGGCTGCCAGCTCAACCTCCATGTTGGCCGACAGATGCACCGCGCTGAGCTCCTCGAGCTTCTCCTCCATGCGGCTGAGCATGGCCTGCATCGCCACCACCTGCTCGATCTGCTTTTCGACGGCCCTCTTGGCCTTGGTCTGCTCCACCGTGGCCTGCTTGTAGCGGTCAGTAGGCGCCAGCACCACGGCGGGCTTCGGAGGCGGCTCGGGCGGCTTGGCCAACTCCGCCT
>CAUYUJ010003881.1:0-5000 GCA_963575745.1 Prorocentrum cordatum
GGAGGAGGAGGAGGAATAGGTCTGATCGGGGCATCAGAGCTTGCTGGAACCTACCCGCAGCGTCACGGTTAGACAGTAGGAGCATGTGGATTTTGACGATGGTGGTGATGATCATGATGACGATGGCGATGACGATGAAACATATGCAGATGATGGTGATGGTGATGGTGATGCTGATGATGCTGATGATGCTGGTGATGATGATGATGCTGCTGATGATGATGATGCTGATGATGATGCTGCTGCTGATGATGATGATGCTGATGCTGCTGTTGATGATGATGATGATGATGACAATAATACTACTACTAATAGTGATAATAATAACCGTAGTAGTAATACTATAAATAATAGTAATACTAGTTAAATAATACTACTGATAATACTTGTAATAATGATATTCATAATGGTATTATCCGTAAGGGCTTCGCCCCCTGCCGCCGGCCCCCTCTCTCGGAGAATGGGCCATGGAAGAGCTAAGTCATGAGGCTTTGGCGCTGTCGTGCAGCAGTTGAATCGGAACTTCATGCGAGGGCCGATTCGCAATCGCAAAACCAACTGACCACAAGAGGGGTTACCACACAGGGGCGATTGGTAAGACGTGTATGGTTTACGGCTTGGTTACCACACCTTGGGATTAAAGGGCCGAGGGAGTACTCGCAGTTTGGGTTACCACGCCTTGCGATGGATCTGCGTAAGGGGTGGCACCGAATTTCAGAAATGTGGCAAATCCCCTGTGTTTTTGGACCCTGACCCCGCGGATCTGCGTGAGGGGTGGCACCGAATTTCAGAAATGTGGCAAATCCCATGTGTTTTTGGACCCTGACCCCGCGGATCTGCGTGAGGCGTGTCGATTTCGAGCCCCCCCAGCAATTCAGACAACGCGCCCAGGGGGTGCTAAAAGTCTTGTTTGGGCCTCCCCCCCCCTCGCGCGGTCAATCAACTAGTTACAGTAACCAGCAAGAAGTCAACTAGTTACAGTAACCAGCAAGAAGCAGAACTGTAACACTGGAAACTACAAGCTACAACTGGTACTGGAAACTGCGAACCCGCGCCTACAGCCTGGTGGCCCCACAAGGGGGCCGGCGGATTAATATTATTATTGTTTGTATTAAGAATACTACTAGTAATACTAATACTGATACTAATCATCATACTAATACTAATTTTACTAATAGTAGTAATACAATTAACAACGATAGTATTAATAAGAATAACAATAATAATACTTATACTATGACTAATAATACTAATACTCATAATATTACAAATAAATATACTACCATCACTAACAATGATAATACTGGCAATTTAATAGTAATAATATTAATAAAAATAATAGCAATAAAAATAATGGTAATACTAATAAGTTACAACAGTGATAATGTTAAATAATCGTAGGAATAATCATAATAATAATACTAATACTAAAAATACTAGGAATAATAACAATAATAATAATCATTATACTCGTAATAACAATAATAATATTATTAATACTCATCATGATAATAATAATACTTATAATAATAATGATAATAATGATAGTGGTGGTGATATCGACCGGAGCTGGAAAAAGGGATGGGGGGCGGAAGCAAGACTTGGCCTTGGTTTTGCCGCTGATCACAAGAGCAGTGCCTTCGCCGGCCAGCCAGCTGACCCTCGGGTCTGCCCCGGCGCCCCTGTGGCCCGCCAGCCTCCCAGCCGCTCCCGCGGCAGCTGCGCCCGCCCGGCGCCGTGCGCGGAGGACCGCGGAAGACGCACCCTGTTGCCGTCCCCGAGACTGGCGGTGTGCTGCCCCGGATGGCTGGCATTCAGGAAGAATGATGATTGACCCGGTTATCTCTACACAGGGTTAAGTCGGGCGTGTCCCTCTACAGGAGGGATGTTCAAGAGAAGAAAAAATAGTCTGGGGGACGATTTGTCGATCATGTTTTGGCCATTTGTGGGCATTTTTTTGACGACTTTTGATTGTTTGTCCAAGATCCCCCTGTAGGAGGACAGGCCCGACTTAACTCTAGGGCTCCCAGGTGGGGTCGGAGCAGATGGGGTCGGGCATCGCCGATGCATCGCCGATGCGCCTGCGATGTGGCTCGATGTGGACCCCGTCTTTCTGCACGCCGACGGCGCCGATGCATCGCCGACTTTGCCGATGCATCGCCGATGCATCCGCGATACATCGGCGATGCGGTGCAAGCCTCCGACCCCAAATACTCGGACCCCGTCTTGGAGGCCTCTGCTGCTTGGACCAACGAAGCAAATGTGAGCAAAGGAGAGCAGATCCTCAACGGACGTCTCCGATGCGCTGCGCGGGCAAGGGTGGCCCAAGCAGCTCCCGTACGCGATGCTCCCGCATGCTGTGGTCAGCTGACCACTCGGCTGGAGGCTCTGAAAGGGGTTCTTCCGCTTCACTTCCAATTTCACAGTGATTTTGACATTGGTGCGTGTTGTTGTCTAGCCACACTTTGGAGCCTCCCGTGTCCTCTCCGAATTGCCGTAGCCTTTGGGAATCCAATTCTTCAAGTGAAGGCGCACACAAGCGGCTGGAAGCAATGTGAACACAACGTGTGGGGTTTCTGCGACACGCTTATGCTGCGTAGAAGGTGCCTCTCCCGCATCTAATGTAATGTACGTTGAACTTAGTACTCAGACGAACTGCCGGATGAATCGGATTTCTCATTCTTGTCCTCAGTGGTGGCCTTCTGCTTCCTATAGGCCGTCTCATTCTCTGTGCTGTGTAGCTCTTCACGTGTGTCTGCTAGCTGCTGCTGCATGGACCTCATCTGGACCACATCGTTCTTCTGCCGCTCGGCCCGCCAGGGCTCCTCCTGGACGTTGCTGAGCTGCTTGATTAAGCTGTCAATGCGCGCCGCGTTGAGGTCTTGCCGTAGCTCCAAGCTCTTGAGCTGCTGATTCTTCTGCGCTGATGCATCCTCTTTGGGCTAGCCTTCGAGGCTGGAACTGGCCATGACGGTGCCCTGGGAGGAGCCTGCCGCCTTGGTCGGTGTGCGGATGGGAGCTTTTGACCTTGCCGCAGCTGCTTTTGGCCATGGCTGCCCACTCTCATAAGATGGATCCTGGCGAGTTTGGATTGGCCCACAACCAGCTGTTACATTTGGGGCGCACCACATATGCTGCCGCCTTGGAGCGGCGAACGGTGTTTCCAAATGAATACAAAAGTGCTGGTCTCACGCAAACATCCCGAGATGGTCACCCGTACCATCAATTTTGCGATTGTCCTACGGAAGCTGCTGTACGATCTTGAGTCCCTATGGCTTCTCCAAGTCGACAATCAGCGGCTCGCCAAGGCGACAGTCAGCGGCTTGCCGGTTTTCACGCGCGGGGTACTTGCGCCGCATTCTACTGGTTCCGATATCGTACATATCATTCGGAGGTTCTTGAGACAGCGAAGCTGCTCCCCTTGAGTGTCACATCGGACAACAAGCGAGCCAACCTTGGTTCTGCCTACGGCGGCCCTCCCAGAGGACAGGACACTTCTATTTCTGAGCCTGGCTACAGTCAACCCGCATAGTAAGGATGGGCAACCTTCCCATGGCTACCCTTGCATCCTTGCCTCCTCGGTCTATCCTGGGCCGCTTTGGCTGGCCAACCTCGTTCGAAACACGTCTACGTGGCACTCCAAGGCCCTTGCATCCTTAACGCGCGCATCCTTATTACACGGGTTGACTGTATTCTGAGTGACGCAGATCGCCTTTTCACCGCACGCGCAGATCGTCCCGATCCATCTGGCCGTCCGCCCCCCCGCGGGCCACTGGCAGCACGGCCCTGGTCGTGGACGGGCTCCCGGCCTCGGGAGCGGGCCAGCCCACCCTTGCCCCCTGGGGCGGACGATAGGGGGGGCCGCCTCGCGGGGGGGGGGACGTCGACCTGGAGCCGGCGATGAATCGCCGATCGATCGGCGATGGGCCCCCGATAGCGAAACCGCACGCTGCGGGGCGGAGGCTATCGGGCCCGTATGGGCGATGGATGTGCTATTGGCTTCAAGTCGGGCTTCAAGTTGGCTTCAAGTGCGATGGTACCGGGGACGATTTTTTTGCCTGTCTCTTTGACTATTTGGGGGTATGTTTTGAGCATTTTTTTTTTTTTTTTTGTTTTATCCAAAATCCGCCTGTAGGGGGACATGCCCGACCTAAGACTGGCTATTTCTGCCCCCCCCGCGTGCGCTCGCGGCAGATCGACGGCGACCAGTTCTTCTCCGACGACCACAAGGCGGAGATCCAGGCGCGGCCCCTGCGCCGCCAGCCTCCGTGCCGACCAGCTGCCCCCCTGGGATCGGCGCGCCCGGAGGCCGCTCTGTCGGGGAGGGCCTTTGCAAAGGGCACGCCCCAGGGCTGGACCTGAACGGTATTTTTGGTGATTTCGTGGGCCGTCTTCGTTTCGAGTTCGTTTTGCGGTAAAGGCGGATTCGAGACAAAAGCGAGGGACAACGAAAACAGCACGAACACGAAAAACACCGTTTAGGTTCAGCCTGGGCCATCTTTGGACCCTCTTGGGGGCCTCTTCGGGCCGTCCTGGGGCCATCGTGGAGGCTCGGTGGGCCGTCGGGAGCTGACCGAAGCTCGAAGAGGGTAGATCTCGAACACATTCGCAAACCCGATACACGATGTTGGTAAATCGGGGGCGACCGCGATGGGTCAGCCATGCGCAGAGAGGGGTAGGCGGAGGAGAGAGGCTTCTCAGAAGCACCCTGCTTCTTAGGATCCAGGAGCGGCCCCTGCCACCAGTACGTACCGACCGGCTGCCCCCCTGGATCGGCGCGCCTGGAGGCCGCTCTGTCGGGAGGACCCTTGGAGAGAGCACGTCTCAGATGCTTTGGGATTTCTTGCGGGCCGTCTTTGGCCCCTCTTGGGGGCCTCCTGGGTCGCCTTGGGGCCATCGTGGAGGCTTGGTGGGCCGTCTGGAGCTGACGGAAGCCCGACAATGGTAGATTTCGGACATCATTCGCAAACCCGATACTACATGATGTTGGCGAATCGGGG
>CAUYUJ010003881.1:10000-45000 GCA_963575745.1 Prorocentrum cordatum
TGCAACCTTTGTTGGCATATCAGATGTCCTTCGGTCCATCCCGCCACCGTGCCTGGGTTGTGGGTCAGAATTTTCAGGGATGCTTCATCGGGTCTCTTCGGAGCGCTCTCGGGGGCCTCTTGGGAGCAGTTTTGGGGCCTCTTGGTAGCCTCCTGGGGGCCTCCTGGAAGTCTCATGGGGCCTCTTGGGGGCCTCTTGGGGCCTCTTGGCGGCCTCTTGGGGCCTCTTGGGGGCCTGTTGGGGGCCTCTTGGGGCTCCTGGGAGCCTCTCGGGGCCGAGGACTGGAAATGTCCATTCGGGTTTCCCATTTGGGCCCCCTTTCGGGGCCGTCTTGGTGCCCTCTTGCTGGGGCCGTCTTGCGGCGATCTTGGGGGCCTCGTGGGCCGTGTGGGAGAGTCGGGAAGCCGAAAAGGCGAGAAGGACTAAAACCTTCAAGCACCTAGGGATCATCAACCTTTTGTTGCCTCCTGGGGCCCTCTTTGGCCTCTGGGGCCTCTTGGGGGCCTGTTGAGGGCCTCTTGGGTCGTCTTGGGGCCATCTTGGGCGTCTTGAAGCGATATGCACGCCTCTCGAGGCCCAAGTGAACCATCTTTGGAGTTTCTTGAGGCTTTCTTGGCTTGTCTTAGAGCCCTCTTGGGCCCAAACGTTACGCGGGGAGGTGCCGGGCACCCCATGAGGGCACGCGGCAAGCGCAAGGAGATCTTTGAATTTAGGATCCGGGCCTTTCGAGAACCCAGGGGATGAATCCATGGACCTGAGGATACGCCCACCCTGTGCCTAGCGACACGGTTGCGGATATAGGTGAAACTATATGTGTGATACAAGTTATTTTGTGCGTTTTATGTTGTGCAGTCTCGTGTGTGCACTCTACGTAGCGACGTTTTAATAGCGCAGCCAATGCGGTGCAACATGTTGTGTGCAGCTTATGAAGTGGAATCTATGTTGTGCACTACAGGTGATGCAATCCACGTCGTGCCATTTATGTTTGCAATCTATGTGATGCAACATCTGTGGTGCAATCTATGTTTGTACTCCACTCTGCTGAACTTGAAGTCGTCATCTCCACTGCTCGCGCGAACATCCCACCCACCCACCCGCACCTTGGTTTGCAAAACCTCTTAAGACCGACTACGACGACACCGACGACAACGACGACGACGACGACACCGACGACGTCTCCGACGACTTCGACGACGACACCGACGCCGACGCCGACGACGACGAAGGCGACGACGACGACGCCAACGAAGATGACGACGAGGGGTAAGGAAGGACGACGACGGCGACAACGACGACAACGACGACAACGACGAGGGAGGAGGGAGGACGGCGACGACTCGAACGACGAAGAAGGAGGAAGGACGGCGACGCCGACGACGACAACGACGAGGGAGGAGGGAAGACGACGACGACAACGACGACGACGACGACGGCGACGAAATAGGAGGGACGACGACGAGACGCAGACGACGGACGACGACGACGACGAGGGAGGAGGAGAAAGGACGACCATGGCGACAACGACGACGGAAACGACCACGACGCCAAAGAGGACGACGACGAAGACGAGGAAAGACAGAGGACGACGTAGGCGACGATGACGACGACGACGCGGGAGGAGGGAGGACGGCGACGATGACGACGACGACGACCACGCAAGAGCGCGCGCGCACGCTTTTGTTGAAAATGCGTGTTGCGAAACCTTGGGTTTTTGTATGTTTTTTGGACACACGATTTTGGAATCCTTCCGAAACCTGTGGGTTTTGAAGGTTTTCGGCATACGCGCGCGACGACGCGCGCGTCTGCACATCGTCCTTTTTTTTGCAGAGGGTTCTCGCGACGGCACACGCGCAAGGGCGTTCGACAGATTTCGACATGCGCGCGCGCGAAGCCCGTTTAATAGCATTTTGTGAAAATCTTGAACAATTTATGGTTTTCTTACGATTTCGCAAGAACTCGCGCGGAAGCTTTTTTAGCAAATCCATGTTGCGAAACCCATTGTTTTTTTTTGTTAGTTTTTTGGGAACTCGATTGCGAAATTTTTCTGGCACCGAAGGTTTTTGAAGGTTTTCGGCATGCGCGCGCGACGACGCGCGCGTGTGCACTTCGTCCCATTTTTGCAAGGGATTTGCGAAAACGTGTTATGTTAGAACAAAGAATGTCACCGCATAACGTTTTTTTTTTTTTTTTTTTTTTTTTTTTTTTTTTTTTTTTTTTTTTTTTTTTTTTTTTTTTTTTTTTTTTTTTTTTTTTTTTTTTTTGCGCTTCTTTTCTGTTACTATGAAAATAGTATAGAGATGTGTGTATATATATATATGTATGACCATATTATACAAGGGAACCTCAGGGGGGGGAACCCGGCTGGCCTGGGATCTTGTAAATACATTTTCAGGATGGACATGTGGTCATAAGCATTATTGATTTACATACCCGAAAACGGGTGTCGATAACGCCGGGGGGGGGGTAGATCCTATTTTTTTTAGCAAGGGAGAATGAATTTCAGCCAGTAGTGAATTGTCAAATCCACTGCTCGCGCAATTATCCCACCCCCCACCCACCCACCCGCAAATTGGTTTCAAAGCGCATGCGGTGTCGATTGCGATGCGTGCTTCGCGTTGGCTGGTCCATCTCTGCGGCTGCGCAAGCCCAAGCACGCGCGCGCAGCGGCCAGCTTTTTTGGCGCGACCGACGCGGCCGCAGTGGCGCTGACCGCTGGGCACATCCCAGCGGGCACTTCAGTGCGAATCGGCGACTTGCGCGGGCGCGGTATCATGGCAACGTCGACAACGGTAGACGCGGTGATCATATTAGCGATGCTGGTGACGATGTTGTTAAAGACGACGGCGCGGCCAGTGCGGGCGCCGAAAGTGATAGCGCCAACGGCGAAGACGGCGTCCTCGCGTCGGTGAGGAAGGTGTTGGAAAGACTTCGACTTGCGCGCGCGACCGACGTGCGAGAGTGGCCCGCGTGGTATCATTTGACACGGATCCCCCCCCCCCCAGCGCGCGGGCAAGGGCGCGCGAATGATGTCGGTATGCGGCGCGAGAGGCCCGTTTGACATATTCAATGGGAAGGTTGAAGCACTTAGGGTTTTCCAAAGACTTCGCAAGAGCGCGAACGCACGCTTTTTGAAAACGCGAGCTTTTTTGAAAGTCCATGTTTCGAAACCCTGTGCACGTGTGTTTTTTACGCTCGATTTTGAAATTTTTACGACGCCGAAGGATTTTGAAGGATTCCGACATGCACGCGCGACGACGCGCGCGTGTGCGCGTTTCCCGTTTTCTGCAAGGGATTCTTGAAGATCGGTGATTTTTGATAGGCGGTGGCGCGCGCATAATATTTTTGTGTGCAGAGGGTGGCGGGGGGGAGGGGGGGGGCGATGCAGGCCCCCCTTGGGATGGTGTGAATTCATAGTTCGGGTGGGCGCTGGGGCTGAATCGTAAGTCCAGTGCACTGCGAAAAGGGGATGTGGTAATCCCGGGGGTGGGGGTGGGGCGGGGTGGGGGTGGGGGGTGGGGTGGGTGGGTGGGGTGGGGTGGGTGGTGGGGTGGGGTGGTGTGTCTGTGTATGTGTGTGTGGTGTGTGTTTGTGTGTGTGTGTGTGTGTGTGTGTGTTGTGTGTGTTGTGTTTTTTTTTTTTTTTTTTTTTTTTGTGTGTGTGTGTGTGTGTGTGTGCGGGGCGCGTGGGGGTGGGTGGGGGTGGGTGGGTGGGGGTGGGGTGGGGGGGGGGTGGGGTGGGGTGGGGGGTGTGGTGGGTGGTGGGGTGGTGGGGTGGTGGTGGTGGTGGTGGTGGTGGTGGTGGTGGTGGTGGTGGTGGTGGTGGTGGTGGTGGGGCAATGCTAGATATATTTTATAAGTCTAGAAATGGTAAGGGGAACTTCTGTTGTGCCATGTATGTGGTGCACGCTAGATGGTGGAATCTATGTGGTGCCATGTTTCAATGCTCAACTTGAGGTTGTCCACTCCACTGCTCGCGCAAACATTTCACTCGTCCATCCGCAACTTGTTTGGCATGCCCCATGCGGCAGCGTCTGCGATGAGAGCTTGCTGGCTGGTGCATCTCCGCGGCCGCGACAGCCCGCGCATGCGCGCGCGTGGCGGCCAGCTAGTTTGGCGCGACCGACGCGGCCGCTTTGGCGCTGACCACTGGGCGCGCCCCAGCTTGCACTTCAGTGCGGGTCGGGGACTTGGGCGGGCGCGGTATCATGGCAACATCGACTTTGGTAGACGCGGTGATGATATTAGCGATGCTGGTGACGATGTTGATAACGACGACTGCGCGGCCAGTGCGGGCGCCGATGGCGCTCGCGCCGACGACGAAGACGGCGTCCTCGCGTCGGTGATGATGGTTTTGGAATGAGTTCGACATGCGCGCGTGGCCGACGCGCGAGAGTGGCCCGCATGTATGATTTGACGCGGGTCGTGCCCCCCAGCTCGCGCGCAAGGGCGCGCGAATGATGTCGGCATGCGGCGCGAGAGGCCCGTTTGAGAGAACCCAGCGAGCATCTTGCAACGCCCGCGGGCGCCCGGCGACTTCGCAACGGCGCGAGAATTTTCGCGACGGCGCGCGCGCAAGGGCTTTCGAGCGATTTCGACATGCGCGCGCGCGCGAAGCCCGTTTGGTAGCATTCTCCGAACATGTGGAGGGACCTATGGTTCCCCACTTCATGTTGAGATCCCACCAGCCCACTCGCAACTAGGGTTGCAAGACCCATGCAAAAGCGATTGCGATGAGTGTTTGGTGTTGGCTGGTGCATCTGCGATGGAGTTCGACGTGCGCGCGCGGCCGACGCGTGAGCGGCCCGCGTAATATTTTTTGACGTGGGTCGCGCCCCCCCCCCCCCCCCAGCACGCGCGCAAGGGCGCGCGAATCATGTCGGCGTGCGGCGCAAGAGGCCCGACTGGCAGAATTTGATGAACATGTTGAGAAACTTATGGGTTTTCCCAAGGGGTCGGAAGGGCGGGGGCGCGCGCTTTTTTTGGAGCGGATGCTTCGACACCGCATAGCATGTTTTTGGGCCTTCAGTTTTGAACGTGTTACGAAACCGAGGGTCTTTGACGGATTCGACATGCGCGCGCGACGACGCGCGCGCGTGCACTTCGCAAGGGGTTCTCGCGACGGCGCGCGTGCAAGGGCGTTCGAACGATTCCGTCGCGCGCGCGCGAAGCCCGTTTGGTAGTGCGTAATGAAATGTTTAAACATGGAGAGACTTGTGGTTCTCTCTTTAGAATTCGCAAAAGCGCGCGTTTTTTTTTGAAGGTCCGTGTTACGAAACCGGGTGTTTTTGTGCGTTTCCCAACCGCTCGACTTCGGGATGCCGCCAACTTACTCGCAATTTGGGTTGTAAGATTCATGCGGAAGTGATTGTGATGAGTGTTTGGTGTTGGCTGGTGCATCTCCGCGGCCGCGCCAGCCCGTGCATGCGCTTGCGCGCGGCGGCCGCTCTTTTTGGCGCGACCGACGCGGGCGCGGTGGCCTCTGACCGCTGGGTGCATCCCAGCGGGCACTTCAGTGCGCGCCGGGGACTTGGGCGGGCGCGGTATCTTGGCGACGTCGGCAGCGTTAGACGCGACGATGATCGCAGCGATGCTGGTGGCGCGATGTTGACAACGACGACGGCGCGGCCAGTGACGGCGCCGATGCTACTCGCGTCGATGATGATGGTTTTGGATGGAATTCGACATGCGCGCGCGGCCGACGCGAGAGCGGCCCGCGTAATTTTCCTTGACGCGGGTCGCGCCCCCCCCCCGCGCGCGGCGCGCAAGGGCGCGCGAATCATGTCGGCGTGCGGTGCAGGAGGCCCGACTGGCAGAATTTGATGAACATGTTGAGGAACTTATTGGTTTTCTCAAGATGTCGGAAGGGCGGGGGCGCGCTTTCTTTTGGGAGCGGATGCTCCGACACCATATATAATATGTTTTTGGGCCTTCAGTTTTGAACGTGTCACGAAGCCGAGGGTTTTTGACGGATTCGACGTGCGCGCGCGACGGCGCGCGCGCGTGTACTTTTCAAGGGATTCTCGCGACGGCGCGCGTGCAGGAGCGTTCGAACGATTTCGTCGTGCGCGCGAAGCCCGTTTGGTAGCATGTAATGAAATTTTTCCACATGGAGAGACCTGTGGTTCTTCAGAGTTCGCAAAAGCGCGCGAGTTTTGGGATGGTCCGGGTTGCGAAACCGGGTGACTTTGTGCGTTTTCCAACCGCTCGACTTTGGGATCCCACCAACCCACCCGCGACTTGGGTTGCAAAACCCATGCGGAAGCGATTGCGATGAGTGTTTGGTGTTGGCTGGTGCCGCGCCAGCCCGTGCATGCGCTTGCGCGGGGCGGCCGTCCTTCTTGGCGCGACCGACGCGGCCGCGGTGGCCTTTGGCCGCTGGGCGCATCCCAGCGGGCACTTCAGTGCGCGTCGGGGACTTGGGCGGGCGCGGTATCATGGCGACGTCGGCAACTTTAGACGCGATGATAACCGTGGCGATGCTGGTGGCGATGTTGACATCGACGACGGCGCGGCCAGTGACGGTGCCGATGCTAATCGTGCCGGCGACGATGACGGCGTTCTCGCGTGGGTAATGATGTTTTTGGATGGAGTTCGACACGCGCGCGCTGCCGACGCGCGAGAGCGGCCCGCATCGTCTCATTTGATGCGGATCGCGCCCACCCAGCGCGCGCGCGAGGGCTCTCGAATAATTTCGGCATGCGGCGCGAGAGGCCCGTCGAGAATAATTCCATGTAAATGTGAAACACCTAGGTCTTGTAAATAAAAGTTCGCAAGGGCGCGAGCGCCAGCATTTCTGATAGCTGTTGTTGCGAAACCCAAGTATTTTTTGTGCGCGCGCGCGTGTGCTCCGCCCCTTTTTTGCGGCGCGTTCCCGCGACAGCGCGCGCGCGAGGGCGTTCGAGCGATTTCGACATGCGCGCGCGCGCGAAGTCCGCTCGGCGGCATTTTATGAACATGTTGAAAACCAATGGTTTTCGTCAGGATTTGCAAGAACATTTTTTATTATTGATTTTGTTTGGGATCCTTGTGGCGAAGCCGTATGTTTTTAAAATACCTTTGGTGCACTCGATTTGAAATCCTTGCGAAATCTGAGGTTTTGATGGATTTAAGGGGTGCGCGCGCGACGACGCGCGCGTGTGCACCTCGTCCCGTTTTTGCGAGGAAATCTGTGGGGCTGGTGGTTTTTCGATAAACGAGTGTGCGCGCATAGTATTTTTTCCAAAGAATGGCGGGGGTGTCGATGCAGGCCTCCTGGGATGGCGTGAGCTAGTATTTAGGATGGACGTTTGGGCAGAAGCGCATATACATTGCAATGCGAAAAAGGGGTGCCCATACTCCCGGGGGGTATACTCATATATATATATACACATAAAACAGAGGGTGTGTGCGGAACACTTGATTGTCATCGCGAGTGACGCATCCCATGCTCATGCAAACATCCCGCCCGCCGACCCGCAATTTCATTTGAAAAGCCCATGCGGTGGTGATTGCGATGCACGCAGGGCGTTGGCTGGTGCATCTCTGCGGCCGCGCCTGCCCAAGCGCGCGCAGCGGCCAGCTAGTCTGGCGCGACCGACGCGGCCGCGGTGGCACTGACCGCTGGGCGCTCCCCAGCGGATATTTCAGTGCGAGTCGGCGACTTGGGCGGGCGCGGTATCGTGGCAACGTCGACAGCGGTATACGCGATGATGACAGCAGCGCTGCAAGTTGCGATGTTGACGGCGACGAGGGCGCGGCCAGTGCGGGCGCCGATGCTGATCGCGCCGACGACGATGACGGCGCCCTCGCGTCGGTGATGAAGGTTTTTGGGAAGAGTTCGACACGTGCGCGCGGCCGACGCGCGAGAGTTGCCCGCGCGGTGTTATTTGACGCGGGTCGTGCCCCGCCCCCCCCCCCGCGCGCGCGCGCAAGGGCGTGCGAATGATGTCGGCGTGCGGCGCGAGAGGCCGGTTTGGCGGATTTCCATGGGCATGTTGAACATGTTTCATTTTTTCCATGTTTTATTGGGCACTCGGTTTTGACATCGCAACGCAACCGGGTGTTTTTGTCCGATTTCGGCATGCGCGCGCAACGGCGCGCGCGCGCGCACTTCTCTTCATGTTTTGCAGAGGGTTTTCGCGACGGCGCGCGTGCAAGGGCGTTCGAATGATGCCGACGTGCGCGCGGGAAGTCCGTTCGGTGGCACTTTCTGGGCACGTTGAACAACCTATGGTTTTCTTTAGTGTTCACAAGGGCGCGCGCTCGAGTTTTTTTGAACATCGGTGTTGCGAATTTTTTTTGGAGTGTACATATATATATATATATATATATATATATATATTATATATATACATATATACATATATATATATATATATATGTATATATATATATATATATATATATATTATATATATTCTCATACGCACCTCTCCGAGGGAGTAGAGCTCAGAGGCGATTAATGCGCACGCGTCCGCGATTTCTCTGGGCGTTTCGCTCGGGACATCCTCGAAATTCTGAAAATCGGTGGCACCCCTCGCGCAGATCGCGACGTCAGGGTCCAAAAACACATGGGAAATTCACCATTTTAACACAAAGCCTCAACAAAAACACATGGTAATTTCAATAATTGTGACCCCGATTCTCAGTGAATGGCGGTTTCGCTTAAAAAACCCTTCCAAAATCGAGCCCCAGACCCCGCCTCGGAGCCTCCTGGGGGCCTCCTGGAACCTCCTGGGGCCTCCTGGGCCTTCTGAACCTTCTGGCACCCCAGACCCCGCCTCGGAGCCTCCTGGGGGTGTCCTGAAACCTCCTGGGGCCTCCTGGGGCCTCCTGCGGCCTCCTGGAGCCTCTTGGGGCCTCCTGAAGCCTCCTGGGGTTTTTCTGGGGCCTCCTGAGGCCGCTTGGGGCTTCCTGGGGCCTCCTGGGGCTTCAGAACTACATGCGCGCAGAGACACAAATCACGCCCAACACATCACACGCTAGACATACATAGCACACACACAACACCTACAATACACAAAAAGCACGCACCACACGAAGCATACATCACAAACACACACACACACGCACAACACTCACAATCCTGGGGCCTCCTGGAGCCTCTTCTGGTATCCAAGTCGGGCCTCCTAAGGCTTCCTGGGGGCCCTGGTGCACACATCGCAAGGTGTGGCAACCCCACTTGCGCTCGAGTGCGACTTCGATGTTGAATTTCACTCCTGCTTCAACTGCCCCTTCAGTTTGTTGTATGAGCCTGGGCACACACGTGCCACTTGTGTATATATATATATATATCAACATAGATAAATTGGAGACTCGATTTCGAAGTCCTCATGGGACCGAATTTTAAAGGATTTCGGCATGCGCGCGACGACGCGCGCATTTGGACTTCGTTTCTTTTTTCCCATTGGTTTTTGAAAACTGATGATTTCTGATGGTTTCTGTTCTTTTGCAGAGGGTGGCGGGGGGGCCGATGCCAGTTGGTCCGAGGCGGTATGAATTCTTATTCTCTTGCACAGGGTGTGTAGAGCTCCGACCACTTTATTTCGGCGCGGCTCGGCGCGGCGCGCCCTCGCACCCCCCCGCCCGCCGGCCAGCGCGCCCCCCCGCCCCGGCCCCTTTATTTCGGCGCGCCCCCCCCTGCGCCCCCCCGCCCGCCGGCCAGCGCGCCTCCTCCGCCCCGTTTTTTTTTTTTTCGGCGCGCCTTTTTTGTTTGTTTGTTTGTTTGTTTGTTTGTTTTTGTTTTCCTCTTCTTCTTTTTAACATAATTTCTGCGCGGCGCGCCCCTTCCGCGCCCCCCCCCCCGCGCCCGCCAGCCAGCGCGCCCGTCGCCCCGACCCCTTCATGTCGGCGCGGCGCACCCCTCCGCCCCGACGCTTTTATTTTGGCACGGCGCGCCCCCTCTGCACCCCGCCCATCCGCCGGCCAGCGCGCCCCTCCGGCCCGACGCCTTTATTCCCCCCCCCTCCCGCGCGCCTCCTCCGCGCCCCCCCCCGCCTGCCAACCAGCGCGCCCCCTCCGCCCCGACCCTCCCGCGTCGGCGCGGCAGCCCCCCCGCCCCGCGCGCCCCCTCCGCGCCCCCTCCGCCGCCGCCCGCCAGCCAGCGCGCCTCCTCCGCCCCGACCCTTTAATTTCGGCGCGGCACCCTTCCCCGCCCCGCACGCCCCCTCCGCGCCCTCCCCGCCCCCCCGCCAGCCAGCGCGCCCCCTCCGCCCCGATCCTTTCACGTCGGCGCAGCGCCCTTCCCGCCCACCCCGCGCGCCCCCTCCGCCGCCCCCCCCTAAGCGCCAGCCGGCGCGCCCCCCCCGCCCCGATTCTTTTATTGTCTTGCACAGGGTGTTTGAGAGCTTCGACCATTGTATTTCGGCGCGGCACCGGTCGATGCAGCCCCTCGGCCCGCGCCGCGCAGCGCGCCCCCTCCGCGTCCACTTTGCAATGCCGCCGTGCCGAAGCAGCCCCCCGGCCCTCCGCGTCCTTCCCCCGCCAGCCAGCGCAGCCAGCCCGCCAGCCAGGGCGCTCCCTCGGCGCTGGCCCCGCCAGCCAGCGCGCCCCCTCCGCCCCGACAGTGCGATTTTGGCGCGGCGCCGGCCCTGCCGGCCAACGCGCCCCCCCCGCCCCGACCGTTTTATTTCGGCGTGGCACCTGGCCCCGGACCCAGCCTCCTCACTTGGCCCCGGCCACAACCCCCTTCGCCCCGAACCCTTTATTTTCGTTTGTCGTCGTCCCCCTGGTCCTGGCCCTCGACGCAGCCTTCGCCCTGGTCCTCGGCCCAGACCCCCTCGTCGTCGCCGCCCTGGTCCTGTCCTTGGACCCAGAGCCCCCCCCTGGCCCTGGCCCCAGGCCCCCTCTCCTTGGATCCTTCATTCTCGCTCGTCGTCGCGCCCTTGGCCTTGGCCCTGGACCCGGCGCCCTTCGCGCCGGGCCCTTTCTTTATTCTCGTTCGTCGTCGCCCCCCTGGGTCTTGATTCTGGCCCTGGAGCCAGCCTCCCTCCCTGACCTGGCCCCGGCCGCCCTCGACCCCCTGGCCCTGGCACTGGGCCCAGCCTGCCCATCTGGTCGTGGCCCCGGCCCCCCTCGCCCCGCTGGCCCTGTCCCTGGGCCCAGCCTCCCTCCTCGCACTGCCCAGCTTCGAAAATCTATCGCGCCCCAGCTGCCAACGAGAAAACTCATTCGAGCAGGTCCCAATCGACGACCGCTGATTCAGCGCCGGGGAGCCCTGGCCCCACCGGCCCCTTCCTCCTCCTCCTCCTCCTCCTCCTCCTCCTCCTCCTCCTCCTCCTCCTCCTCTTCGCTTCCTTGATCCCCTCGCCTGCGTCTCCTCCTCCTTCTCTCCTCATATGTGCAGGAGCCAGAGCGCGCGTGCCACTTGTTAAGGATGGGTGATGAGGCTGAATCGCATGTAAATTGCAATGCGAAAAGTCGGGATCCTCCCGGGGGGGCTTCGCAAGACAAGGAAAGGACACTTGCTTGTGTTCGCAGTGAATTCATCATTCCACTGCTCGCGCAATCACGCCGCCCGCCCACCCGCAATGGGATTTGCATGGGCCCATGTGGCGACGATTGCGATGAGTGCTTGGTGTTGGTTGGTGCATCTCTGCGGTCGCGCTGGGCCGCGCGCGCTCGCTCGCGCAGCGGCCAGCTAGCGCGGCGCGACCGACGCGGCCGCGGTGGCGCTAAGCGCCGGGCACGTCCCAGCGGGCACTCCGGTTCGCGTCGGCGGCTTAGGCGGGCGCGGTATCATGGCAGCGGTCGACAGCGGTGGGCGCGAGGCCAGTGATGGCGCCGTTTCTGATCTAGCCGACGACGATGGCGGCGTCCTCGCTTCGGCGGTGGAGGTTCCGGAAGGAGTTCGACGCGCGCGCCGCCGACGCGCGAGTGGCCACCGTGGCGTTAGTTGACGTGCGTCGTGCCCCCCCCAGCGCGCGCGCGCCAGGGTGTTCGAATGATTCCGATCTGCTGCGCGAGAGGCCCGCTGGGCAGAATTTATGAAATGTGGCTGAAAATGGTGGTGTCCTTGAGATATCCACAAGCGCTCGAGCGCAGGCAAGGCTGAAAGCTGGGGTTGCAAAACCATGTTTCATGTGTTCTCGGGGCGCTCGGTTTTAAATTCCAGACGAAACCTGAGGTTCTCGCAGGGTTCTGTCGCGCGCGCGCGACGACGCGCGCGCGCATTTCGCTTCGTTTGTGTTTCGAGGGTTTTTTGCGGCGACGCGCGCTCCAGGGCGTTGGGATGGGCGATGGGGCAGAACCATGTGTAAATTGCAATGTAGAGTTGGGAATCGTTCATTCTGGGGTGGGTGGGAGGTCGTTCCCATCGCTTATGCGGGAAGGAGAATCGACTAGGTGCACTATATGGAGCAATTCGCGTTGCCGACCCTGGAGTTGGCGACTCCACTGCTCGCGCAACCATCCCCCCCGCCCGCTCGCAATTTGTTTGCGAACCCCTTGCGGACACGATTGCGATGCATGCTTGGCGTTGGCTGGTGCATCTGCGGCCGCGCCAAACCGCGCGTGGTCGCGCGCGCAGCGGCTGGCTAGTTTGGCGCGACCGACGCGAATGCGGTGCCGCTGACCTCTCGGCACATCGCTGCGGGCATTCAGTGCGAGTCGGCGACTTGGGCGGGCGCAGTTTCTTGGCAACGTCGACAGCGATAGACCCGATGGTGCTAGTAGCGATGCTGGTGGCGATGCTGACGGCGACGACGGGGCAGCCAGTGACGGTGCCGATGCTCATGGCGCCGACGATGATGACGGCGTCTTCGCGTCGGTAGTCAAGGTTTTGGAAGGAGCTCGACGTGCGCGCGCGGCAGACGCGCGAGAGTGGCCCGCAGTGTAGTATATGACGCTGATCTTGCCACCCAGGGCGCGCGCAAGGGCGTTCGAGCGATTTCGACATGCGCGCGCGAAGCCTATTTGGTAGCGTTCAATCAACTTGTTGGAGAAGTAGTGCGTTTCGTAAGAATTCGTAAAAGTGCGCATTCTTTGGGTAAGCAATCAGTGTTGCGAAGCTCTTTGTCTTTACACGCTTTTTGGACATTTGATTTTTTGGGCCGAGGATTGTGGCTTGCGCGCGTGGCGACGCGCTTCTTCTTCTTCTTCTTCTTTTTGCGTCGTAGTTTTTTGCAGAGGATGGCGCGGGGGGCCGATGCCGGTTGGGCTGGGGTGGTGCGAGTTCATATTTAGGTCGGTCGATGGGGCAGAGTCACTAGTACACTGCAATGCGAAAAGGGGTGCCAATAATCCCGGGGGGGTGTCGAGCTCATATTTATTCTTGTTCTAGCAAGCAGAATTCACATGAACAAGCGAGCTGACGCATCATATTTTTTCCATGCGTCCTGCCCAACCACCCGCAATCTGGTTTGCAAGACCCATTCGGTGGCGATTGCGATGCATGCTTGGCGTTGGCTGTTGCATCTGCGGCCGCGCCGACCCGAGCGCGCAGCGGCCAGCTAGTTTGGCGCGACCGACGCGGCCGCGGTGGCGCTGACGGCTGGGCGCACCCCAGAGGGCATTTTACTGCGAGTCGGCGACTTGGGCGGGCGCGGTATCAGGGCAACGTCGACAGCGGTAGACGCGATCATAGTAGCGATGCTGGTGGCGATGTTGGCAGCGACGAAGGCGTGGCCAGTGCGGGCGCCCTCGACGACGACGGCGTCCTCGCGTCGGTGATGGAGGTTTTGGGATCCGACGCGCGAGAGTTGCCCGCGCGGTATTATTTGACGCGCCCCCCCCCTCTCCTTCCCCCAGCGCGCGCAAGGGCGTGAGCGGCCGGTTTGGCAGGATGCCGTGGGCATTTTTTTGTGTGTTTCCCCCCCCCCCCCCCCCCCCCCCCCTTCTCTCTCTCTCTCTCTCTCTCTCTCTCTCTCTCTCTCTCTCTCTCTCTCTCTCTCTCCGGGAATTCTCAGGGGCGCGGGATCGTGAAATCTGATGTTGCGACACATAGATATTTTTTGGCGCTCGTTTTTGCAATCTTTACGACGCCGTAGGTTTTTGACTGATTTCGGCGTGCGCGCGCGACGACGCGCGCGCGCGTGCACTTCGTTTCATCTTTCGCAGAGGATTCTCGCGGCGGCGCGCGCGCTGGGGCGTTCGAGCGATTTTGACATGCGCGCGCGCGACGCGCGTTTGGTAGTGCGTTCTGAACATGTTGAACAACGTGTGGTTCTCTTAAGATGTCGCAACATCGCGCGCTTTTTTTGTTTGTTTGTCCGAGTTTCTGTGGTGCGAGAACCTTCTGTGTTTAAATGTTTTTTGGGCGCTTGATTTTGAAATCCTGACGAAACCGAATGTTTCTTTCGTGGATTCTGACATGCGAGTGTGCGCGCGTTTTTTTTTGTTGTTGTTGCAGAGGATGGCGGGGGGGGGCTGGTTGGGCTGGGATGGCGCGAGCTCGCATTTTGGACGGGCGATTGGGTAGAGACAGATGTAAATTTCAATGCGAAGAGGGTTGCCGATGATCCGGGGGGGTCGATCCTGTCATGTTTTCGGAAAGAGAACTGATCTGAACAAATGGGCGGGCAAATCCCACGCCCTTGCAAACGTCCGACCCGCCCGCCCGCAACTGCGCATGCAACTGGGTTTCGCGCCATTTTTTTTCGATGGGGGGGGGGCGAATGGGGTCTTGGGCAACGTGCGCTCCAGGGCGTTGGGATGTGCGATGGGGCAGAATCATATGTAAATTGCAATATCAAATGAGGAATCGTTAATTCGGGGGGGGGGGGGGGGGGGGGGGTCGGTCCAATCGCATGAGTGGGCAGGAGTATCGCCCTGTTGCGGCGCTCTCTCTGGAGCAATTCACTTTGCCAGCCCTGGGGCGGGCGACTCCACTGCTCGCGCAATCATCCCGTCCGCCCGCCCGCAATTAGGTCTGTGAAACCCATGCGGCGGCGATTGCGATGAGTGCTTGGCGTTGGCAGGTGTATCTCTGCGGTCGCGCTGGCCCGCGCGTGCTCGCGTGCGCAGCGGCCCGCTAGCAGGCCTTCCAGTGCGAGACGGCGACTTGGGCGGGCGCTGTGTCCTGGCGACAACTGTAGACGCGATTATGGGGGTGGCGATGATGGCGGCGATGGTGGCGATGACGACCACGAGGCCAATGGCGGCGCCGATGTTGATCGCGCCTGCTGGTGACGATGGCGATGACCTCGCGTCGAGGATGGATGGTGTTTGACGGAGTTGGACATGCGCGCGCGGCCGACGCGCGCGGGTTGCCCGCGTGGCATTATTTGACGCGGATCGCGCTTCCCCCAGCGCGCGCGCAAGGGCGTTCGAATGAGTTCGACATGCGGCGCGAGAGACCCGTTTGACAGAACTTGCTGAACATGCTGAACAAGCGTGGGTTTTCTTACGGATCTCCAAGACCGCGAGCGCATTTTTTCCTCCCCCCTCTTCTTCGTCTTCATAATCATGTTCTTCTTCTCATTCGCATCATTTTTTTGAGATCTGATGTTGCACATCCATTTGTTTTTGTGCTTTTTTTTCGGCTCGTTTCTGAATTCCCGCTCAGTTTTTTAGCAAGATTTCGGCGCGCGTGCAACGACGCGCGCGCTTTCGCTTCGGCTCGCCATTTGCAGGGAATTCATGCGACCGCGCGCGCGCGCGAGGGCGGCCGAGCGATTTCGACGCGCGCGCACGAGGGGCCCGCTTGGCACCATGTTATGAACACGTCGAACAATGCAGATGGATTTCTCGAGAATTTGCAAGAGCGCGCGTGCAAGCCTCATTTGAATTTCATTGTTGCGAAACTATTTGTTTCCACATGTTTTCGTGGTGCTCGATTTTGCAACTGCTACGGGAACTCCGGTTTTTGATGGATTGCAGCATGCGCGCGCGACGACGCGCGCGTATGCACTTCGCCCCATTTTTTGGGTGACATTTGATGGTTTGGACGCGCGATTGTGCGTGCGTGTTTTTTTGCACAGGACGGGGGGGGGGGCGATGCCGGCTTGCCCGGGGCGGTGTGCAGTCAATTATATTTTCAGCATGGGCGATGGGGCAGAATCGCATGCATATTGCAATATTAAAATGGTTTGCCGTTAAACCGGGGGGGCGGGGGGTAGATCTTAATTCCTTTAAGCAGCGGAGAATTCGCTGATGCTTGCCTTGAGTTCGGCATGCGTCGCAAGAGGCCCGTTTGGCAGAATTTTATGATAATGTTGGAAACTTTCTTGCGTTGAGCATATTATTATCTTAGATTGTGTTGGAGACTTCACATTGCAAAACCATTTGTTTTTGATGCGTTTCTGGGCCGCACAACTGAAGGTTTTTGAACAACTTCGGCGTGCGCGGGCAACGACGCGCGTGCGTGCCCTTCGTCTTGGCTCGTGCAAATGATTATTGCCACAACACGCGCGCAAACACGTTCGAACGATTTCGACACGCGGGCGCGAAAATTCCGTTACGTTGCATGCGATGCCAATGTTGAAACACCCATGGTTTCCAGAAAAAATCCAGGGGCTATGATGCTGTTGTTGATGAGGATGATGATGATGATGCTGATGCTGATGCTGTTGCTGATGATGATGATGGTGCTTCTGATACTTCTGTCGTTGTTGTTGCTGATCATGCTGTTGATGAGTGTGGTTTTGTTGATGACGGTGATGGTGGTTGACGATGTTGATGTTGATGCTGTATTTGATGACGCCGTTGCCACAGACGATGGTGATTATGACTATGATGATGCTGATGATGATGACGATGCTGCTGCTGATGCTGATGGTGTTGATAGCGATGCTGATGATGGTCATGATGGTGAATGATGATGCGGATGCTGTTGATGATGATTACGATGATGGTGATGCTGATGGTGATGATGATGACGACGATAATGATGTTGTTGTTGATGATGATGATGGTCAGGATAATTATGTGGTTGTTGCTGCTTCTGCTGTTGTTGTTGTGGTTGTTATTGTTGGTGTTGAAGTTCTTGTTATTGTCGTTGATGTTATTGTTGTTGCTGTTGCTGCAGCTGATTGTGATGATGATGACGATGACAATGACAATGATGATGCTGATGATGATGATGATGATGATGATGATGATGATGAAAATGAGGATGAGGATGAGGATGAGGATGAGGATGGGCAGGGCTAACAACAGAAACATGCGTAACATAAGAAGCAGCAAGAAGCAGGAGGAGGAATAGGAGGAGGAGGAGGAGGAGGAGGAGGAGGAGGAGGAGGAGGAGGTGGGGTAGGACCGCGACTCGACCTATCGGCCGTCGACACCGTCAGTCAGGTTTGCAACACACAACTAGCACGTTGCAGTAATACAGTGGCCATCGGCGCAGCTTGCCACCGTGCCTGGGACGAGGGCCACTAGCCTCAGATAGACTCGGAGGACGCTCCGTATTGGTGACTCGCTCGCTACCGCGCCTGGGTTGTGGCTCGGAGGCCTCTCGGGTGCTTCTCGGGATCGCTCGAGGTGCCCTTCGGGAGCTTGCTGGCGGCCTCTTGGGGCCTTTTGCAGAAGCCTACTGGCGGAGAAGAGGAATAATAACACCAACACCAGCAGAACTATTAATGATCATGCGACTGTTAATACGCATACTAAAACGTATACTAACATCAATAATGCTACTCATAATAGTAGTATTGCTAATGCTAATACCATGAGTACTACTACTACTACTACTACCACTACTACCACTACTACTACTACTACGTCTACGACCACAGCTACTCGTATCACTTTTACTCTTACGACCACTATTGCGACTACCACTACTACTATTATTTTTATTATTACCATTACTACTGCTACTACTACTACTGCTACTAGTATTAATGATACTATCACGACTACTACTGCTACCACGCATACTCTTTGTAATACTAGCTTCAGTGTTGCACTACTAATCATACTGTTACTGCAGGTAGTAGTATCATCAGTATCACTATTGTAATGCTGATAATACGAGTTAAAATTACAACTGCAAGCAACAACACTCATACTAACATTACCAAGAAGACGGATCAGACTCGCACGACTACGACGCACAAGAGGACTCAGTTGCATATTACGATTCGATATAAAAGTGCGGACAATCATATTGAAGATGGTACTATTGTTACTGCTACTGTTACTATTACTACTACTACTACTAATGCTACTACTAGAACTGCAACTTACAGTGCTGATATTAGTACAACGGTGAAGCCACATAGTACCAATCACATTACGAATGCTACAACGAATTCCCATACGAAGAACACGATCACCAATGATGATATACACATCTGAATAGTAATAGCAACGCTTCTACTCATACGGTGGATCATCATATCAATCATGCGCGTAGTATGAGTACTTGGCAAACCACTAATATTACCACTTACTATGATTTACTAGTATGAATAAAACTAATAAACGTAGTATGCATATCGTTAAGATCATATAGTACATTCTTTTAAACCATACATACCAATCGTAGTACTATTTCAAGCATTAAGACACACGCTACACATATAAACACTCGTAACCACACTGCCAACACTGCTGGTAATATTCTTCGTCGTGCTAACAACAATGTCAGCATCACTACTAGCACTGCCACTTATAATGTTCGTAATGTTTCTAATAGTATTATTCGTACTCGTATACTAGGAACAATAGTAGCAGTCATCTGAATACTCTTTACGTGCATGATTTCTAATTACACTAGTCACACAAATTAATAGGTGTATGTGCGAACTTATTATTTGTACTACTAGCACTAGTGATACTCATCATGTTAAGACTAATGCTAGTAACCATCAGCATGCAAACGATACTTCTTTACCACGGGTCATACTATTGCACGTTGGAAGAAGTGGGGGAAGTAGGGGGAGGAGGTGGAGGAAAGGAGCAGAAGGAGGGAGGAGGTTGGTGTTGGAGGATGAAAAGGAGGAGCAGAAGGAGGGAGGAGGGAGGAGGATGAGGAGGAGGATGAGGAGGAGGAGCAGGAGAAGGAGCAGGAGGAGGAGGAGGAGGAGGAGGAGAAGCAGGAGGAGGAGGAGGAGGAGGATGAGGCGAAGGAGCAGGAGGAGGAGGTGGGATATGAGGAGGAGGATGAGGAGGAGGAATATGAGGATGATGATTAAGATGATGACGATTTTGATGCTGATGATGATGCTGCTGATGATGATGATGATGGTGATGATGATGATGAGGAGGATGATGATGCTGCTGATGATGATGAGAATGAAGATGATGATGATGATGATGACGATGATGATGATGATGATGATGATGAGGATGATGATGATGATGATGATGATGAGGATGAGGATGAGGATGAGGATGAGGATGATGATGATGATGATGATGATGATGATGATGATGATGATGATGATGATGATGATGATGATGATGATGATGATGATGATGATGATGATAATGATAATGATGATGATATGAGGAGGATGAGGAGGAGGAGGAGGAGGAGGAGGAGGAGGAGGAGGAGGAGGAAGGACCAGCAGGAGCACGTCGGATGAGGTCGAAGAGGACGAGGAGGACAACAACTAGCGGGAGCGGGGGGGAACGAAAAGGAGGAGGAGGAGGAGGAGAAGGAGGAGGACAACAGCTAGCAGGAGGGGGAGGGGTGAATGAGGTGGAGGAGGAGGAGGAGGCGGAGGAGGAGGAGGAGGAGGAGGAGGAGGAGCTAGAGGAGGTGGAGGAGGAGGAGGAGGAGGAGGAGGAGGAGGAGGAGGAGGAGGAGGAGGAGGAGTCGTAAGGAGGAGGAGGAGGAGGAGGAGGAGGAGGAGGAGGAGGAGGAGATAGGATGGAAAGGATCTTGGGAGAGGAGGATGAGGAGGACGAGGAGGAGATACAGCGTGACGATCAGGCGTGCAATGCGTAGTGCGATTTGGGTTAGATGAGGAACTTGAGGAGAAGGGGGTTACGCCGCTGGCGGTCTTCTCCCAGTTCCCCTCGAGCGCTCAGGTGGACGCGCAGATCAATTACCACTGCACTAGCCTCTACGACCACACCGTCTTTGAGGACTCACCGCCGCATCGCCCAGTCGCCCCTTCCGAGCCCACGCTTTCGTATCTTCGTCACGCTACCCGTTGCTCCAGCACGCGCGGAAGGGTACCTCGAAGCGGTCTCGTGCATGGCTTGCGTCATCCAAACCCTTTTCTGCTCTCCTGGTTCGTCCCTCTCTTCCTCTCCCTTGGCCCCGCCTCCCGCCGCCGGGGTGTGCAGGCCGAGCTGGGCGCTCCCGCTCCGGTGCCTGCCCTCTTTTCCTGCCTCTCTCTTTCCCTCCCCCTCTCTGCTCCTGTCCCTGTCCCTCTCCCTCTCCCTCTCCCTCCCTCTCCCTCTCCCTCCGTCTCCCTGTCCCTCTCCCCCTCGCGCTCGCTCCTCCTCTCCCTCTCGGTCTGTTCTGTGCTTTATCTGTACTTCTCTCTCTCTCTCTTTCTCTCGCTATCCCTCTCTTTCTCCCTCTCCCTCTCTCCTCTCTGTGTGTCTCCCTGCCTCCCTGTCCTTCTCACGCACTACCTGGCTGGATACCCTACCCGGACCGAAAGCCATGTCTTCCCGTGTTTACGGATTCGCCCCTCGCGGAATGGCCCTAACCACGTTTAGATATTAGATCATCTCCTGCCAGTTGGTCTGGTTAGCGCTTTTGTTTTGTTTTTGTTTTTGTTGGTCTTGTAAAGATTCCTCGGATCATCTCAGAGTAGGAGAGTATTGTGAGGATATCTGGAGACTTGAGATTCTTGCAGCGTTGCTCCGCAGCCCATTTGTGTCAACAGGTTTCTGCATGGCAGCGGAGCGAGGTTCCCTGCCTTCGGCACCCTCGGGTCGAGAGAGCGGCCCAGATCGCCGCTCGCCATCGCGGGCCTCGGCGGCAAACAGGACGATTGGGAGACGATAGAGGTCGACGACGAATTCGACCGACGTGCCAGGCGCAGCAGGCGCTGGATAGGAGCGGCACTGGCGTGGAGGCGGTTGCTACCGACGTTCCAGAGGATGCAGAGGCTGAAGAATTTGTGGGCCAATCTTGGCCAGTACCGCAACTACATCACTAATGAACGAGCAAGACTGTGCCGTCTTCGCTAACCTGCAGCGACAAATGGAGCAGCTGATGGTTTAGAACAAAAACTTAACCAGCAGCTGCAATTGCAGCAGCAGTAGTTCCAGCAGCAGGTTCAACGCCAGCGACAGGTCCAAGGAGACTTGCCGAGGCTGGCCCAGAAGCTAGGAGATGCAGTCCAGAAGTTGGCCGAGGCGAGCGCGGCGAATGACAAGTCAGGTGGATGTTCTCTAGTGGATACCAAGGGACTTGGCAAGCCCGCGATATTCAATAATGTCGAAGGCAAGTTTGTAGAGTGGTACCGAAAGGCGTGTGCGTCTCACCACGATCTTTGGTGAGCAGTTCAGAGGACTCCGTGGGTTGAGGATCAGGCGCAAGACCCGACGCCGATCACGATGGAAGCGTTAGAGGACCAGATCGGGGATGAGGCTGACGAGAACGACGAGATTTCCGACTGGAAGGAGAAGGTTCGCCAGTTGTACGTTGCCCTAGAGACATTCACGGAAGGCGAGAGCTTTCCAATTGTGATTCGCATTCAGATGGGCAACGGCGTCGAGGCAATGAGGAATTTGAGTAGAGGATGGGACCAATCGTCAGGAGGAAGCAACGGATCTTACTCAAGCATGTTGTGAAGCCGCAGCGTATTACCCCGGCCGAATTACGCGCGAAGCTCGAGGAATGGGATGAGCTCGTGAGGCGGTGCGAGAAGACGAGAGCCGACGGTGTGGACAAGAAGGTTGGCGACGATGTGAAGATGGCGGCGTTGGAGACGACGGTTCCAGAGGAGCTCGAGTTGCATTTGGCGATGACCAGGACGCGGCTTGATTAGACCGAGACTGTGACGGAAGAGGTCCGGATTCTCTTGGAGTCGAGACAATCGCAGGGAACGTTCAAGCGGAAGCAGAATAACGACCCGATGGGTGTGGACTCGCCGCGCAAAGGAGCTGGGCGCGGCAAAGGTGCAGCTCGCGGTGGAAAAGGCAAGCGGCAGGATTCCACATGTAAAGGTCGAGACAACGGTCAGAGTCCCACTTGCTGGGGGCGCGGCTTGCCCGGGCACGAGTCGAGCGACTGCCGCGTGAGGCTGACTGACGGCGTGCGTGGGCGGCGAGTGCAACGGCAAGGGTCGGCAAAGGTGAGGATCAGAAAGGCAACGGCGAAGGTCAGACCCAGGGTGGCAAGTGCAGAGGTGGCAGCTGGGGCTCCAACGCGTGCGACCAGAGTGGAAGTCAGGCCGGCGTCCCCACTGGAGAGCCAGATTGGACTGCTGACCGATCGTCGTTGCCGCCGTCGGCGAGCCATTTTGGGACTGGGGGTCGCGAGGCTGGGAGCTTCGAGGTGCGCGCCCTGGAGGTCAGCGGCGTGGGCGCTCAGATGGGCCGCGGAGGATGGTATCGATTCAGATTTGATTCAGGAGCTGCCGTGGCCACCTTCCCCGTCGACGCGGAAGGCCAGGAGGGGCCCGGCGCTGTCGGGGGTGATCTCAGGCGAGATCGCCCCCGACAGCGGCGGCGTCGGAGTCGAAGGCCAATCGTAGTGGGGCGATCCGATTGCGATGAAGGGTCGCCAAGCAGATATTCATAAGCGGTCGGTGTCGGCGATTTAAGTGCTCGATGCTGGGGGGGCGACCTGGTTGACGAGAGAAGGTGGGTGCATCCTGCCGGGCAACTCGGACGGCGTTAGGCGCGTCGACGAGATGATGGTGGAGGTGGTCTGGTATGAGAAGGGCATCGCCCCCTTGCGTGCGTCGGCTGCGTCGAGAGGGGGGAATGAGATGCGAGCGGTGGGCGCGGAGTCCGGTTTGGAGGTGTGCCTGGGGGCGGAGGTGGTCCTCGTCCGTTCGGTGGTGGCACTGGGCCGGGCCCTCTCCGGCAGGCTCGCCCGTGAGACCAGGAATGTTTGGCGCCTTGGCTGGGGGCCTGGGACTAGCGCCAGATGTTGGGCCAGACGAAGGCCGGGGGGTTGCGGGCGCCCGAGGTGGCGCCGCCGCGCGTGAAGCAGATCGTCAGAGGACCGAGCCAGATGGGGATTGAGAACCACATCGCGTGTGGGCGTGCTGCTTTTCGCTCGTGGAGCGAGGAGTGCGTCGTGGCGGCAGGTTGTGGTGACCAACGCCCATGAGCAGCTGAGGGTTGAGGGAGTGAGGGTGCAGTCGTCAGCGTCGACTTTGCGTTCATCGATGAGAAGGTGGGCAACGTCGATGGCCCAGATTCCATTCCCATCTTGGTGGTTGCTGAGCGCCCGTGCAGAGTGACGGGAGCGACTGCCGTGAAGGACAAGACCGCGTCGGTTTTCGCGGTCAAGTGGCTCGTGAGCATTCGCAATCACCTGGGGCGCCGGCGCGCCCTGTTCGTGTCCGGCGGCGAGGCGAGCGTCCGCGCGGTGGAGAATGTCGCGGTAGTTTGAGTGGGCGCGCGCAGATCGAGCGCGCGTTGGTGGAGCCCCCCGAGGGCGAACGCGAGCAGCGGAGACGTGGGGCAGACTGCTCTGCAGCGTGCCATTGGATTTGAGATTGCTGTGGGCCGTCCGATCACCCGTTGGCCTCCTCAGTTGTGTCCTGATGCGATCACCAAGTTCAGGATTGGCGTCGACGGCTTGCCCGGCGAGGCATGGGGCAGCGGGCGAGCTCGGAAGAAGTTCATGGCGCAGTTCGGGAAGCGCGTGTTCTACCGGCCGCTTGGTATAGGAGATGCTCGCAGTGCCCCAGCAATCAATGTGCTTCCTGGGCACTTTGTGGGGTATCATCAGAGGACTGGGGCATTGCTTATCATGGCGCACGCCTGTGTTTTCAGATCTCAAGGTTTCAAGAGGCCGCCCAGGGCCCAGGCGCGGGCAGTCGATAACTTGGGCCATCTGAAGGGGTTTGCCGTGGCAGGTCTCGCCAGATGCGCAGCTGGCGAGCCCTCGTGGGCCACTGCATTTGTCTACTCAAAGACAGGGGGGGCGCGACGTGGCAATCGGGGGGCGCTGCGTGCTCGAGAGGGACGTCGAGAAATGCGGCCAGGCGCCTGGATGCCTGGGCTGTGACAGTCTGATGGCCAGTAGTTCAGCGAGGGCCGCTCATTCGCAGGAGCGCCCAGACCGAATCGCAGGGGAGATGTTGAAGGACGAGGCTGGTCGCGTTCGACTAGCAGAGCATCGTCTTTGCATGGCTGCTCGAGGAGAAGCGCAGGAAGGCGGTGCGGGACAGGATGTGCCGGCGGGCGCGGCGGAAGGGTCGCGGAAGGGTCGCGGAAGGAGCCGGGCCAGTGCCGGTTCCAGTTGCGCCAGTTCGGGCAGCAGCTGAAGGCAGGGTGGTTCAGCGCAGGATGGGCGTGGAGCCCATGGGAGTTCGCGTGCGAGTTGCGAGTGAGCCGCGAGGACTAGAGCGACCAGTTCAGCCACGAGCCGCATCGACGCCGGGTCGGGGGCGAGCAGCGAGTGCGGAGCCGGGCCAGGTCAGGGTGGCCGTGGGCGGCGAGCCGGCGGAGGACGCGCTGCGGCAGGCAGGCGCTAGAGCAGCATCCAGTAGTTCAGGCGCAGTGGCTGCAGCCCCAAGTCCAGTGAGGGCTGGGGGTTCAGTGACATGGAGGACCTGACCCGGCCGGCGAAGTCAGCTGGCAGCAACGTGGATCTGGGCTTCTTCGTGGTCAAGGGCCAGAAGTACGTGGAGATTTTGGCGCTGGTGAGCGCCGCGGATTTGCTCGGCGACAGCGGCGTGACGCGCGACGAGCTGAAGGAGGTGGCGAAGACGCTGACCGAGATGAACGGAGTTGACCTGGCGGAGATCTGCTCCCCCGAGCGGTTCAAGCAGGGGGTGCTTGGGCTTGGCCCAACGGCCAGGCCCGTGGCAGATTTCACCACTGGGTGGGACTTGCTAGACGAGAGGCAGCGCAGCAAGTGTAGGGATCAATTGGATAGGGGAGATGCGTTACTTGCGACGGTATCGCCCCCCTGTGCCATCTTCTGCTTGCTCCGAGCGCTGAGTAGCGACGAGCGGGGTTCAGAGGTCGTGGCGCAGGAGGTCTTAGAGGGCGAGACGCACCTGGAATTCTCCATGCAAGTGCGCGAACGAAGGTGTCGACGAGGTGCTCTCTTTCTTCGCGAACGCCGTGGGCGGCTTCATCGTGGGATCGACTCGTGTGCAGCTCGTTCGTGCTCTACCTGGGATTTCAGGGGTGCGAGGTCCTTTAGGCCCATCGACCCCATGGGCGCATGGCGTTTGTCCGCAAGGAGACTGGCTGGATGGCGAATTTGAGAATCTTGGCTGATATCCTGGAGGGCGAGTGCCAATGTCCTTGGCGGGGTGGAGAGCCGCGCCGACATGTGCACTCGATTGGAGACATGCGAGCACGGGCCGCGCAGAGTTACCCCGAGCAGCTGGCGAATGCGATCCCGAAGGGACTTCGCGAAGAGCTTCGGCTACGAGAATCACTGAGCGACCTGGCTGGATTTACTGCCGGGCGGACCTTCGACGCGCGCGGAGGATATCGACCAGGGGGCGGAAGCGTGCGTGGGCGACGCGCGCGGTGGCTCTCTGGGCCCGCAGCGTGAAAGAGAGGCGAGGAGTGAAGAGTTGGAGTGGCGCAGGAGTCGAGACGTCTGGGCCAAAGTGCCCAGGCGTGAAGTGCGACCGATCGACGTGCGGTGGATAGACACCAACAAGGGAGACCAGGATCGGCCGCTATACCATTCGAGGCTGGTGGCGAGAGAGATGATGATGCGACGACGCGCTGAAGGTCTGATTCCGCCTGCGAAGGGCCTTTTCTCGGGCGCGCCGCCGCTGGGGGCGTTCATGGCACCGGTTAGCTTGTTCGCGAGCAGGGTGCGCGAGCAGCGTCGCAGTGCGTCGCCGTGAGCTGGGCGCGCTTCTACAGCAAGGCGCTCCGTCGGATCTGGATGGAGCTTTCGCCCGAAGGGCGAGAGGGTTAAGTTGAGCCGATGGGGGCTTCTCAATCAAGTCACGCGCGGTGCAGTGGGCGTGAGCCAGGTGTGGCAGAGCGACCGCGTGGAGCTGCCCAAGGACAAGAACATCGAGCATGGCCGGTCTATCCCGGCGATCTCGTGGCATCCAGAGCGCGATGTGGCCATGGTAAAAAATATTATTCTCTTTCTCTCGGAGTGCTGATGCTTGCCAGCGACGAGGGGTGGTTCGACGATTCGCTAACCGAGTGCGACTTCAAGGTGGCTGGGAGATTGTCTTCAGCTTGTGAGATGCTTCAGCGCATTGTGTATCTCAATCGGGTTCAGGTTTTGGGCCCGACGGCTGGTGGGGCGAGGGTCGAGGCGGGCGTTGGGCACGCTGGCGTGATCATTCGAGATTTGAACCTGAGCGATGCCGGGCCAGTCCAGACGCCCTCGGTCAAGGAGAGCGCCAGGAAGATGTTTTGAAGCTGAACAGTCACCACCCCTCGACGAGAACGATGCTGCGTTGTGCCGGTCGTTGGTCATGCGGGGTGCTTATCTGGGTCAAGATCGGCCCGACTTAGCTGCGCGACCTCGGCGCTGGCAAACGAGATGAAGACCCCGGCGGAAGCGGACGTGGTGGGCCTAAATCGTGTCGGAAGATGCTTCAAGTATGCCCGAGCTGGGTCCGCAAGGGCTAGTTGCAACCTCTACATGGCCGAGTGGACACGCATGTAGATGCTGACTGGGCGGGGGAAGCTGCGACGAGAAAATCGAGGACAGGCATGGTGCCGATGATGGGTTCTCACCTTGTCAAGTATGCTTCGACGAGTCAGACCAATGTGGCCCTTTCTATTGGAGACAGGGAGCACTGCGCCATGCTGAAGGGCACGACGCAAGCGCTTGGCCAGCAGTCCATGCTATGCGATTTCGGCGTCAGGCATCTGTGTCCGATCAAGCTGACCTTGGCGCCAGTAGAGTTGCGCAGTGACAGTGTGGCTGCCGAGGGTGTTGCAAATCGCCAAGGACTGGGCATTGTCAGGCATGTGGACACGAGGTTCTTATGGCTCCAGGACCAGGTGAAGGCCAATAGGAGTGTGATCAAGCGCGTCCCTGGTAATGTGATCCGGGCTTCACCAAGCCACTGGACCGCACACATATGAGGCGGCGCTGCGAGAAGATGGGCTTTGTGATCGTCGAAGTTTGGGAGCAGGTTGCATCGAGGTTTGGAGGCGATCGAGGATCCCTCAGTCGGGCCAGGTAAAGATTCGCGGTGAACCGATTGATGTTATTTTGGCTGCAAACTAGATGTCCACGGACCTTGTGCATTTTTTTTTTTTTTTTTTTTTTTTTTTTTTTTTTTTTTTTTTTTTTTTTTTTTTTTTTTGTCTTTTTCTTCTCTCCAAAAGCTTCTGACTTGAGCCCAACATGCAGGGTATGGAGCAGACTTCTTTTCGCCGTGGTTTCGGCCGCTGGCGAGTGTTGCGAGCTGTTTGTTTGCTGTGCGAGTTGGCTCTTCATTTGAACGCGACTGTCGCGAAGCTCGACCTGCCGGTGCTCGTTGGGTTTGTTTGCCGACGGAATGTGTCGGCATCGAGGCGATCTCCTACGACATGGTGGAGGGCCAAGGCTTTTGCCTCCCGCGTGTTCGCCGCGTCCGTGAGGGGGTGTAAAGATCCTTCGGATCATTTGAAAGTGGGGGAGTAGTGTGAGGAGACTTGGATAGTTGGATTATTGCAGCGTTGCTCCGCAACCAATTTGTGTCAAAAGGTTTCTGCAGTTCTCTCTCCTTCTCTCCGTGTTTCTTTCTTTCTCTCTGCCTGCCTGCCTGCCTGCCTGTCTGTCTGTCTGTCTGTCTGTCCGTCCGTCCGTCCGTCTGTGTGTGTGTGTGTCTGTTTGTCTGTCTGCCTGTCTATCTTTCTGTTTGTTTGTCTGTCTATCTGTCTGGCTGGCTGGCTGTCTGTCTGTCTGTCTCTTTTTCTGTTTGACTCTCAGTCTCTTTTCTGCTTCAAAGACAGGTGAGGATATCTGGCGCCGAGGGGCGTACGTGGGGGGAGGAACCGAAAGCGAACGAGGAGCGGGGGCGATGATAATAAGGACATTCAGAGTAGCAGCCGTAAACAGTCATTTAGGGAGAAGGAGGGGGACACGGGAGGCTGGAGTAGGAGGCGTAGGGATCGATAGAGGCTGGAGTAGGAGGCGTAGGGATCGATAGAGAACCGTTGTGCGCAGAGGCCTTTAGCAAGGTCGTGCAGAAGATGGTCCCGCACTTGGAGGCGCGCGGGTGGGGAGGGGAAGACCCAGCGGCGGAGGACACGAGCGTATTATGTTTTTTGTTTGTTCGCTGCCCCATTCCACACAGCAGCGAAATCGTTGACGATCCAGTACGTCGGCATCCAGCCAGGCTTACAGTCAGATCTGTCAGTGCGAGGTGCGGCTGAGAGGTTCGTGCAGAGGAGCACCTTCTGCTCGTCTTGCTGTCGTTTGGTCCTGCCTCCGCTTGTCTTGTTTCTCGTCCGCCTCATTGTGGCTCTCTTCCACCCCCCTCCTCTCTCCTTTCGCTCTCCTTTTCTTCTCGTGTTTTTCATGCTTTTCGACTTTCGCCTGTCGGCCCCGTTGGCATGGTCGTGGCGATTTGGCGCGGGGCCTTGGGATGTGCGGCATGACGGGGATGTGTGGCGCAGATTGTTGGGAGGTGGGGGCTTCTAAGGACTTCAGAATGAGCATGGAGTGGTGGAGGGAAGAGGGCGCGTGGAGGTGGGAGGTGGGGGGTGCGGGAAGTTAAGCCGTCTCGCTTACTCCCAACGCTTTGCCATTTCTCCCCACGTGTTTTGCGAATAAGCTCTGCCACACCATCTATCTATCATTAACCCAGCCCTGCGCGCGGCCACCCTCAAGTTCGAACTGGGAGTCGCGTCGCCTCGCCTCGCTTACTCCCGCCCGACCTCCAACCACGTATTCATAGGTTCCCAGACTCGCACGTGATGCCCCCCCCACGGCTCGCATGAGAGGGATGGGTGACAAGTCAGGCGGCGACTGGGGCAGCCTGGCACAGGTCACTCATGGGCGACAGCTTCCACAAAACCACAGCGGAGGTAAAGCTCATCACGACTACCCGGACGGATGGGCAGCGACACTTGGACAGTGCCTTGCCACATCAGATCACACACACAATTGGTGTCGTCTACGGTGGTGCCACGGTTGATGGGATCGAGGCTCAGATCAAGTGGTTCCGGGTCGAGTCACCTGGCAAGGCTGACCACATGCAGGCACTGAACGTGACGGCGCTCACCGGGAAAGGGTTACGTGACGTTGGCGCCTGCAATGTCATCCAGGCCAATTGGCACGAAGGCGGAGGAGAAACACGACATTTCAGCCAAACCAGTCCCTCTACGGATCACCCTGGTGAGGAAATGCATGGGGGGAGACGCGTGGAAGGCGTCCCCGGTCAGAGCAATACACGGCTTATGGCTTATGACAGTGCACGGCTTATGGTGTGGAGGGCGTCGCGCTCGAACGGCGAAGACGAGGCGACGACATGCTTCGCAAGCGTGGCGGCCGGTCAGGTGGTCGCCATCCTAAGGCAAAGTGGACGAGCAGGCATCTCTGCGGAACGCTTGCTCTGTCAGAGCGCCTGGGCCAACTTCGAATGGGTCCTGCGTGCAGACTCTGGGGGGGGCTTTACTGTCCGCCGTGGTGGGAAGGCCGAACTTGGGTATCGCCTTCCGCAGGGAGTGAAACCCAAACGGCCAGACCACTACCGTACGAGGTACGTGGGACACCGCAGTTGTGGAATGCAGAGGACACCGCTGAGTTCTCGCGCGAGCAGGACTGGTCGGACATCGTGCTCACGCACCCGCGCTGGGGTCGACGGGGCTTCGTGTTCCGAGTGCGTGCGTGCCCCCGTTGAGGTGACCGACTGCGTACTGTACCTCACCAAGGGAGGCATCAACATCACGGCTACCAAGGACCGCGGACGGCCAGAAAACATGTAATCAAAACCTCAACGGGCACGACCGGGAGCAGCACGGAACGACTTTGCACAGCAACGCAGCGGCAAATCGCCTGGTGCAGGGTCGGCGGGGGAAGCAGCCGACGATTTGCAGATGGAACCGCCTGATGGAGATGGTGCGGCCGCGCCGACGCAGGTCGAATCTTCCGGCTCCCAGGTCAGGGAGGGCGACAGGCGGGCTGCCGACGGGCAGGGGGGTGGAGATCGCAAGCAACTACGGTCCGACGCGGTTTTCGGCTACGCGGTATGGGACCACGGCGGCTCCGGCTTTTGGCGCCTGCCGCGCAGCCGGAGCCGCTGGGGCAATCTTGGAAGGAGAGAGGAGAAGCCACCATCAACGACAACAGGGCGACGTTGGGGGCAAAAATGAAAGCAGAAACGACGGCGCTCATCTTCACTTGGGCCTGTCCTTCTACAGGGGGAAAATTCAAAAATAACCAACAAATAGTCCAAGGACGATTTTCTAACCATTTTTGCCCAGTCGGGGGGTATTATTCGGACATTTTTCATTCTTCGCCCAAAATGCCCCTTATGGGGGGACGCGCCCGACTTGGCGCTCATCCGCAAGCGCGACCTCTGGAAAGGCGTGTGGCAGCCAGACCTGGCGACCACGCCGCGCTTCGAGGGCGGCCCCGCGCCTGCGGCGTGCGCGGCGTGGGTTGACGCCGCAGCAAGACCTGGCAGTTGGGCCGGCGAGTGCGCCCTCGCAGCCTGGTCCGCCAGGGCGGAACGAAGGCCTGCCACTTTTTCCGAGCATTTTCTTTGGGTGGAGGGCAAGGGGTGAAATCAGACATGCCGTTTCGATGGATGTTCGAGGCTTGAATCTGCAAGAGGTGAATCACAAGACGTATTGGTTTTCGACGTGCAAAAGCCCGTGGGTTTCACCCTGCGCCCTCCACCCTGGGAAAATTATCCGTTTTTTCTGGAAGGATGCGAAGTGGATCAAACGTTGGGCTTTTTATCCGCCTGGCGCGCCAGATCAACTTAGGAGGCGGGACAAGGCGCGCAGTCCATCCAGTGCCACTTCGGTTGAAGGACTGGCACCGCACCGCGTTCCGGCGACCGGCGGGTCAGTTGGATTGGCCAATGGAGTGGGCCGACCCTCCAACGGCAGACGCCCCGCCAGAACGACTAAGCGGAGGTGCCAGCGACCAGGGGCTCGACGGGTGGATCTGGGAACGATTTAGTGACGACGGCGGTGTGCAGGTGCACCAGCGCGACGCGTCTGGGGGCATGTGTGACGAGTGCGGCGCGCAGGTACGACGACGCGACAACGGTGTTTGCGACGACAGCGACGTGCAGGTGCGACGACGCGACGACGGCAGCGTGCACGGCGTTGGTGGGAGGGGTCTTGTTTGCGGCGGGCTAGGGGCGGCAAGCGTGGGCGGCGGGCGCGGGAGAGGGACCGCGAGCCTCCGCGGCTGGGGCGCCGAGACCGCCGCTTCCTTTGCAGCCGGGCGGGCGAGAACCGGACTGCGTGCCGAGACGCCGCCCGGGCCAGTGGAGGCCGCGCCTGCTGTGGCTTCCCGTGGGCCGGAGAGGTCGCAGAAGGGGCCAGCGTCGGTTGCAGCAATTCGCGCGGCTGTGCTGGACGAGGCCAGCGTCGCGGCAGACGTGGCGCAGGTCTCGCTGGGCCCAGGGCCTTCGGGGCCGGCGCCGACGATTACTAACCGTGAGAAGTGGCGCAGGGCCTTTCACGCGCCGCGGCGGCAGTTCTTGCCCCTGGCCCGAGCGGTGGCCCGGCGCCCGTGCGCTGCGGCTACGTTGCGGATTCGAGGGCCGACGGCCAGCGGCGGTGATTTAGAAACGGTGCAAACATCTTGCGCGAGTGCTCCCAGGAGTGCCAGCGGCTCAGATCCATTTCCGTCAGCGCATTGCTGCGTGCGCATCGCGGCCGAGAGATGACTCGAGCCTCCCTGGGGCCAGAGTGGCCAGCGGAAGTGCCAATCCCCGGAGCGTGGCAAGTGGCCCTCGCGGATCGCAGATGTGGAGTGGCAGACGAAAAGGAAGCGACGCATGGAGGAGGTGCACGGTCGGGCTTGCGCTAAGCAGGACCAGACGGCGGCTTGCCGTGGGCGGGGGGCGATGCGGAATCGATTCCGAGTGGAAGGGCGCCGCGACGCCTGGGCGCGCTGACGGGGCAGGGGGGGCGCCCCTGGAGCGCGCCCGCTTTGTTTGCGCTGTTTCCGAGGCGGCGCGGCGAGCGACGCGGGCGCGGGGGACTGTGTGGGCGCGGCCGCGGCCCCGAATGCCCGGCGGCCGCTGCCGTACGCGATGTGGTCCTGCAGTGTTCGGAGCGAGGCTGGGGCGCGGCTGCGGGGGGCCGGCCTTGCTGGTTCTACGGTGCGGTCGTTTTGCGATGCGGCGCGCGGCGGCGGTTGACGGGCATGCCATGTGCTGGGTAATCCTGGCCCTTGCGGGTCGCGGGGCGGCGTGGGCGCGCTGGTGGGGCGCGCTCTACGGTCGCGGCGCCGCTTGCAGGAAGTTGGGGCTCATGGTCTGGTTCTGGTTGCGTTGGTGGAGTGCGTGGATGCGTTCTATCTATGGAAGGCGCCTGTGGCGAAGGTGGACCGTGTGATGCGTGCTGTCAGTGGCTGCGCGAGTGCAGGCGGCGTGGTTTCTTGGGTGGCTTGGCGCGCGGAGCCGGCGGAAGTGCCTGTGCCGAGGGAACATTGCCACCGCGTGATGGTACGCGATGGGCAGGGCACCCCCCTGCCTGCGAGATGGAGCACTTCGTGGTGCATCGACTGCGCTGTGGCGCGCAACTGCGAAGTACGCGCTCGGGTGTTTGATGGGGGGGCGGCGGTGGGCCACAGCGTTGCGGTGTTCGGGGCTGACCTATGTCGACGGCCCCCGTGTGGCGAGCGGGAGTTGGGCAGGCGCCGGTGCGCGGGTGAACCAGGCGGTGTCGACGAGGGGCGTTGGCTCGACGTGTTGCGGAGACTATGGGGCCAATGCGAACGCATTTGGACGGATGCCGCGCGCGACGCGTCCATCGTCGAGAGAACGTCGGGCGGGCAGCGTTGTGCGGGCGACCTGTGGCGGCAGTTTTCCTTTTGCTCTCGAAGTGACAGGGGGGCGGGCCAGGCTCGTGCTGCAGGGGGCCCTGGAGGCCGAGGCGGGCGGGCCAGGGCTGGACGGGCACGACGACGGCAGGAGGCGCTGCAACGGCAACTTTTGCATGTCACGGCGTGCCCCTGCTGGGTGTTACTAGGTAGAGGCCAAGCTCGAGTGAAAGCAGATGCGGGCCAAGTGCGTGGTTCCACGGCCGTCATTTCAGGGGCGCCAGCTCACGAATCTCATCGCGAGGTGCAACGGGCTGCTGTGCGTGGTGCGCCGCGGCTGTGGGGGGCAGAGTCCTGCGCGCTGCGACAACGCCTGCGTGCGGCGGCAGCTCGCCTGCGACTGCCAGTGGGGGGCGGTGTGGAACGGTGGCAGGGGCTACGACGGGGCGCGGAAAACCGTTCATGGGTGGAGCGAGACCGGGCGCGGGCAGCGCGGTTGCGACGTTGGGGGGCTGGGCCCCGGGCTGGGCTCTGCAACAGCCGCCGACGGGTGCGCGATTGGTTGCGCGGAGAGGCGCCCGTGCGGGGTGCGCCGCTGCGCGACGACAGCAGCGTCGCCCCTGATGTGGCCGCCGCCGCCGCGAGCGCAGAGGAGGCGCTGCAGCTGCTTTCGAAACGATGTCCCATGCAGGTGGAGACAAAATGCTGGTGTGGACCAAGCGACCCCCGCAACGGGATTGGGGCAGGCGCGACGTATATGATGTGCGTGGCGCAATTGATTGGCAGCGGGGCACGGCGGCTGGCGCCGACGGACGGTCTGGGGCGCGGGCAACCAGAGGCTGACGCCACTTTACATATTTCCCCCAGTGGGGGAGCCGCCAGGGTGGGTTGCACGGGCCCGTTCTCGTCCAGATAGTGGGGATGTCTCAAGCGATTTGCTTGCTTCTGTCACCCCCGGACTTCTCTCGTTTGGTGGTCCACTGCTCACCCTATATAGCGGGCGTGAGATTTGGGCACCCAAATGGGGAGTGTCCAGGGGGGGGAGGGGGGGCACTCCTGGATTCGCGCCCAGGTAGTGGGGATGTATCAGGCGATTTGCTTCTTTCTGCCCCCATGCTTTTCTTTGGGCTTGTGCATTCAATGATATTCAGATTCGCTGAAATTCAGACCTCGCGCGCACCCAGGCGAACTCACACTCAGGCTTTCTCACATTCAGACTCATCCACCATCGTATTCATTCATTTTGAAGCTCACTTGTTTTCGGGCTCGCTCTTACTCAGGTTCATATTCAGCATGCTCCTACGCAACCTGATTCGTACTCCGACTCACCATCACCAAGCTCATTCACACTCAGGTTCGATCATACCTGGATGCACTCACATTCGCTCGCGCTCATATCAGTCACATTCAAATTCACCCACGCCAGCGCTCACACGCAGGTGGCTATCGCGATGTAGCATGCGTGGAAGTTGATCGCCCCATATGCCAGCGGGCGCCGCCAATGGCACGCCAGAGAGTGGGCGCAACACCGCCGTGCGTTTTTGTACGAACTTCAGCAGGGAAAACGGCAATAGGCTTCCCCCTCGCTAGATCATGTGTGTGTTTCCTATATTTCTTAAAACAGGTCCGAATGATCCATCGCTCTTTCAGTTGCGTTCCTTCCCACCTGTTCTGAAACATCTCCAGAGGAGAAGGACGTGACTGATGTCGTTGCTGTCGTCGTCGTCGGCGTCGTTGTCGCATCTTTCGTCTACGCGGACTCGCTCCCGCACCCATGAAGTCGCAGGCAAACTCCCCAATGAAACCTCACAGGAGAATGACATGATAATTTTTGGGATTTCCGCGCCGAACAATTATTTTTCCCAACCATCCTGTGGTGTTGGGTCCTCGTTTTGAACAGGCATCGCCCCGCGTCTCCTCCCTCCCGGTGCCCCTCCTCCCCGTGGGGGTGGCCACATGCGTCCGCCACACCCACCACAGCGCTTCGTGGCCCCATACGGAACCCCACCAAAGGCCCCAGTGGGGGTGGCCACATGCGTCCGCCACACCGAGTACAGCGTTTCGTAGCCTCATATGGAGCTCCACCCAACGGCCCAGCGGGGGTGGCCACA
>CAUYUJ010003881.1:50000-57500 GCA_963575745.1 Prorocentrum cordatum
ACGAGTCGGAGCAGAATCAAGGATAGCCGGAGAACGGGCTGATGCAGGATGTCGACTCTCTGGAGCCCCTCCTCGTAGATGCGCCTCATCGGATCACTTGTGCCTGCGTGTGGTGCCCCAGGTCTTGGAGCAGTGCCTGGACCTCCTTATCACCCAGTCTCGCATGGAGAAGGAGAGCTTATTCTGGGGGGGATCAGCCGTTGTGGCGACTTTTTGCATGCCCCCCTCCGCCTCTGCCCCTCTCCCCCTCCGTTCTTTCCTTGCCTCCTTTGTGCCGTTGCGCCTGAAGTATTTTGTCCACGATTTTTATTTGCACACGATGTGAGGCCACGGCCTCACGCTCCCTGCCCAGAAAGGCACGGGCACACCCTTCGTGCCCGACTCCTGGCGCCTTCGCTTCTCTTCGCCCTCTCCCTCTCCCTCGCCCTCCTCCTTCCATGAGTCCCCCTGAGGTCCCCTGGGGTCCTTGGAGGTTCCCGGAGGCCTCCCAGACTTCCGGAGGTCTCAGGAACCCCCCTCGAGGCCATCCACAGTCTTCTGGACGGTCTCTCAAAAACGTCGGTGCTCGATCCTCCTCCTCGTTCTCCTCCCTCATGTGCGTCGCCCAACGATGTGCTGTGCCAATGTCATGTTCAGGGGGATACCACAGTGCTCTCCACATGCTATTCTCGTTGGCCTCGCTCGAGCTCAGACGCTGCCTCCCCCCTCATCCTGTCTGAGACCACTTGCTTTGTTAAGGACGATCAGTGGATGGGAAGCATGTTGCCAGATAATTTCCAGACGTCCAAAACTTGTGTTGAACATGTTTTATACATGTGAACACATGTATAAAACATTTTTTTCTGGCACTTTAAACACATGTTAAACTCAATGCTAGGACTGTTAGGGTGTCCATTGTCGTGGCAACCATAACACTTGCGAGCCTTACTGCTTCAGGTCTCTTCGACGCCGGTCACCCCAGCTGGGGTTTACTCGGCTGCCGGTACTTGTCAGATTCTGACGTTCCGTCGTTGTTTCACGGATGTTACGTGCAGGGGTAGGTTTCACAAGTGGGTGCCCGTCCTGTGAATTTTCCCAAACCCAGACCGAGCGCGCGCTCGAGATGCCGCGCGGGGAACAGGGGAGGCGTTTCTCTTCGACGTGGTGTCGAAGGCGGCGCGCCCGCGCGCGGTACTCGTGGACGCTTTTTTGTTTCATGTTCTTTTTGTAGTCGGCTGCGCGAAAGAACGACTTTTGGACGCAGTGGCCCAGCACTGGCTGCCGCGCTTGAATTTGCCCCCCCCCCCCCCTGCCCCCGCGCCCCCCTCCACGCACAGAAGGTCACGCTTGTCCAGGGACGCTCTTGCGTGCAGCCGGTGAAGGGCGAGGGGAGGAAGGAGGGAAGAGAGGGACGAGGAGGACAAGGAGAAGGAGAAGAGTAAACCTGGTGCAAAAACGATGCTGCAGTAAACACTGCCGTCCTGAATCCCCTCATCAGAGCTCCCTGCAAGCAGTCTTTTTCACTACGGGAAGTTCTCGTCTTGAAAGACAAGAGCCTAACTGGCCAGCCGTTCAAGTCAGAGCCCCGTTCCGAACACTAACCACCCCCAATTCCCGTACCAACAAGAATAACTACGGGGTAAGGTTATGAAGTTCAAGGGAGTGCCCATCGAGGCTCAGTTTGAAAAAGAGCCGCTATCTGTTCGTGTAGCTGCCCCACACCTCAACATTACCACACTTCTGAACATTGAGAGCGACGACGTTTTCAGTGAGAGGCACGTCTACAAATCAAGCTGTATCCAGCCGTGTACCCTACATCTTTCTATATCGATAATGGTGTTTGTACTGACTATGTAGAGACAGCTTTACTTATATATATATATATATATATATATTATATATATATATGCGTCAGTATAACTGTATGCATGCGTGCGTGCGTGCGTGCGTGCATGCATGCATGCATGTATGTATGTATGCATGCATGCATGCATGCCATGTATGTATGTATGTATGTATGTATGTATGTATGTATGCATGCATGCATGCATGCATGCATGCATGCATGCATGCATGTATGTATGTATGTATGTATGTATGTATGTATGTATGTGTGTATGTATGCATGCATGCATGCATGCATGCATGTATGTATGCATGTCTGTATGTAAAGATGTGTATATGCATGTACGTTTCCATGTGTATATGCACATATGCAGGCATGTACGTATGTATGAGCGTGTGTGTATGTACGTATGACTGTATGCATGCATGCATGTATGTATGTATGATTGAAAGAGCGTGTTCTACCGCTGCTGGCGGAAAACCAGGGGGGGTCACTACCGGTTCGAACCCCTTCCCCCCCCTCCCTCCGGAAAACCGGGGGGGGTCACTCCCGGTTCGAACCCTTCCCCCCCCCCAGTTCATCATGAAAAGGGGGGGGGGGGTCACTACCCGTTCGACCCCCCCCCCCTCGAACTCGAAAACCGGGGGGGGTCACTACCGGTTCGAACCCCCCACCCCCTCCCTCGAAAACCGAGGGGGGGTGCGGACAGTGGTGGGGACGGTGCTGGTGGGGACAGTGGTGAGGGGACAGCGGGACAGTGGTGGGGACAGTGGGACAGTGGTGGGGACGGTAGTGGTGGGGACAATGGTGAGGACAATGGTGGGAACAGTGGGGACAGTGGGACAGTGGTGGGGACGGTGGTGGTGGGGGACAGTGGTGTGGGGACAGTGGGAATGTGGTGGAAACAGTAGGACAGTGGAGGGTACAGTGGTGGTGGGGACAGTGGTGAAGGCGGTGGCGAGGACGGCGGTGGGACAATGGGACAGAGGTACAGTGGGGACAGTGGTGGGGACAGTGGGGACAGTGGTGGGAACAGTGGGACAGCTCAGTGGTTCGAACCGGTAGTGACCCCCCCCTCCGGTTTTCGGGGGGGGGGGGGTTCGAACCGGTAGTGACCCCCCCGGTTTTCGAGTTCGAGGGGGGGGGGGGGGGGGGGAGGGGTTAGGGGAGGGGGGGGTTTTGCCGGAGGAAGGGGGGGGGGGTTCCAGCAGGGGGGGGGGATTTTCGGAGGGCGGAGGGGGGGTGGACCCCCGGGTTCCGGAGGAAAAGGGCGGCAATTTCCCACAGTAAAGCGGCGGTGGATCACGCTCTCTCGTATTATTACATGCATGTGCGCATGTATGCATGCATCCATGCATGTATGTATGCATGCATGTGTGTATGCATGTATGCATGTATGCATGTCTGCATGTATGCATGTATGCATGTATGCAATGTATGCATGGATGCTTGTATGCATGTCTGAATGTATGCATGTAGGTATGTATATATATGCATGCATGTATGAATGTATACATGTACTCACGTGGGTAGGTAGATAGGCAGGCAGGTATATAGGTAGGTAGGTGTACATGTATGAATGTATGGATACATGGATTGATTGATGGACGGGTTAATGGATGTATATCTCTGTGTATATATATATATAGATATGCATGCATGTGTATATTGATATGCATGTATGCATGCATGTATGTATGTATGCATTTATGCCTGTATGCATGTACGTATGCATGCATGCATGCATGTATGTTTGCATGCACGAATGTATGTCTGTGTGTACGTACGCACGCATGCATGCATGTATGTATGCATGTATACATGTATCTATTTGTGTATGTCTGTATGCATATGTATGTGTATGTTTTTATGTCTGTATATATATATGTATACGTGCCTGTATACGTATATGTATACACAAATGTATATGCTTATATATATGTGTATGCATATGTATATGTATATGTATATGTATATGTATATGTACATGCATATGTACATGTATATGTATATGTATATGTGCATGTATAGGCATGTGTGTGTATCTGTATTTATATGTACATGTATATGTATGTATATAAATATAAATATAACTATGTATCTGTATATGTGTATGCATATATATATGTATATGTACATGTGTATGCATATGTACATGTATACGTATATGTATATGTATATGTATATGTATATGTATACGTATCTGTATACGTATACGTATATGTATATGTATATGTATATATATATATATATATGTTTATGTACATGTATATGCATATGTATTTGCATATGTATACGGTACGTATACGTATACCCATATGTATATGCATATGCATGCATATATATATATATGTATATATATATGTATATGTATATGTATATGTATATGTATATGTGTATATATATGTATATATATATATATATGTTTTATGAATGTGTATGCGTATGTGTATATAGGTGCATATGTTTGTGTATAGGCATCTACATATACATATGTATATGTATTTGTATTTGTACATATATATATATATATATATATATATATGCATGTGTATCTGTATATATCATGTCCGCAATCACCATCCGATACCATCATAAACATGTCCCAAATGTTCACTGTCCGTCGTTGCCGTTGCAAGCGGCCCCTGGGCGTTCCCCGCGTTTCTCTGCCGGGCCATTGCAGAAAAGACTTTCCGTCTATCCATTCCACGCTGCTGCCTTCGATATTATTGCGAGTCCTGGGAGGGGCGCACAATCGAGCCCCCGCGCGCGGCAGAACACCTCCGCCCCTCCGCCGAAAAGGAAAAAAAAATGCGCGTCCGCCAGCGCCGCCAGGCACTGAATAGAGCGCCCTCTGGTCCCATGCAGTCCTGCGCCCTCAATCCTGAAGACTGCGCCGGGAGCGCGCGTCGCGGGATTCCGGCGCTCCCGGGCGCCCCCCAGTCCCCCAACAAGATGTTTTTCGGGTCCTAGAGGGGCCCAAGACGCTCCAAAAGGGGCCAGGGAACCCCCGAGAAGCGAAGCGGCCCAGTTGAGCCCCGACACACAGAACGACCGGCCCAAGACGCCCAATGACCTCAAGATTCCCTCAGAACCCCCCCGAGGGCACTGCGAAAATCCAAGGGGCGCTTCCGCGAGGGCCCCAGGAGGCAACCGTCTACGATCTCGATGAGTGTTTGAAGAATCTGAGCACTCTCGCTGCTCCGGGCTCTCGATGCGCCGAGATGGCCCAGATAGCCTCCTCAGATCGCCCCGCAACGGCCAAAAAAGCACCCAAGAGGGACCCGACGCGACCCAGGGGGGCGCCCACAACGGCCAAAGAAGGCCCATCGAGCGGGGGCGCGGCCTGAAATCTCGCGCCCTCCACCAAGGGGGCCCTCGAGGTCGCGAGCGCCCTGGGGCGTCCAAGAGGTTCTCGAGAAGCCCCCGGAAAAACCGTCAGCGGTTCCAAGAGGCTCAAAAATGCCGCCAAGAGGCTTCCAAGACGCCCCCAGAGAGGCATGCCACGCAGGTGCCACTTGAGCCAGGCGCTGAAATACAGGGGCGGCGCAATCCGGAAAAATCCCGAAAATCACCCCGAGAAGCATCCCCGCTCGTAGACAACGCGCATCGAGCGGCAGGGGGCGTCGGCGGGGAGCTTGCTCCGAGCGCGCGAATTGTCCTCCTCCTCCTCCTCCGCCTCCACCTCCTCCTCCTCCTGCTGCTGCTTCTTGCTGCTTCTGGCGCTGAGCACGACTTTCTATGATGAACGGGATGAGAGAAGGAAAGAGGAAAAAGATGACGCTTCGGCACTTCCTGCCCCTTCCGACCCCTTCCTCACCCCAGACCCCTTTCCGTCGGCCTGGTTCTCTACCGCGTTGGAACGGTTGGCGGTGTCCGCCACGGGCATTACGTCCTCCGCCAACGAACCCTCCTGGGCCTAAGCAGGCCAAGGATGATCAAGCATAGTAACGATATGGGAGAGCATGGAAGACAGATGACCACGCGCCCTAATACTAGGGCAAATCGACACACAAACAAGAGGCTACTGAGCACGTATACCCAACTGCTGTGTATCCAGCTTTGGAGTAAGCTGGCAACTTCGAAACGAACTTGGATATGCGCAGCAGCTACATCAAGCGAACCTAAGAACTCATGGGAGAACTGCAAACACGCCGCTGCTGCTGCTGCACCCATCCGCGTTCCATACAGGACGAAGGCAGCAGCACTGAGAAATATGAACCAAAGCCGCGCAGAAGGGGACTGATTGGGCAGGCATGCGCGGGACGCGACCGATCACTAGCTGGAGGAGGTCAGCCGCGAGAGCCACGGGGAGCCAAATAATGGCTCCAAGACGCACGGCACGGCGGTACCTGCACCGAAGAAATCGCCTCAAACACTTGGTCATCTCAGGCGGCCTCGCATTTCGGAATGAGCTGGTAGATCTTGGCAGCTTTATCTCGACCAGTGGTTTGCGATAGACCATTCTTCAGGAGGTAACCATGGAGCTTGCTCTGTGTGACGGTGGGTATGCCTGCAATGTTCTGCGCCCATTCATCTCTTACCGTCGGCCACTCATCGAAGTTCTTGTCTGGCAGCAACTCCTTTTGCCAAGTTCGCGATACCTTCAGGTACTGGCCCAACTGCTGCTGGTACTTCTGGGGCCTCAGGAGGTTCGTCACCTGCCAATATGAGCTTACTCTTCGAGACCTTCGGGGAGCTGGCCACCATCTTTTTCATTTCTCCCAGCTGCAGATTCAACGCTATGATCTCAGACTCCTTGGAATCCAATTGGCTGCTTGACGAGCTTCCAGAGGATCCGCTCTTCATCTCAAGGATATGCTGCACCTGGGACATGAGCGCTTGCATATCATGTGGCTTATCTGGCTTCACTGGTGTGGCAGTGATGTCATCGCTGTTCGACCAGCTCATCATCATCTGCACGATTTGCATCATATGCTGGCTCTCGGCGTCTGCTTTCGATGGTTTGATTTTGCATGTTCTGCCACTGCCGACGGACCTTCTTGAAGTTCATGGGTTCTGAAGAAGAAGACGATGTAGAAGTGTTACTGCTCAAATTTGACGTGTCACTACCACCGGCTTTAAGGATTATTATGTTTGCTAGTTTCAGGAACGAGAACGGTTGTTTCTTGTCACTCTTCAATATTCCAACAGTTTTCTTAGTTTGCTTGTCCTTATTCTCTTTATTGCCCTTTTTGTCTGGCGCCTTCCTTCCAAGCATTTATGCCACCGTGTTCTGGACTGTCATACGGAAGTGATTCTTCTCTTCGCGTGCAGTATGCTGTTCTTCTCGTGCTTGAAAGGCGGCGCTGGTAGCTCTGACCTCGCGGAGGACGCTCTGCACGTAGGCGTCCTGGCTACTTTGATGACGCTGGTGTGGAGCTCTCTGCTGGTACTGGTTCGGGTACGGGTACTTCTGCTGGTGCTGGTACCGGCTTGGTACGGACTTCGGCTTCTGCCCACCACCTCCTTTGTCTCGCCAGCTCATGGCTGAGCATGGGAGACAGCACAGGATGAGGATCACTGCAACTTGGACGCTGGAAGCTCGCGGCACGCTTAAACCAAGATGGCTACGGATAGGGGAGGGGGGCTCAGAGGGAGACATAAAGGCAGAAGCCACTGAATGCACCATCTGGGCCGACCCCTTCGCATCTCGCAGCTATTCCAAAACTGTG
>CAUYUJ010003881.1:62500-67500 GCA_963575745.1 Prorocentrum cordatum
TGGAAGACGACGTCGGCCCCTTGTCGGAGGGCACCGTGGCAGCGGTCGCCAGGATGAGCAGACCCTGCGCGCGTTGGCCGCATGGGCAGCCGACTGCGAGCGGGATCTGCCCGCGCCCCCGCGGGCCGCTCCCCTCGCCCTCTCCGGCGATGACGTCGCCCAGTCCACTCGAAGCGCCATGCGTGACGGGCGGGGGGGGGTGGGCTGCCGGGCTGCCCGCGAAGCCGAAGCCATTCTGCATGACAACCATGCGCTCTTCGCGCGAGCCCTCTGGGCCGCGCGGCGCGCTGGCGTCGCGCGCGCGTCGCTGATACTTGGCCCGGCCAAGGCCGCGGGGGACTTCCGACCGACCAGCGGCTCTTTGATAAGCCGTCATCACTGGTGCGCCCTCGATCTTCGATCATGTCTGTCGCAGGCGATCGCGACTGCGCGGCGCCGACGGCGGCTGGACTTGATGTCCTCGCAGGAGGCCAACCGCTTCTGCTGCCTATCCGGCCGGGCGATCTATTTGTGAAGAGATGCGTGGTGGGCTTGGTCCTGGGCCCTTATTTGGGAGCAAGTCGCGGCTTTCCTCTTCGGCGGGGCCCCGCTGCGCGCGCAGCGTGGCCCCTCGCGGGTTCGCCGTGACTTCGCGCGGTGGCCGGCGCAGCCGACGCGCGAGCGCGGCGCGCGATGGGCGGCGTCGCCCGCGCGGGCCAACTGCCGGGGGGCGTGGGCGCCAAGGCCAAGTCGGATCGCCCCGTCGCTGCCGGCGAGCGCATCGGAGGAACAGACGTCCAGGCGCCCGCCCAATGCCTGCGCGGGCGCGGTGTGCATCCGGGCCTTCGGCGCTGCTGCCGGGTCGCGGGGCCATGCCCAGGCTTCTGTCTGGTCCATGATGGCCGCGCGCGTCCCTGGCCGCGCCGTCGCACTGACCGCCCACGACGGCGAGTCCGCCCGGGCACTCCCCTGGGCGCCGTGGCCGCCACCCCGCGGGGCGCTGCCCGGGCTCGGCCGCGCGGGGCGTGGCGTCCATCGGCTCGACTGGCTCTGGCATGGCTGTCTACCGAGTTCCTGCAGGACGGCTGGGGCGCCGCGCTGGGGCCCCCGCCGCCGCGATCCCGCGGTCCGCGGGGGCCGGTATTTTTTCGCGGTGTTCGGTGTCCTGGCGGGCCCAGGGCCCCCCCCCGCCGACGCGGCCCCGCGGCGCCCCGCTGCCGCGATCCCGCGGCCTGCGGGAGCGTATTGTTTTTGCGTTCGGGGCTCTGCCGAGACGCCCGACGCCCCGCCCGGCGCCCCCCGCGCCCCCGCTGCCGAGACGCCCCCGCCGACGGCGCCCCGCCCGGCTCCCCCCCCGCCCCCTCTGCCGAGATCCCGCGGTTTACGGGTGCTTGCGCTGTGGCGGTGTTTGAATGTTTGCTGGGCTCAGGGCCCCGCCCGCCGACGCACTCCCGGCCCCTTCCGCTGATCCTGCCCTGCGATGTGTATGAAAATGTGATTTGATGGTGTTCGGCGTAGCTCTGCTAAATCCCGCCACTTCCCCCGCTAGCGCGCGCGCCCCGCTGCCCCGATCTCGCGGTCTGCGGCGGCTTGCGTTTCGGCTTTGGATTTTGGTCAGTCCCGGTCCCCCCCCCCAGCTCGGGGCCCGCCCTGGGCCCCCTCGCCCCGATCCCGAGGTCTGCGGTGGTTTGTGTTTTGGCGGCGTTCGGAGGTTTGCTGGCGGGGGCGACGGCGGCGGCGGCGGCGGCGACGACGGTGGCCGCGAGGGCGACGGCGGCGCGGGCGACGAATTATGGACGGGGGGATCGGCGTGGACCTAAGGGGGCTTCGTAGGGTGAGGGGCAGAGGTGGTGGCCGCGGCAGAGGCACTGGGAAGTAGACCGTCTGGGGGAGTGCGGTAATGGGCGGTAGTGGACGCTGATCGATGGTCATGCGGTGCCGAGGTGACGTCGTAGGGCTCCATGGCTTTGACGCGTAAGCTAGCCGTCGGCAGGATTCCGGAACGAGTTTTCGACTTCTTCCCACGGAGGAAGCGGGTTCTGACGGGAAACGTGCCCCGAGGTTTCTTGCCGTCTTCAGGCTCTCCGGGCTCTCCGCGGGCTCCGGGAGTGTCAGGAATTGGCTCCGGAGGAACAGCGCGTGCTGCTGGGAGGCCCCAGGGGCCAGGATCCGTTTCCCTCGGGGCCCGCTTCCCCCATGGAGGGCACGGGGCCGGTGCCCAAACGTGGCGTAGGCCGCACCAATCGGAGTGTGCCTGTGCCGCGCGAGCGAAGCTTGCATGCTCCCTCATCATCGAGCGGACTGCTTCGCGAGACCCGTTCTCAAAGGATGAGGTTTTTGACACACACAGGATTTCAAATGGCACTGACAACTAAGGTAGCCTTTTTCGCGTAGTCGTGACATCAACATATGCCGCACTCCCGTCAGACGCGACACGGCATCTTTCCAAAGTTTCGTATTGTTCGAGGAAGTTGCTCGACTGTGATTGTTGCGATGTGTGTCTGTCTATGGAGTGTGCGATATTTTTCATGTGAACTAGGACGCTTATCGTTGCTCGTTGCGCGCCGCCGGTCCTGGTGCGAGGGTGAGGGAGGACGAGAGGACTGGAGGATGGAGCCTCCCTCAAAGAGGATGTGGCGCTCTGAACGCTGGAGTCGTGCGCGCTCCACAAAAGGGAGCCCGCCCGTGCTCTTCAGGGCATGGCGTGGGGTCCGTGGCCTCAGACATGTGAAACGCAGGGCGGCCCACGCGATAGCCACCACTCAGTGTTCCTAGCGGCTGATAACCCTCTCAAGTCGTTTGCACTAATTATAGTGTTCGTGGTGTCGTGTTTGGGTCGCTGCCCAGATGTGGTCCCGCCCGGCGTCGGGGTCGCCGTAGTGCCTGTCCAGGCTGTGTTAGGGTTTCCCGATGTCATCGTCCCATCTTCGTGATTGCTCTTTTTGTCTCCTGCGTCTTTCTTGTCGAGTGTTCCGATTTGGACTCCAGTTTATCACTTTGTGTCCAGCGTGTCAGGGGTTGGTGAACCGCATGATGAACCACATGGTTCACCCATTGCCAAGCCTTTCTGGTGTTAATATGTAACACATCAGGTGTATGATGTCGAAGCATGAATGTTTCTGCAAACCGCGTATTCCTGCGGATGAAGTTGGATCAAAACTCGGCGCCTTCACTCTGCATGGTGCCTGGTTGCGCGCCTTTCTGGTCGTTGGCGGGGTCCCGCACTTTGGGTTGGTGAACTGGTGAGTTGCTGCAAAAACGGATTTGCTGGAGTCGTTGTGGGAAGTGTTGCTGGTGTCGTGGTTGTTGCTGTGGTCTGTTTCTGAATTCCTTTCGCTGCGTAGGCGTTGCTGCCGCGCGTCTGCGTGGCGTTCCAATGATCATTCTGACCATCCGTTTTTGTTTTCGGCGTAGGGGGTGTCTGAGAGGTTCTGTCAGAGTCCACGTTGCTCTTCCGTATGTCATAGTAGGTATGGCAGTGTTTCTGTATAGCCGTAGTCGGTGTTTCAGTGGGTAGTGTTTACTGGAAAGTTTTTGTATGCGTTCGCTGAAACCATGCTTTTCGTATCCGGTGCTTGTCGGTCCCAGGGGCCTCGTGGAAGGTGATGGTCTGTCTGAAGCACGTGGTGGTGCTGGAGGGTGGTATTATATCGATGTCTATTCCTGCAAAGTTGGCCATCCGGTCGGGGTGCCGAGGCTGGTTGGTCGGGGTGCAGTTCTAGTCTGTTCTGCTGCTCTGCGGTGATCGGGTCAGAGATCATTGCTTTTAAGTTCGGCCCTTGTCGGCTTGTCAGCAATAGGTCGTCCGCGAAACGTAGATTCGTGTGTGTCGCTACGTCTGTGTGATCTAGCCGGACGCCTTGGTGCCGTATTTGTTATTCTGAGAATAATGGTGCCAGGACATGATGGAGTAGCGCGTTGAAGAGCAAAGGGCTCAGTGGATCACCCTCCTTCGTGCCGCGTCGGAGGTCGAAGGGTTTGCTGTCGGCGTCGGTGCGGACGACGGCTGTCTGGTGTTGGTACATGCGCTGGAGAAGGATGTGGCGGAGGAAGGGGAGGGGGTGGCTTAGCTCGACAATGTACCAGTACGTATTATTCTGTTGTGCGAGCCCCCCCAGGTGTACATCGCCTCCGACCCCCAGCCGGTGGCTCTGCAGCAGTACGAGCTCTGCTCCGACATGATCGACGTGGTCATCGACGTCTCGTGCCCTGCTCGGGGGGAGGGGCAGAGGCAGGGAAGCACAGAAAATGCGCGAGGGGTGGGTGGAAGGAGGGAAGCGAGGAGGAGAACGGAGGGGAGCTCGAGGGGGAGGAGGAGAAGGGGGTGATAAGTAGGAGGTGGAAGGGGGGGAGGAGGAGGAGGAGGAGGAGGAGAAGAAAGAGGTGGAGGACGAGAAGGAGGACCAGGATGGTGAGGGGGAGATGGGGCAGGAAGCAGAGGGGGATGATGATGACATGGTGATGATGATGATGATGATGATGATGATGATGATGATGATGATGATGATGAGGAAGATGATGATGATGTTGATGATGATGATGATGATGATGATGCTGATGATGCTGATGATGATGAAAGAGATGCTGATGATGATAATTATGATCATGATGATGATTCTGCTGATGATGATACTGGTGATCATTATGATGAAGATAATGATGATGACTATGATGATGATGAGGATGATGATGAGGACGACTGTGACGATGATGATGCTGATGAGGAATGATGCTGATGCTGTTGATGATACTGATGATGATGGTGGTGGTGGTGTTTGTGATGCTGATGCTGATGATGACGCTGATGATGATGTTGATGTTAATGATGCTGATTACGATGCTGCTGCTGATGATGGTGATGATGATAGTGTCAATGCTGATGATGATGATGATGATGTTGGCGATGATGATGATGATGATGATGATGATGATGATGATGTTATGCTGCTGACGATGATGGTGGTGATGATGCTGATGGCGAGGATGATTATGATGATGATGCTGCTGCTGATGATGATAAT
>CAUYUJ010003881.1:70000-74858 GCA_963575745.1 Prorocentrum cordatum
GGTGGTGGGGGCGATCAGAATCTGGTAGCAACACAATCAGCATTCGGCCGTGCGCTTAGGCAACGCATGGTCTAGGTGTTCAGAGAACCTGAAGTTTAGCTGGAGGCCCAGGAGAGGCAAGATGCACAGCAGTCGAGGCGGGAGCTCTGCTCTACATAGCCGCTCGTCGGGAGCGGTGAGCGGGGTGGGGGACCCACTAGGCAAAAGCCATCGACAATGAGCTACGGATCCGGGGTCGTGCGACGAGCATTCCGATGCGCCAGTGCCATAGTTGGGCGCTAGGAGGGCGGCGCGGCTTCGTCAGCGTTTCCCGAAACCGCCCCCTTCACGCGGGGGGTGAGGTGGCGGGGTAGGACGGAGGCCCCGCGGCGGCGGCCGAGGCGCCTGCTGAGGCCACCGCGATGCCCACGTCGGCGGTGGTGCCAGTGACGAGGGCTGCCCTGGCAGCGGCAGCCACCTACTCCAGCTTCACCACCGAGCAGCGCCGCGGGTTGGACGCGATCACCCTCGCGCTCCACAACCTCCAGCCGCGGGAACAGGCCGTGGGCGGCCGCGGTGGCCGAGGTGCGCGCAGCGACGCCGATGGCGGCCGCTCCGTGGACGATGAGACCGCCAGTGAGGCCCCGAGTGCAGCGACCACGGGCGCCCTCAGCGGTCATGGAGGCAAACGCCACCGCCGACGCAGCAACAAGGCCGCCTACGGCCAGGCCCCCCCGCCGAGCGGCGGCGAACCTGCCGCGCTCGAGGACGCCGAGATGATGGCGGACGAGGACTACGCCGAGGCGGGCTACGTCCACTGCTTGGGTGCGTGCTGGGTCCCGCCGCAGCGCCTGGGCTGGTGTCGGGTGTGCACAGAGCTGGACGACCGGAAGATCATGATGGTGGAGTACGTGGACGAGCTCAGTTGCGGTGAGATGCGCCGCTACGCTGAGGCTTCAGGGCGCAACCAGAAATGCCCCGAGCTGCGGAAGGGTGCTCAGGGCCAATGCAAGCTATACACGTGCTCGCGCTGCGTGGCGACGACGCAGAACACCGCCGAGCACGAGGCCGTGACGCGCGCAGCGCGCCTGAACAAGGGTGCAGGCTCCATCGACCACGCCGCCAAGCGAGTGGCGAAGTTCCGTGCGAGCTTCGACCACATCAAGGAGGGCATGGACGTGCTGGTGGGGTTCGCGCTCTCCGAGGAAGGCTTGCTTGCCCTGCGGAGGTCAACGGAGGGCGTAGGGGTGGGCATCGATCCCGAGAGCGCGGGCGCCCCCCCCAGCCACGGAAACGGTGGCGGAGGAGGTCGGTCGCCCGATGGCGATGGTGGTGGGGGTGGTGCCGGGGCCGCCCCGCGCGCCACCTCCACCCCTCGAGGATGGACCTGGCCCCGCAGGCCCTCCCCGTGGCGATGAGAGCGACCCCGCGCCCGACAACGATGCTGAGGACCAGGGGCGCCAGCTGACCGACGTCAAGACCGTGGAGGAGGTCACGGACATCGAGCCCCTGCTGCGGCTCGGCCTGTCCAAGAAATCGCTGAAGCGTATGGCGCGGGCCTATGGCGTTCTCAAATTTGAGACCATGCGCGCCCGCATGCTGGGAGGCCTGGGGCCCATCCTGGAGAAGAAGGAGGACATGGTGAGGGGCGCAGAGGCGCAGGACGGGGTCCAGAAGTGGCTCGACGCGCTGAATGAGGAGGCAGAGGATGATGTGGGAAGGCTGAAGAAGGGCCTCCTGGAAGCCTCGGGGGTCGCGGACGCACACCTGGGACGCAAGCGTGCCTGGGGGGAGGAGTGCCAGGGCAACGCCGCGGCGCAGGAGGCCTACCGACGCATGGGCGACTACACGGACCAGTTCTACCGTGGCAAGGGCTCCACGTTCAACATGTACTACAAGTGCTCGGCCAACAAGACCTGGGACAATCCCAGGGGATGCTGCTCGGTGATCCGCTCGGATCGCTGGACGCAACTGCTCACCTGCGCGCAGGAGGCGGCGGGGGAGACGGGCCAGCGCTGGTACTGCCATTGTGGTGCGCGCTACTCGACCTCCTACGGCGTCTGCACCGAGTTGATAGAGGAAGAGCAGAACCCGCCACGTGCGTACTACATGCACGCGGAACACCCCGAGGAGGACATCCGCGACTTGAAGGCCCTGCTGCGCTACGACAAGCTCAAGAAGGATGGGGTAGCGGTGTTCAGCGCTGTGGACCTCCTGCAGTACCTGCCCAAGGTCGAGCCGCTGGCGGTGGGCGCCGTCTTCAAGCGCTACGCCCCACACCAGCCGCAGTGGGGGGGCCACTATGCGCTAACGGAGGGGCTCTCCTGGGAGAGCCTGACCGAGTTCAAGTGGACCGACCTGTGCGCGCAGGTCGCCCGGGGACTGAACGACCCAGAGTGGGCGGGCTACACCAAGAAGCAGCGGAATAGGGCCAAGAGGGAGCGCCTGGAGACGGCGTGCAGGGAGCTGGCGCTCTACGAGCGCCGCCACAACCTGCGGGAGGGCAGCCTCACGGGCGGCGGGGGCGGTACAGGGGTCGCCCCGCGTGCCACCCCCGTCCGCACCGCCAGCGCCCCTCCAGCTGGCGTGGCCCGCGGCAGCCAGGACCCGCCACCGCCGCCTGCTGGGGCCCCGCCAGCGGCCATCATGGCCCCGCCGCCGCCGCCGCTGACGACGCCCCCTGTGGCGCCGCCGCCGCCGACGGACCCGCCGCCGCCGACGGGCCCGCTCCCGCGGCAGATCCCAACCCTCGGCGAAGATCTCGAGCGCCAGGTCTTTGGGCCCTCAGGGCAGGCGGGCGGCAGTGGCGACCTCGGGGGGGAAGTGCAAGCGCTGCCGTCGCAGGTCTTTGCAGCCGCTGCGCAGGGAGCAGGCCAGTCCGCATGAATGATGAAACCCAGCAGGCCCACAGCATCGGATACTTCTAAGCCCTCGGGGAGGCTGCGTGAGTCCATGCCAAGATCTCGTGCCTGCCACTCTCAGAGGTGCAGAACCTGTAGGTCTGCTTACGCCCCAGCTGCAGCAGCGCCGCCTTACCGCGAGCGCGGTGTGCCCACAGTGGTACCCCCCTCGCGCCGCGGCCCCTGTTGCTTTAGCCTCCGCTCTGCGCGCGGTCATCTGTGCGCCTAGCCACTCTGGCTTGCCAATTGGCTTGCCATCTTGGCCTCCTCTCACGCCTACTTGCTCGTGAGCCTCGCTGGCGGTGCTGGGGTCGCCCCGTGTGCTGCCGCGACGCCGCTGGGCGCCTAGCCATTTTGGCTTGCCATCCTGGCCTCCTCTCGCGCCTTCCCGCGCTAGTTGGCCTCGATGGCGGTGCTGGGGTCGCCCCGTGTGCTGCTGCACCGCCGCTGTCGCTTTACTTTGGGCCGTGGGGGCCAGCTGCCCTCGGATAAGCGCCCGCCGCTGCATGCGCGTCAGACCCGCCCTTTTACCGAGAAGAGGTGCCGGCTACATACTGGAAGTGAGGCAGCCACAAGGACGCTCTTCCCAAGGTGGTTGAGCCGTGGTGATGTGGTGCACGAGACCGCCAGTAGTAGTAGTAGTAGTAGTAGTAGTAGTAGTAGTAGTAGTAGTACTAGTAGTGGTAGTATCAGTGGTAGTAGTCGGAGTAGTAGTAGGAGTAGCAGCAGTCGTCGTAGTAGTAGTAGTAGTAGTCGTAGTAGCAGTAGTAGTAGTAGTAGTAGTAGTAGTAGTCGTAGTAGTAGTAGTAGTAGTAGTAGTAGTAGTAGTAGTGGTAGTCGTAGTAATAGTAGTAGTCGTGCTAGTAGGAGTAGTAGCAGTAAGAACAGCAGTGGTAGTAGTAGTAGTAGTAGTAGTAGTAGTAGTAGTTCGTAGTAGTAGTCGTAGTAGTCGGTCGTCGTAGTAGTAGTAGTAGTAGTAGTAGTAGTAGTAGTAGTAGTAGTAGTAGTAGTAGTAGTAGTAATAGTAGTAGTAGTAGTAGTAGTAGTAGTAGTAGGTAGTAGTAGTAGTCGTAGTAGTAGTAGTAGTCGTAGTGCTAGTCGTAGTAGCAGTAGCAGTAGCAGTAGTAGCAGCAGTAGTAGTAGTCGCAGTAGTAGTCGTAGTAGTAGTAGTGGTAGTAGTAGTAGTAGTAGTAGTAGTAGTAGTAGTCGCAGGTGTAGTGGCTGCGGTAATATGTTTATCATTATTAGTGGTAATAGTAGTGGTAGAAGTAGACGTAAAAGTGGTAGGAGTATGAGTAGTAGTATTCGTGATAGTAGTAGTGGGGGTAGTAGTAGTGGTCGTCGTCGTATTAGTAGTAGTAGTAGCAGGAGTAGTAGTAGTGGTCGTAATAGTAGCTGTAGTAGTAGTAGTAGTCGTAGTAGTCGTAGTAGTAGTAGTAGTAGTAGTAGTAGTAGTAGTCGTAGTAGTAGTAGTAGTAGTAGTCGTAGTAGTAATAGTAGTCGTGGTAGTACCACTCGTACTCGTAGTGGTAGTTGTAGTAGTAGTAGTAATCGTAGTAGTAGTAGTAGTAGTAGTAGTCGTAGTAGTAGTAGGGGTAGGGGTAGTGGTAGTAGTAGTAGTAGTAGTAGTAGTAGTAGTAGTAGTAGTAGTAGCACGGGCAGTAGTAGTAGTAGTAGTAGTAGTAGTAGTAGTAGTAGTAGTAGTAGTAGTAGTAGTAGTAGTAGTAGTAGTAGTCGTAGAGTAGTAGTAGTAGTAGTTAGTAGTAGTAGTAGTAGTAGTAGTAGTAGTAGTAGTAGTAGTAGTAGTAGTAGTAGTAGTAGTAGTAGTAGTAGTAGTAGTAGTAGTAGTAGTAGTAGTAGTAGTAGTAGTAGTAGTAGTCTTAGCAGTAGTAGTAGTAGTCGTCGTAGTCGTAGTCGTAGTCGTAGTCGTAGTAGTAGTGATAGTAGTAGTAGTAGTAGTAGTAGTAGTAGTAGTAGTA
>CAUYUJ010003882.1:0-21178 GCA_963575745.1 Prorocentrum cordatum
GCGCGCGTGCGCGCGCGCGCGTGCGTGCGTGCGCGTGCGATCGTGCGCGATCGCGCGCGATCGTGCGCGATCGTGCGCGATGGTGTAGGAGTATGCGCGAGCGTGCGCGATTGTGTGCGATTGCGCGCGTTTGTGTGCGAGCGTGTGCGGGGGCGTGCGGTTGCGCGCGATTGTGTGCGATTGTTGTGTGCGATTGCGTGCGAGTGTGTGCGATTGTGTGCGGGTGCGTGCGTGCGGGTGTTTGTGCGTTGCGTGTGTTTGTGTGTGCGTGCGTGCGTGTGTGCATGTGCGTGTGCGTGTGTGTGTGTGTGCGTGCGCGTGTGCGAGCGTCTGCGTGCGTGTGTGTGCGCGTGTGTGTGCGTGTTGTGTGTGTTGTGTGTGATGTGTGGGATGTGTGCGGTGTGTTGTGTGTGTTGTGTGGTGTGTGTTGTGTTTGTTGTGTGTGTGTTGTGTGTTGTGTGTTGTGTGTTGCGTGGAATGTGTGTACTGGTGTGTGTATTGGTGCGTGTGTGTGTTGGTGCGTGTGTGTTGGTGTGTGTTGGTGTGTGTTGGTGTGTGTGTTGGTGTGTGTTGGTGCGTTGGTGCGTGAGTTGGCGTGTGCTTGCGTGTGTTGGTGTGCTGGTGAATTGGATTGTTGGCGCGTTGGTGCGATGGCGTGTGCGCGGGCGCGTGCGCGCGCGCGTGCGCGCGCCTGTGCGCGCGCGCGTGCGTGTGCGAGCGCGTGCGCGTGCGCGTGCGTGTGCGTGTGCGCGCGCGCGTTCGTGCGTGAGTGCGCGCGCGTGGGCGCGCGCGCGCGCGTGCGCGCGCGTGCGCGTGCGCGCGCGCGTGCGCGTGCGTAAGCGTGCGCGTGTGCGTGCGCGCGCGCGTGCGTGCGCGCGTGCATGTGCGTGCGCGTGCGCGTGCGCGTGCGCGTGCATGTGCGTGTGCGCGCGCGTGTGCGGTTGCGGTTGCGGGTGCGCGTGCATGCGCGCGTGCGCGTGCGGTTGCGTGTGCGCGTGCGTGTGTGCGTGAGCGTGCGCGTTCGCGTGCGCGCGCGTGTGCATGTGCGCGAGCGCGTGCGCGTGCGCGCGCGTGTGCGTGTGCGCGTGCGCGTGCGCGTGCGCGTGCGCATGCGTCTGCGTCTGCGCGTGCGAGTGCGTGTGCGCGTGCGTGCGCGTGCGCGTGCGCGTGCGCGTGCGCGTGTGCGTGTGCGTTGCGTGTGCCGTGCGTGGTGCGCGTTGCGCGTGTGCGTGCGTGCGTCGTGCGCGTGCGCGTGCGCGCGCGCGTGCGCGTGCCGCGTGCGCGTGCGCGCATAGCGTGCCGTATGCGTATGCGTGCGCGGTGCGTGTGCGTGGCGTGTGCGTGTTGTGTGCGCTGGTGCGTGTGCGTGTGCGTGTGCGTGTTGCGTGTGCGTGCGGCGTGTGCGGGCGAGGTGCGTGTGCGTGCGCGCGTGCGCGTGCGATGCGCGTGCGCGTGCGTGTACGCGTACCGCGCACCGTGCGTGTGGACGCGTGCGCGCCCGCGTGCGCGCCGTGCGTGCGCGCGCGCGAGCCGTGCGCGAGCGCGCGCGCGCGCGCGTGGCGAGTGCGCGCGCGCGTGCGCGTGCGCGCGCGCGTGCGCGTGCGCGTGCGCGTGCGCGTGCGCGTGCGCTGTGCGTGTGGCGCGTGCGCATGCGCGCGCGCTGTGCGCGTCGTGTGCCGTGTGCGATGTGGGTGGTGCGGTGTGCGTGTGTCGTGTGCGTGGCGCGTGCGTGTGCGTGTTGCGTGTGCGTGTGCGTGCGCGTGCGCGTGTGCGTGCCGCGTGCTTGTGTCTGTGCGCCGTGCGCGGCGGGTGCGCGCGCGTGTGCGTGTGCGCGTGCGCGTGCGCGTGCTGTGCGTGCCGTGTGAGCGTGCGGGCGTGTGAGCGGCCGTGTGCGTGTGCGTGTGCGTGTCGCGTGCGCCGTGCGCTGGCGCGTGCGCGTGCGCGTGCGCGTGCGCGTGCGTGTGCGCGTGCGCATGCGCGCGCGTGTGCGCGTGCGCGCGCGCGCGTGCGCGTGCGCGTGCGTGTGCGTGTGCGTGTGCGCGTGCGTGTGCGTGTGCGTGTGCGTGTGCGCGTGCGCGTGCGCGTGCGCGTGCGCGTGCGCGTGCGTGTGCGTGTGCGTCTGCGTGTGCGTGTGCGTGTGCGTGTGCGTGTGCGTGTGCGTGCGCGTGCGCGTGCGCATGCGCGTGCGCGCGCGCGCGTGCGTGTATGTGTATGTGTATGTGTATGTGTACGTTGGCGTGGTCAAGTACAAAATCCTTCTGGTCCTCCTCCTCCACCTCCTCCACCTCCTCCTCATCCTTATCTTCATCCTCATCCTCATCATCGTCCTCGTCCTCATCCTCGTCCTCATCCTCCTTCCCGTCACCCTTCTCGTCCTCCTCCTCCTCCTCCTCCTGCTCCTCCTCCCCACCAAATCCTCCTCCTCCTGCTTCTCCTCCTCCTCATCCCAAATCCTCCTCCTCCTCCTTCTCCCACATCCTCCTCCTCCTCCTCCTCCTCTCCTCCTCCTCCGTCTCCTCTCAGCTCCTCCTCCCCATCCTCCTCCCAGATCCTCCAGGGTCGTGTTCGACTCCGTCAGCACCTGACAGACCGGCTCCGACGCGCCCCGCCGCGGCAGCAGCGCCAGCAGCAGCGCAGCCAGCGCGGCGCGCCGCCGCGGCATCGCGCGGAGTCCGCGGTGCGCGGAGCGCGTGGGGGGGGGGGGAGCCTCGAGGCCGCCTCCTTGCGTCCGATGTTTGCATTCTGCCCATTTCATGTCGTCCGCTTCCACTCGTCCGCCTCGGATCGTCCGCCACGGCTCGCCGGCTTCGGCTCAACCAACGTCAGGCCGCCCGGGCTCTGAGAGAGAACGAAGTTAAAGAGGACGAAACAAAAGAGAACGAATCGAAAAAGGGCCGATCGAGAGCGGACGAAGTGAAAGTCACCCAGACGCTCGAGGCCGAGGCTGGCACCTGTCACATATCTACCCTCTGGGGAGCCGGGGATTTGCAGTCAAATTCTCAGGAAGGGGGGCACAAGGTCAGGAAGCAAGAGCTACCATTGAGAGCTCCTTGGACGTCAACAGTGGTTCAGGATGGGTCGGACGAGCAGATATGTAAGGGTAGTCTTGATGAAGCAGCGCATCCTTACTATGGGCTTCGACTGTATCCATGACCACCACCTGGGGGATCGATCTTCGGGGACCTCGGCAGGCGGTGGATATGGAGATATTCCTCCCCCAGGGCAAATGGGGGACGGCAAAGGGGCTGAACGAGTCAGCTCTCACGTAGCTGATTTTCCCAGCCCCTCGCGGCGCTATGGGCGCCAACGTATCGAGGACTTGGCACCAGGGCCGAAACCAGCTGCATGCAGCAGACACCCCCCTTCCCCACCACCCCCCTTTCGTGCTACCAGAACCTCGAGAGGCTGTGGATGTGGATACGACAGGCTCGCGTCGTGACGACTGGCGCGGTGGCTCCTGACACCGCGCGGACCGATCAACCTTGGAAGGTCGCGGCTTCCCAATCGCGCGGATCGTGCAACGTCGACCCGTTCCAGGACACCGCGACACGAACCTGCCATATCGTTGGGCGGCGGGGGACCCGAAGATTTTTTGGGGGAGGAGGCGAGGACAGATCGGACATCCCGTCGACAACAGCCTCCGCAAGCGGGGCGCACGAGACATTAGGTGAGAAAGGCGGGAGAATAGGAGCCGAAAAGCGGGCACGTATAATTGATTGAAGCGAAACGACCACCGCTAAGTCGGGCCTGTCATCCTACAGTGGGATAATGGACGGGAAAAAAACCAAACAATATACAAAAATGGTCAAACAAATGCTCAACAATTCGTCCCCATATCAATTTTTGACTATTTCTGAATACGCCTCCTGTAGAGGGACAGGCCCGACTTAAGACCGGCACCCTGTGGGACGCGCGCACTGTCTGCCGGACTCGGCCTGAAGAGTTGTTCCCACCTCCCGGGGTCAGGAGGGCCGAGCCCCAAGGAGGTGGCAGTGGATAAATCCCCGCCTGGAGAGGGGGGGTCGCGCTGTGGAGGCTGCGCCATGCGCGACCCTCAAGTTATGTTGTTCCCCTCGTACTTAAGGACCACTTCCCAGAAATAATTTCGAGCAGCCAGAACAATGTCGAAACAGCGTCGAAACAGTGTCGAAACAGTGTCGAACGAGTGTCTCCCAGGGCCCGACACGTGAAAACAATCCAATTTCGGTACTTTCCTGGTGCTCGAAACTCTTTCTGGTGGTCAAGGCTAAAGTAGGTTGGAACATCATAGCCCTCGAGAGGATCGGGGGAGTTTCCGGTGGTTGTGTGAGACGTTGCTGCCCCCCGTGGAGGAAGACAGAAATGCAGAAACATAAACTTTCGACGGTCCGCGCGGATTTCCCGAATCTGCGCTGTCCCCCTCTGGCGGCGCCTCCAGCGCCGCAACTGGCGCGCTCCGCGCGTCAAAGCAGGGGGGCCAGCGCAGATCCAAGGAATCCGCGCGGACCGTCGAACAATCATGGTTATGCCGCCTGCTAATCCCCGAACCCCCCCTCGGGCCCTCTCGAGGCCTCTGGCAGGCACCCTTTGCGGCGTATGTACCCATTTGGGGCCCTGCATGGGCCTGGCTGGGATAGGCGCCGGTGTGCCACTGCCAGCGTCTGACCCTGGTGCACCGCCCGTGCGGCTCAGTGCTGCCTCGGGGCATGGAGCTGCGCGTGCGGCGCCACCTCTCAGAGGCCCCTGCGGCCCGGAGGGTGCCACCTCCCCTCAGGGTCCACCCCGCCACCGGGCGTGGCCCTTCCGGCGCGGTGCCCCTCTCTGAGGCCCGAAGCATCGATGGTCTCTCGAGGAGTGTGCGTCGAAGCCGACGGGTCATGGGTCCCCGGGGGGGGACGGACCGCGACTCCCCCGCTCGTGCCTGGTCTGGGAAAAGGAAAATGTCCGAGGGACACGGGTCCTGAGCACCCCGGGGCCTCCCCTGGGACCCGCTCGTCAACGACCGTACAGGTCCTCGAACACTCAATGCTTAACTATGCTGCCTGTTGTTCCTCGACCCTTGGAGACGAAGGAAGACAGGACGAAGATAACATCGGATGAGGAGAAGTCGAGGATCTCTGTGATCAAGCGGCTCTGGAGGACGTCTCGGGCGCCGCGGCCTTCTCAGAGCGTTCCAGAACGCTCTGGGAGCCTTCCGGAACGCTCTGGAACACATTTGTCCTCGTCCTAGCCCTGTCCGGCCTCCTGCTCCTCATCCTCGTCCTCATCCCCCCCTCCTTCTTTGAGCCTCGCCCCCGCTCGCTCTGTCAACATCTCAGAGGGGCAACGGTGAAGGGGACTGGCGGAGGAAGGGAAACATCGACCTGGAATCGGCGATACCTCGACGATAGGTCGGCGATAGGACCCTGATGGCGAATCCCCACGTTCCTACTTTTGGCGCTCCGCGCGGACTTCTTAGATCCGCGCCAGGGACGGCGCCAGAGGCGCCGCCAGTGGTGCCAAAGCGCGGATCCAAGAAATCCACGCGGAGCGCCAAACATTTATGCAGTTGGTTGTTGTTCTTCTTCAAGATAGGTCGGCGATAGGCCAACGGCGAAGGGGACAAGCTCAAGAGGGGGAAACATCGCCCTGGCATCGGCGATACCTCGACGATAGGTCGGCGAGAGGCCCCCGATGGCGAAAGCCCACGTTCCTGGGTGGGGTGGGCTGGCGATCCGTGGGCGATTGGGGGGTCGATGGACTGCTGCCAGGCTTCGCCCCCACTCGCTCCGCCAACACCTCGGCCCTCCCGACCCAAACCCACGAGCAGAGGGGTTGGATCGGTCGGCGACGGCGAGCGAGGGGGGGAAGTGAAAAGGGAGGGGCCCTCTCAGACGGCGGCGGGACTTCTCAGAAGCCCTCGCGCCTTCGGAAAGGTTTTCGTGCTGTCTTCGGGGAAGGCTCAGAAAACTTCTCAGATGCGGCGTTTCGACACTGGGCGGAAAGGAGGGGGAGGGGGAGGGTCTGGCTCTGGACCTCTGCTTAGTGCGACTGTTTGGGACCGTGCGTCCTATGGGGGAGGGGCCCCACCCGCTCGAAACTAGCGCCAAAAACAGCCAAGATCTACTCCATGGGGGGGGGGGAGGGGGGGGGGGGGGGGCCGCGCCGACCGGCAAAGCAATCAATGAAACACGATCACGTAGGCCGGGGGGCTTCCGAACCTCCTGAGAGGGCATTCTTCTTCTCGCTTCGCCCCCTCGCTCGCCGCCCACGGGAAGGCCCAGGTGTGGGACACGAGCTGTCGGAGCTCCGCGCGGGAATCTGGGATGGGCGCTGGGCCCCCCCATGTTGCAGGGGGGTGGCGCCGGGGGGCGGCGCCCGAGGCGCCGCCAGCTGGGCCCCGCGCCAGTCCAAGAGATCCGCGCGGAGTTCCCACAGTGTAGTGTTTCTGCCGTTTCGTTGTTCCTCGGCTTCGCCTCTTCCTCCTCCTCCTCCTCCTCCTCCTCCTCCTCCTCCTCCTCCTCCTCCTCCTCCTCCTCTTCCTCCTTCTACTCCTCCTCCTCCTTCGTCTCCTTCATCGAGCCTCGCCCCCTCTCGCCCTGTCAGCACCCAGGCCCGCCCGATCCACACCGCTCGAGCGAGAGGGGGCCCGCGGCGCGCGCGAAGGCGCGGTGGGGGCAGGGCTTAGGTCGGGCCTGTCCCCCGACAGGCGGATTTTGACAAAACATAAAAAAAAACAACATGACAAAATACCCAACAAGTATTCAAAACATGTACAAAAATTGTGAAAGATCGTCCCCTGGCTATTTGTTCACTAAGACTATGTCTGAAGATTCCCCCTCCAGAGGGACAGGCCCGACTTAAGGGCAGGGCAGGAGGGCGGGAGGGCGCCTGGCGCCTCCTCCGCGGGGGCCCGTGTCGAGCGCGCGGAGGAGACGAGGGAGGAGATGTCGGCGCGCGAAGACTCCTGGACGGGGGCGCGGCCGACGACGACGATCACGACGACGACGACGACGACGAACACGACGACGATGACGACGACCACGACGACGACGACAACGAACACGACGACGACGTGCTGCTGGGACCAGCGCGGGAGATCCTGAGGGGACAAAGTGGATTACCAGTGGATACCAAATTGGGCTGTATCCGGCCTGAGCCTAGCTGATACATGGGTTGCAAGAAGAATAGGTGGCTCAGGAGGGTTAACGATCTGGGCTAAGTGGGCTTCGCTCACTTCGCGGATTTATCTGACACCCCCGAGTCACGTGGGGCAGTTGCACCTCACTCAGAAGCTAAATTAGGCCAAATATAACCCACTCTGGCATCAACTCATAACTCACCATCCCCAAAGCAACCCACGCGCAGACCCCGGTAGTGGCGCACGTCCGACCCGCGCATATAGTACACACATCTTGTAAGAGATCTTTTCCAGAGCAGTGTGGCCAGAACGGGCTCGTCACCGGGCAGACAGTCGCACCTACGACAGAAGCACATCCTTCAAGAATTTGAGACCCTCCGCCGGCAAAACTGAAGAACCTTCGAGGGTACACTCCTCCAGGATGCACAAAGTACACATCCAACAAACACAAAGAACATTAGGGCACCCTCACCGAAGGGACCTCGATCTTATACCTCGGTCCAACTGTCTTCTGTGGGATTTCTCGGCGATCGCGTCGACCCTGGGGTGCAGACGCACACAGAGAACTTGTACGTCTGGGTGATGCCGATGAGAAAAGGGGCGAGCGACGACGACGAATAAAGAACCGCGGCGGCGGCACGGGCGGAGATGCCGGCGCAGGAGGACTGAGGGGGGCCGCCCGACTGGAGACGGGCGACGACGACGAGCGAAAAACGGCGGCGGCGGCGGCGGCGGCTCGGGAGGAGATGCCTGCGCAGGGGGACAGCTAAAGGGGTGCGCGACTGACGGCGACGTCAAACGATGACCGACGACGACGTCGGAACACCACGACGACGTCGGACGACAGCGACGACAACGTCGTTCGATGGTTCGTGACTGTGCTTACCGTGAGGGTCACGGAAGTTCGCACGCAGGCAGGGCGTCTTGGCCCTGGGCCCACATCCGCCCTCGGGCTGCAGCCGGGAACACCCAAAGGTACAGATACCGCCACTCCACAACCCTCTCCTGGGATATACTGTGCCCAAAATTCCGAGGCGAACCCAGCGGTGGCGACGAGGGCCTCCGACAGGGCCACAAGGGGGAAAACGAGGGACGGGTAGTGGTAAGGGCACACGCCTGTCGGAAGAAAAAGTATGTAACAGCATGAGGAAGGAAGGCGGAGAAAGTAAATTGGGTCCAGGCCCTCCGAGAGAATAGCGAAACACATCAAGACCATGCCGATTCTTATAATCAGAAGGCGCTAGAAACATACTGGGATATGGGAATCCCAAAATACTGTAGATTCGCGCGGCGCTAGCGCGCGCAAAGGTTTCTGAAACCGCCTCGATCGTTCAACCTTGCACCGATCGCGGCCCCGATCGTTCAAGGTTGAACTCCGTCAGTCCCTGGAGCATTTCCGTGCCTCTCGGTGATTCCGCGTCCTTCTGTCATGCGGGGTTCAACCTTGAACGCCTTCGCCAGCGTCTCCGGCGCGCCAACGCCGCATGAACCAAATGTTTAAAAACTCTTTTAATATTTGTTGGGGAGACATTTGAAAAAATGGTTTTCCCCAGCGCTGTAGTGCGCCTAAAGAAAACAAAAGGGAGGCGGGGCAAACTGGATCGCTGGAGACGTCCCTGCGACCGCCCTGGCGCCCTGCGTGCAGGGGCAGATTCCTGCGCACCCCCTCTTGGCGTCAGGCCACGCCTGCCACGCCCTGCGACCCCAGCGTAGACAGAGACTGCGCTCAGGGACCACTCCCTGCGCACCGCGCACCCTGTCTGGGTTGCGAACAAGCTACACATGACACGCCCGAGCCTGGCGTGGAAAGAGACCGCACTTGGGGACCATCCCTTGCGCACGCCCTCTGGTGCTGAGAGGGCCACAAGTGCTTTAAGATGGCCTCCAAGATGGCGCAATATGGTCCAAGTTGGCTCAAGATGGCTTCATCAGACCGGCGGCACGTGATGAAAATATTACGCAACTAAGCCGCTAAGTTCGAGGCCGCACAGCTCGAGACCGCACCAAGGCTACACCAGGTTACAGCGAAGGTCGCACCGCCCTTTGGGCCAAATTGCACCAGGATACGATGAAGGCCGCCCCCACGCAAGCGGGGCTACACCAGGTTACAACGAGGGCCGGCACGCCCTCCAGGCTAGACATAGGGGCTACACCAAACTACAATGTCACATCGGCATTCTCCCTGGTACCGAGGTAAATACAAGTGGCATCGATCAGTATCCATGGAATTTTCCAGGGGGCAGATAAAAAAAATTATTCGGATGCGAGTTAATGGCAGTCAGGATCCGGGGGGGGGGAAGGGGGGGTCATCATTTTTGAACCGGTTTTGGACATCACCGTGCCTACTTTCAACGACCGGCGGGCACCCTTGTCCCCCTCTGGGCAGCAGCCTGACGTCGTCGTCGAGGCGCGCAGGCCACCGCCTTCCTCTTGGCTTACGTCGGGAGCAGTTGAGAGCTGACGAGTCCGAGCAGGGGACCATTATACCTCAGGGCAACAGACCGACTTAACTGGGGGGGGCCCCAGGACACACAAATAAATACACACAAATAAAATAGTCCCCATATTTTCCTACATGTTCGGGGTTTCTGTCTTCCCCCCCACCTCCCATACTTTCCCATATTTTCTGGGGAATCGCCGATTCATTGTGGCTGTGTGTTTCTTTCCCTCCTGATTAACCCTCTGGGCAACAGCCTGACGACGTCGCCGAGGCGTGCGCAGGCCCCCGCCGTCCCTCTCCTGGTTCGGCGGGGCGGCCTCGCCGCTGGGCGCGCCGCCCCCGCGCCCGCAGGCCCGAGAGCCCTCGGGCTCGCCCCGCGGAGCCCTCCGAGGGCCCGCCCGCCGCCCGCGGCCCCTGGCCAAACTCGAGGCCAGCAGCCGCAACGGCGACGACGGCGGCGGCGGCGGCGAAGGCTGCGGCGGCGGCTCGGGGGGCATCTGCGGGGGACCCCTGCTCCCCTCGCAGGCACCTACCTCCTCCTCCTCCTCCTCCTCCTCCTCCCTCCTCCTCCTCCCTCCTCCTCCTCCTCCTCCTCCTGCCGTCAGGCAATTTTCAAATGCCTCGCCACAACGGATAAGCTGCAGCCCGGGCTCCGTGTGGCACCGCCTGCAGGCGGTGCGGGTCCGATGATGTCAGGCTCCATATCCCGCCCGCTCGCGGGTGCTAGAAGGAACGGGCGGATGGCGGCACCTTCCTATGGGAGGTTCGTGGTCGTTCGTTGTCGTCCTTCGTGTCTCGCTTCGTCGTCGTGTCCGTCGCCCCTTCCCTCTTTGGGAGTTGCGGCACGGCCCTGGATTAGTTCCGGGGTGGACGATTTTTTGCGCTCCTGGGCTGGAGAGTGGCCCTCCCCACCCCCTCCCCGCCCCCCGCTGCCGCCGCTATCGCCGTTGCAGCTGTCAGGCCAGGGCTTTTAGTGCCCTGCCACCTCGGCCAAGAGGTGCAGCCTGGGCGCGGGGAGACCCCAATGGCACCTCCTGGTCTGAGGTGAACCGCCGTTGGCGTTCACGGAGACGGTTGGCGCGGGGGGTAGGGCGGTACTTGCTTTCACTTCTTTTTTTGCTTCTCCCTAAGGTACAGAGTTTCTGGCGCTATTGGGAGTTAGTCAGGGAAAGGAAGCTGGCGGTCAGGTCCCAGCTTGTCCGTGATGCCCCCTTTCTGCACGTGTGCCCTTGGTGTTGGCCATTGGCCACGTTGACCGTTGGCCACGTTGGCCGTTTTAGCAAGGGCACGTTGGCCCGCGCTCGTTGAGCGCCACGGTCTTGTTCTGCCTCTTGGGCCTGCAACACACTCCTCCTCGCCTGCATCCTCCTCCTCCTCCTCCTCCTCCTCTCCTCCTCCTCCTCCGCATCTTCCTCCTCCGCCTCTCCTCTTCCTCCTCCTCCTCCTCCTCCCCTCCTCCCCCTCCTCCTCCTCCTCCCTCCCCCCCCCCTCCTCCTCCTCTCCTCCTCCTCCAACTCCTCCTCCTCCTCCTCCTCCTCCTCCTCCACCTTGTCAGGAGAGAGGGGAGTGCGCTTGCTCTCTCTCTCTCTCTCTCTTTCTCTCCTCCACCTCGTCCAGGAAGTTCAAGATGGACCTCGGCCGCGCCCGCTCCGGGCCGACCCGCGCGCGCGCGAGCGCTGCCGGTAGGCCCCCGCTGACGGGGTGCTGCGGCGGGGCCTCCTGCAGGAGTCAGACTCAACAGGACCCAGAATCGCAAGCGTTCTTTTGTCCGGAGCTTCGGCATTTGGCTGAAGGTGGAGGAGGGGGGAGACGTAAAACTCGCGTAAGGGGGGATCGGGTTGGCCTGACGGGGCCATCATAAAAATAAAGAAACCCAATCTGAAATTTGACGCGAGCTCCCGCTGCAAGCCTCCCACGAAAACTGGACCGTCAAAATCCAGGACGCGCTCGTCAAAAAACGTCGGCAAATCCGAGTTCCGGCTTACTCGAGTCTTACGTTTCCCCGAGAAGAGGGGAAAGGGTCGGGGTCTGGGGCGCTGCTTGGTCGATCTGCTTTTACCCGTCGCGCACGCAAACTGGGGGGGAAGGGTCCCGAATAGTCGTCAAAAGCAGCCGCCCAAAGCAGCCAAGAACTGGTCTGAAGGGGGGGAGGGGGGGGCCAGAATGCCCGGACCGACTGGCGAAACAACACATAAAAACAACTACATCTGGACCAAGGATCGAAGGACGACGACGACGCCGACAACGACGACCACGACGACGACCACGACGACGACCACGACGACGACGACGACGAGGCGGAGGATCACGAGCTGCGCAAGCATCCATATGCACGCCCTCGCGGGCTGGATCCTGGGGCGCGATCCCGTGGATGCGCGGTCGCACAAGCACGCTCCGCGCAGGGCCACCGGTGGGAGAAAGATCCGTGATTATATGCGGGGCCACGGCACAGGGGCCCCGCCCGCGAGGCCGTGGCCGCGGCTACGTGCTGGGCCCATGAAAGGAGAAAGGAGGAGGAAGGATAGGAACAGGGGAAGGCGACACCAACACCAACAGGGCGAGGATATGCGAGGAGCAAGGGGGGCCTCCCTGGTGGTGTGGTCCCCCCCTCTCGCTCGAGACATCCCCGGCCTCCAGCTCGGGGAGGCATCGTGGACCTCCTCGATGGAGGTGGGCCCCCTGGTGGTGTTGGTGTCGCATCCCCCTCCTCCGAGAAGGAGGAGGAAGGAGGAGGGAGGAGAAGGAGGAGGAGGAGGAGGAGAAGGAGGAGGAGGGAGGACGGAGGAAGGAGGAAAAAGGATGAGGATGAGGAGAGGAGGAGGAGGAGAGGAGGGAGGAGGAGGGAGGAGGGAGGAGGAAGGAGGAGGAGGAGGAGAGGAGGAGGAGGAGGAGGGAGGAGGAGGAGGAGGAGAGGAGGAGGAGGAAGGAGGAGGAGGAGGAGGAGGAGGAGGAGGAGGAGGAGGAGGAGGAGGAGGAGGAGGCCCGCGGGGTAGAGCGCTCGCGTCGTGCCACGAGCGCCCCCGCGCGCGCCCCCGCGGGCGCACACGCCTCGGCTGCGCCTCCGCGCGCCGAGTCCGCCTCTCAGGCCTCACCTCTCGCAGCCCGCAGCAGCCTGGCGACCTTGGCGGCCAGGCTCGGCGAGCAGCTTCGCCCCCGCGCTCGGCGCCGCAGTGGCGGACCGCCGCCACCGCCACACGCGGTCCCCGCCTCGCCTTCCTCAGCAGGGCCCTCCTCGGGCCGCTGGCCCTCCTCCTGCATCTTGGCCACCTTGGCCGCCCGCCTCGGCGACGGCGAGGGAGGCGCCATGGCGGCCTGCCTCGGCGAGCTGCTGCGCACTCGCGCGCGGCGCCGCGGGCCTGGCCCGCCGCCGCCGCCACCCGCGGGCCCCGCCTCTTCTCCTGCCGTGGGGCCGCCAGGCGGCAGCTGGCCCTCCGCTCGCCGCCTGGCCACCTTGGCCGTGCTGCGCGGCGACGGCGAGCGACCGCGCACGCGCTCGCCACGCCGCGGGGGCGAGCCGCCCCCTCCTCCGCCGTCAGCATGCTCCTCCAGCGCGGCCACCTGCTCGCCCACGCCTCCAGCCTCACCGCTGGCCGCCAGCGGCTGGTCCGCAAGCCCGCGGGGCACCTCTTCGTCCAGCAGCTCCCCGCTCTGGTCTTCAAGGCGCGCCATGACCACGGGCACCGCCTTCGCCGCGCGGGGGGCGAGCCCTCGCCTCAGCTTGGCCACCACTGCACTGCCAGCAGCGGACGGCGGCAGCTTGCACTCTCCGCTGAAGCCACTGGCCCTGGCGGTGCCCGCCAGCCCACAGAGGCGGCAGGCGACCAGCGGCATCCTGCGCTCCAGCTGCTCGTCCACGACAGGGCGGAGAACGACCAAGTCGTGGGCGGCGAGCCCCTGCATCCTCAGCCTCCAGTTGGTTCTTGCCGCATCCGCAGCGATGGAGCCTGGACACTCGCCCGCCCTCTCTTCCCACCTGCAGACCTCGCACCACCTGGGCTGTCCAGGCTTGCCGCGCCAGGTGCAGGCCACCTGCGCGGCTGCTGCGCGCCTCTCAGGATGCGCTCTCTGCTGCTTCACCTTGCCGCGTGTGGTGTCGCTGCCGTCAAGCCAGGTGCCCACCGCGGAGCACCGCGTGGCGACCCTGTCGACTAGGCCTCGGCTCTGCGCGAGCAGCTGGCGCCCACGGCCAGGCAGGCGCCATGCTGCGGCTGCGGCCTTAGCCGCGCGGTCGGCCAGCCGATTACCGTACCAGTCCCGATGCGACACCTCCCCAGCCTCGACCTGCTTCCTCGCGCAGCGGCTGGGCACCCACCGCAGGTGCACTTCACTCCCAAGACCCCACGTTCATCCAACAGAGCCCACGCCTGCCTCCACAGGTGTGCCCAGGAGCACCCGCTGGCCGTCGTGCGCTCCCGCCCAACCAGGTAGAAGCCGTCAAACACGTACTTCGAGTCCACGACCAGCACCGCGTCGCCGTTGCCGCACCTCAGCGCCATGACCACCGCTGTGAGCTCACCGCCGTTGATGTCGACATACGGCCCGCCCACCTGGCCAGCGATCGACGCCCTGTAGCAGCCCCCGTCCTCGAGCAGCGCGACGACACCCCAGCCCGCCGAAGTGAACTCGCCATAGTCCGCCTCGAACACCGAGCCGCCCAGGAACAGCTCACCCGCCGGTAGAACACCTCCTTCATGGCAGCCCTTCCAGCAGACCAACTCGCTGGCCTGAGGCTCGCGAAACCCTTTGGGCCCTGGCCACGGGCACCTCTCCAGCAGCAACAGAATGCCAGGCTCCTGCCACCTTCTCCTGAGGCCAGCGAGGTCGGGGGGCATGACCAGCACATCCTGCCAGCTGGCACAGTCGCAGTGCCTGTGCAGCAGTGCGCACTCCAACCGGCACCTCAAGCAAGCAGCGCTGCTGGCCAGCCCCTTCTCCGCCTTCCTTGCCTGCGTCCACTGCCCGTCGACGATGAGGGACCGCAAGTGCGCCCTCTCGTGCTGCGTGAGCCGTACCTTGCCCGTGCCAGCTCCTCCTCATTGCCGACCCTCTGGGCAGCGCACTCTGCCCGTGGCGGTTAGCCTCACCAGGGGCTCCAGCTCTCCTCCTCCCGCATGGTGGCTACACCCAGGGTCCTTACTGACCTGCCTCCACTGACACCGCTGCACGCCGCGCGTGACCAGCTTGAGCACGACCCACGGCGCGTAGTCGAAGGGCGCGATGGTGGCGCCGTCGTCCATGACCCAGCTGCTGGCCTCCGCCACCTCCCAGCCGATCCACCTCAGCGACATCGCCGTCGCCGCGCACGGCCCCTGGACATGAGCCCAGGTTGTGGCTCGCTTGTCCTGCAGGCAGTGGACAACCATGTGAAGCGGCACCCATTTCTCCCACACCGCCCGCAGCAGCATCCTCACGGGCATGCATGTCGCGTCGAAGATCGGGTCGGGCCCAGGCTGGAGTAGGAGCTCCAGCGACCTGCTCTTGCTCGCCGTGGTGTTGGACACCGCCACAAACGTGAAGGACCTGGCGCGGTCCAGCTCGCCCATCGCGCACCCTGCGATGGCCGTGCCGTAGCCAGTGCTCGTGCGCAGCCCTCTCTTCACCACCCTCTTCGTTGCGATCCTCTTGGCCTTCACGAGCTCGAGCACCTTGAACTCCCTAAGCCTCTGCCCAGCCTGCTGGAGGCGGCCCGCCCGCACGGCCCGCCCCAGCCTCTTGTCCCCGCTGATGTCGACCCCGAGGTTGCGCCCCTGCCTCACAGCCAGCACCCCAAGCGGCTTGCGCAGCTTCCTCTCTAGCTCCTGCCTTGCCTCTGGCACGTTGGCTAAGGCCCCGGGCTTCTTGACCGCGACTGCCAAGTCGACCTCCCCGAGCAGTGCCTTGAGATGCCTGGCCGCCGTCGGGATCTCCCCCACGGCGCGCTGCAGGCCGCCAGCCCCCCTGATGATGATGTCATCCACGACCGCCGAGAGAGCCACCGACGGCACCAGCGCCTGCAACCTGCCCAGCGGCTCAAGCAGCAGCATCTTGAGCATGAGCGTCGCCAACCCATCCCCTGGCAGCACCGCCTGTTCCGTGTAGACGGGGTTGCTGACCGCCTCATCGCGCGCCAGCCATCTGGCCGACGCGCACAGGCTGATCTGCAGCTTGAGTTGCCACAGCGGAAACCCTGTCCTCTTGGCGGCTCGCATGAGGTGCCCATGCTGCACCTGCTCGCACGCCTTGAGCAGGTCCAGGAGCACCAGCGCGGCCACCCAGCTGGAGGCGCCGCCCGCTTCGCGCCCCTTGGCCGAGGCCCACTCGCACTTCACCGCCTGCTGCCAGACCGCCCTCTCGCAGCCGTTCCCCCTGGACGCCCAGAAGAAGGGCCTATCGCTCCTGCGCTCCCAGCCCACTGCTGCTGGCCTACGCAGCCTCGCCTGTATCCTCGCGAGGACGTGGACGATGGCCACTGGCCTCACACCCCCGAGCCTCTTGGCCAGGAAGGCGATCTTGTTGTGGAGCTGCGGCCACTCCGCCGCCTGTTCGACCGCCATCACGACATCGATGAGCGTCTCTAGGCCCTCGCCGCTGAGCTCCAGCATCTGTCGCGGCTTGACAGCCTCGAAGCTCGCCAATGTGCCCTGCCTGAACGTCCTCAGCACCGCTCTCATCTCCTCCACCGAAGGCCTGCCAGGCCTCCCGCCCAGGTCGCCAGGCCACTCCAGGTCTTCATGGGCGCACTGCACCCTCCAGAGCTTGCCCCACTCTTGCTCGAGGGTATCCAGCTCTTGGCACAGGGTGCTTGGCCCAGCCGAGGTACTGCAGCCGCTGCCCTGCCAGCCTACGGCTACCCGGGTGACCGCGCGCAGCCCGCCTGCTCCCCCTTTTCAGCTGCTTGTCGACCACCTCATCAAACCTCCTGCCGCGCTCGTCGATGCCCCTCTTGGCCAGCTGGTGAGCGCGCAGCTTGGCCAGCCTGGCCAGGGGCGCCAGTGCTGCGGGATCCCATCGCGCGAGCCCCGCGTGCCGCAGCACGCGCAGCCACCTGCCTGCCTCCGTGCTGGTGTGACTGCCTCCCTGCACACTGCCGTGACTGCCCTGCTCCTCGGCCTCGGCCTGTTCCTGTCGCTGCTTGACCCTCTGCGGCGCCAGCGCTGCCAGCTTGGGCACAGCGCGTCGATCCTGCCCCGAGGCGCCTGGACTTGGAAGCGGACAGGGGGCAGCGACTGCAGAAGCCCCTGAAGTGGGGCGGGCAAGAAAGCTGGGCAGCGTGACGTACCCTATTTGCTGGTTCGCGTGGACGTCCGAACGACCTGCGCGTCTCGGGCACCGCGCCGTCTGGAATCGCGCCGTGTTGCGCTTGCACGTTCGGCGACGCTGTGATACTTCTCCGCAGCGTGCAATCAGGGCGCCCCCAGGTTGCGGCCATGCAAACGCAATTTCTGCCCGCTTGGCGCCCCAGACCGACCGTCCGAACAGGGCGTGTCGCACGGTCTATCGGCGACGGCTTGACCGAGCACGACTCATGCATCGACTTGCGCCGGCCGTGCAATATTGTTTTGCCATGTAGCCCGATGAATCCGGGCATCGGCCATAAACCGTAAAGAGCTGAGCCAAAATGGCAACGGAAGGTGTGGAAGGGAGAAAAAGAAAAGGAAGTGGAGGAGGAAGTGGGAGAGGATGTAAGGGAATGTAAGGGGGGCGAGGCGGCTGGGGAAGAAGGGGATAGGGGCGGCGAGCACGTATCGGCCACGACTGCGACCCAGGCCCGAGCGCCCGGCCAGGCGCCTGACCCATCGACCACAGGAGTACCCCGACGGAGCTCGGAGCATTGCGTACAACGGCCTTTCTTCGGAGGGCGAGGTTATCGATGGGGGGGCTCACCAATGAGCCATGGCCGAAAACACGTACCGCAATCGTGGGGGGAACCCGCCACCTCTCCAACTCAAACCCCAGGCACTAGAGATTTTGTTGCCCAAATTCATCGTTGTTGTCATCATGTGAGAACCGGTAGCATTGCATACGCTTTGCGCCTCTTCCGTGCGCTTCCCCCCCTCAAAATATCAGAATTCTGAGACGCCCGCGAGCACATCTTGTCCCCCCTCGAAGATTTCCTTCTACTAGTGCTTCCGAGAATGCCCGAGACGAAGCTGACGGGAGATCTACGCTCTGCCCTCCCCCGTCCTCCTCTTCGCATTTCTCCTGCCCCTCCCTCCTAACTCATTCCCTCTCTTACTAAATCTCCTCTAGTAACTTCCAGGGGACCTCCATTTTCTTCCTCCGCCTCCTCCTCCCTCCTCTCTCCTCCTCCTCCTCCTCCTCCTCCCCCCCCCCTCCCTCCTCCTCCTCCTCCTCCTCCTCCTCCCACCCTCCTCGTCGGTGTTTCGATCGACTTGAATTGCCTGCAAAGGAGATCCAGTCGAGGCGCACTTCGGGCGGCCCCCAGAGGCCCGCAGGAGGACTCAGCAATCCCAGTATTTTGGTGCTCGGACCCCCCCCCCCCCAAATCGTGCGCAGCAGGGCGCGGGGGCGCCAAAGGTCAGCTCGGTACCCCACAGAGGCTCCTGGACTGCCCCCCCAACCCGCGCTCGCCATACCCACATGGACCACCAGGGGGGCCAGGCACACCCGTCAACCTCTACAGGTCGACCACTACACGGGGGGGGGAGGCAAGGCAAATCTACAGGTAGAGCAAGAACCTGTTTACCCCAAATTGCTTCTACAGGTACAGCCAGTACCTGTAGAAGCCAAGCTGCTTCTACAGGTACGACCTGCACTTGTTTACCCCCCCTCCCTTCGGAAAAAAAGAAACAAAAAAAACGAGCGGGGTAAACAGGTGCAGCCTGTACCTGTTTACCCCGAGGGAGTACCTGAAGGGACAACGGTTTCTACAGGTACAGCCTCTACCTGTTTACCCCAAACTGGTTCTACAGGTACAGCCAGTACCTGTAGGAGCCAAATTGCTTCTACAAGTACAGGCTGCACCTGTTTACCCGGACGCAGTACGTTGGCCCACCAGGACTGCCGTAGGGAACACCGCCTAGGCACACAGGTCGGGCGCGTCGAAGGGTCGTGGAGGGAGGGGAGCAGGAGTAGGAGGGGCAGGGCGGATCATCGACAGAAAGGGGGGGGCGAGGAGGAGAGAGGGAGGGAGGCAAGGCCGGAAGGAAGAATGGAAGGAAGCAAAGCAGGATTTTCCCGCCCTGCCTCGTCGTGGCCCGCCGCTCCCCTGCTCCATTTGGCCCTGTGGCCCCCTGCTCCCCCCCCCTCCTCCCCCCCGCCCTTTTCGCCCCTCCCCTGGGGTTCGTCCCGACCCCCCCACCCACCCCTCCACTCCCTTCCACCCATCCCTCCACCACCCCCATCCACCTCCCCCTCCCCCCCCTCCACCCCCCTTCCAGCTCCCCCTCCACCCCCCCCGGATGTCCCTCGGAAACTTTCTGGGAGCCCCCAGAGGGCTCGAAGGGGGCCCCAAGAGGGTTCCAAGAGGGCTCCAAAAGGGCCCCCAAAGGGATCCAAGAGGGCCCAAACCCAACTCTATGATGGCGACGACGACGATGATGATGGAACCTTATACCCACACTGCCCAAGATTGCCAAGGACAACTACCAGAGCCGCCAAGAGGGCCCACAACTGCCTCAAGAGGCACCCCGACTGGCCCCAAAAAGACCCTAGGAATCGCCAGAGGGAGGCCCGAGAAGCTACCGAAACACTGGGGAGAAGACCGGAGGGGGGGCGTCCAGGAAGGCCACGATCAATAAGAATGTCGCGGCAACTCTGTGTTTTTATGTGGAATTCCTCAGCCCGTCGACTCAGGATGGCTCAAACCAATGCGCCTGGGGGCGTGGGGGGGAGGCCCGAGGAGCCCAGCGAGGGCCCCAAACGGTTGCAAGGTCCCTATGGGGCCACGAAACGTGTGAGGGGTGTGCCGAAAAAATTCTGGTGGGGAGGCATGCGAACGCAGCCACTGGGGCCTTCGGTGGAGCTCCCTATGGGGCCACGAAACGTGTGAGGGGTGTGCCGAAAAATTTCTGGTGGGGAGGCATGCGAACGCAGCCACTGGGGCCTTCGGTGGAGCTCCCTATGGGGCCACGAAACGTGTGAGGGGTGTGCCGAAAAAATTATGGTGGGGAGGCATGCGAACGCAGCCACTGGGGCCTTCGGTGGAGCTCCCTATGGGGCCACGAAACGTGTGAGGGGTGTGCCGAAATGGGTGGTGGGGAGGCATGCGAACGCAGCCACTGGGGCCTTCGGTGGAGCTCCCTATGGGGCCACGAACCGTGTGAGGGGTGCGCCAGAATGGGGCGGGGCCGCCATGCGAACGCAGCCACTGGGCCTTCGGTGGAGCTCCCTATGGGGCCCGAAACGTGTGGAGGGGGTTTGCCGAAAAATTTCTGGTGGGTGAGTGTGGCAAACGCATACCCCCACTGGGGCCTTCGGTGGAGCTCCCTATGGGGCCACGAAACGTGTGAGGGGTGTGCCGAAAAATTTCTGGTGGGGAGGCATGCGAACGCAGCCACTGGGGCCTTCGGTGGAGCTCCCTATGGGGCCACGAAACGTGTGAAAGGTGTGCCGAAATGGGTGGTGTGGAGGCATGCGAACGCAGCCACTGGGGCCTTCGGTGGAGTTCCCTATGGGGCCACGAAACGTGTGAGGGGTGTGCCGAAAAATTTCTGGTGGGGAGGCATGCGAACGCAGCCACTGGGGCCTTCGGTGGAGCTCCCTATGGGGCCACGAAACGTGTGAGGGGTGTGCCGAAATGGGTGGTGGGGAGGCATGCGAACGCAGGAGGGAGGAGGGCGAGGAGAAGGAGGAAGAAGGAACGCGGGGACCGTTTCTTCAAAACGAGGACCCAACACCACAAGATGGTTGGGAAAAAAACCTTCCCAGACGGCCCATTGCAAGTACCGCGTCAGTGTCCAGTCGCGCGTCCGCGCGCGCATTTAGTGGAGGACAGGTCGGAAACAGGAAAAAAAGGCGGAACCCCAAAAATCAGAAAAAGCAAATTCTTTCCCCCTCCCAAACGGCCCATTGCAAGTACACGTCCGCGCGCGCATTTCGCGGAAGACGGGTCGGGAACGAGAAAAAAGTCGGAACCCGATACATCAGAAAAAAAAACAATAATTTCCCCTTCCCAGACGGCCCATTGCAAGTACCGCTTCCGTGTCCAGTCGCGCGTCCGCGCGCGCATTTCGCGGAGGACGGGTCGGAAACAGGAAAAAAAGTCGGAACACCAAAAAAAAAAAAAAAAAAAATCCCCCTTCCCAGACGGTCCATTGCAAGTACCGTTCCCGTGGCCGGTTGCGCGTCCGACCGCGCATTTCGCGGAGGACGGGTCGGAAACAGGAAAAAAAAGGAAAAACAAAAAAAAGCAGAACCCGGAAAATCAGAGAAAGCCCGAAATTTCCCCCTCCCAGTACCGTACCTGAGTTTTGGGCCAGGGGCTTCTTAGATACCTGTAACGCGGGGTCTCGTGGCATGCTTCTCGAGGGCCTCGTGAAGCGAATACTGAAGTCTCCTGTGTCCGAGGGCCCGCTCGTGGCGGAGGGTTCGAAATGTCAGTTGTAGTTCCACCGCTTAGACCCCTCTTGGGCCGTCTCGGGCGCATCTTGTTTGTCTTGGGGTTCTCTTTTTTTTTTGTCGGCGGCGCAGCGTGTTCG